>JAULUF010000040.1:15770000-16357500 GCA_031834385.1 Semotilus atromaculatus
GATGTCATCGTCCAGCTCTCATAGAATGTTGTCGAAGCAACATGTTATTCAGATCAAGAATAATAAGTGTCCCCAGCTAAGCAAGCCTGGGGCAAGGAACCAAAACTCCATCAGGTGACAAGAAAAAAACTTTGGGAGAAATCAGGCTCAATCGGAGGCCAGTTCTCATCTGGCCAACAAACAAACAGTGTAATGATTATGATTCAGGTGACATCACAGTTCAGTAGCCAGATGGGGATCGAAACATTATATTTAATCCAGTTCCATCTGGTTAAAGATTGGATTCATTGGTATAGAGGTGGGTTTGTTGAGGATCAGTGCCGATGGCTGTCGTGTTGATGAGGCCTTCACAGGGGAGAGTCTAGTTAACACAAGTTCTGCTGACATTCAGGGATGATGTCTAAGTGTAGATCCAACATCTGATCTAGATACGGCCCAGATCTGGCTGATTACAGTAACCTTGGGATAAACAGAGAGACTAATATTAGCGTAGATGCCATTCTTCTAATGATGTTACAAGTACATCGGGTGTAATGGGAAGTGTTCGCGGTTCTAGCTGACCTAGTTTATGCAACAATTATTTAACTGATTTGATTTATATAAATTGATATTGTGTTATAGCCTGGGTTTCCCCATGCTGCCTTGCCGCAGCGCGATTTTATTCACGCTGCTAGGTGTCACGGTGTTATGTGTTCTGTTATGTTCTGTGATCCTGTTTCCCCCTGTCTATTGTGATTTTTGGTTTTGTCCTGTTAGTTTTTCCCGCTCCTCGTTTGTGTTCAGTTTCTTCACCTGTGTTTAGTTAATTATCCCATTAGTCCCCATTCATTTAAGCCCTGTGTTTGCCCTCAGTATTTGTTGGTCATAGTCCATGAATGGTTGTGTGTTCTCTGAAGTCCTGGCGTTTTTTCCTGTTTATTCCTGTAAGTTGAAGATTGTAAATAAATCTCCTAAAACTGCAGTTTCCGTGTCCTCGTCTTCGGCTACCTGCACCCAACCTGACAGAAGGCAGCCTGGACACCATGAACCAGATTTTCACCTCAGATAGGGAACCAATCACAGAACGGGGAGGGAGAAATTCGTAGCACCCAATAAATCGGCTCAAGGCATTTGTAAACCACGACTCAAATACGAGAAAATGAACATGTGGTTCACCAGACCACGTCTCATTCTCAATTATACGTGGTCTGGCGTTGGCCAGGCTAATTGTTTAATGTGTATGCCAGGTTAAAAAAGTGTGTTTTTAGTCTAGATTTAAACTGACAGAGTGTGTCTGCCAGGGGTGTGGAGTAACGAAGTACAAATACTCATGTTACTGTTAAGTACTTTTTATCAGAAATTGTACTTTTTTTGTTTAAAAATGGTGTACTTTTACTTGAGGACATTTTAAGTGATCTATCAGTCCTTTTACTCCGCTATTTTCCTTCTGTGTGTGGTCGTTACTCGTTACATGCTTGTTTTATTTATTTTTATCCATCAACGTGATTGGATCGAGTATTCGGTCTCGTGACCGTCTTCAAATAAAATTCTGCATAGAAAACTTTAAACGTCAACTACTTTTAATCATGGCTGATGTGGAAGTGCCAAGCATCAATTCAATCGAGATATCAGCGTGCTAAGGTACAGTTCACATTTATGCTTAATAAATGTTTTTATATCTACAGGGCCTGACATTTGGTGTGAGGTTGGGGGTATTGTGTACAGTGTTGTGTACGACTCCCTCAAGTGCCACGTTCAAAATGTGAATTCCCGCTCCCCTTTGCTTATATTTAGAGACTCGCGATCTCTGCAGTCAGTGTTTGGCAGCTCGTTGACTCTTGATGAGTTTAGTATGAGTAAAGGTGTGCTGGGGACACTCTAAAACACTTAATGTGGAAAAACACCTTCTGTACTGAAATTGGAGGACCAGTTTCGGTATGGCCCATGTTACTAACTTGTACTGCATTTCTGTCAGTGTGTGACTATACCAGGTTAATAAACAACGTTTTTTTTTATGTACTGGGTGCTTATCTGTCAGTGTGTGACTATAGCTGGTTAATAAACAACGTTTTTGAATGATCCATTTCATACAATCTGTCTTCATTTTTTTTGTTCCATTCACTGCAATGAGTATGTGTGTGTTTATTTTGAAAAAATTATTTTATTTTGAATTTTCCTTACAAATTATATTATTAGCATAACAATTTGATGTAAATGTAGCGGTGTAAAATGTAAGGGATGATGCCCCTGTCTAGAACATTGTGCATTTACATTAACATATTTAATGTCATGCAATTACAGTGTTATTTGCTCACTATCGTAGCCTTTTTCAGTGCATTAGGTGAGGTAGGCATAATATCAGTGATTCTTATTTCTTTATCCAAACACTAAAACTGGTACAGTTGTGGAGAGAAATTGGGTGTTTTGAATCTCTATTTAACTCTTGTATGAGTTTCTAAAAGTTTTTGATTTCTTTACACTATTCCGAACATTGATATTTTATGTGCAAAAATCACACACTCAGTGGCTTTATGCCTAATTGTAAATCTTTTTTTTTTTTAATCTCTGTACTAGTCTTTCCATGTTGTTATGATGCATTTTAAAAAGATGGACGATAGATAGCTTCGATCTTTTTGACAAACAACAAAAAATATACATGTAAATTACAGTATGTAAAATGTTTTCTAAACCAGGGGTTCCCAAACTTTTCCATGACAAGACCCCCCAAATACCACTAGGTTCTGGCCAAGGCCCCCTTTTGCAGGATGTGTTATTGAACCATCGACAATACTACGGCAAATGTAGAAATAAATAAATAAAACATCTAGGTGGACATCAGATTATGTGATGGTGTTTGATACCAGCCTATCAGAAAGATTATAGAGATAAACCGATTACAATTTTCTTGGCAGATTTCGATTTTTCATTGAGTTTCACCTGCCGATTTTACACCTTTACAGATTTTAGCCGATTCTGATTTCAGTTTTTCTGACCACTTTAATGCACACACATATTTATTTTTTTATTTTTTTTATTAAACACCATATAGCTTTACCCAAACTGAATAATTAAGACAAATTTAAATTGGTAAATTTTCTATAAATATTTGAGTCTTCATTTTCTTTTCTGACATTGCCTACTCACGCGCCGATCTGAAACGGCTGTAATTCACGAGGTTTCCTACATGTACGTTCAGTGTGCATGTGTGATGCTGATGTTGCGCAATGTTAATCATGCTATTTCATAACAATATAACTATTTTTCACTTTTTTCCCCACTTTTTTTTCTGGGAGCCACAGCTTTGAAGACCCCTGTTCTAAACTTTATAATTGTAGTGTACAGTGTTTACTATAAGGGGGTATAATCCACAGCTCAGTACTCATGAGTACTTTAAAATAAGCTACTTTTTTATTACTCTTACTCAAGTAGTTTTTTGGACAAGTACTTTTTACTCTACTCACACTCACTCATTTTTTGGAATGTAATGGTACTTTTACTTGAGTATATTTTTTCAGTACTTATTCCACCACTGGTGTCTGGAACAGTCTTTCTAGCATTGTTTGGGAAGCAGAGTTCAGGTGCCAAATAGGCAAAGGTTCAACCGCCTGCAATCGAATTTGAAATTTTAGGTATTATCAACTGAGCTATAATGCGTTAAGAGTTCGCTCAAGTACAGAGGTATTAGAACCAGGACTTGAACTCGGTTCTTCGGTGTGAGAGTCAGACTCTCTGTCCTTGAGCCACAGGAGGATGCTGAATCCAACAGTTAGACGCACTTAGGAGAACTTGAGATGCAGAAAGTGGTTTAATACAAGTTCAAGCAATAGTCCACAACTGGAGCAAAAACAGCTAAAAGTACTCAAAAAACAAAACTAGTCCTAAAGAGCATCCCAAAAAATATTCCAAAGATACAAAAAATCTTAAAGCAAAAAACTCCAGAGGAGAAAGTCCACAAAAATTAAACTGAGAATAGAATAATCCACAGGCAAAAGAAAATACAATGTCTCAGTGTCAGAGAGCACTTACTCAAGGCATCTGGCTTCAGAACAACTAAACACCAAGCAAAGAAGCCATTAGACAAGAGTCACGTAAATACACATGGCAGAATGAGACACTTAGGAACCTAATAACTATAATTACAAGCTGAGTAACCGACTATTAACGTTACAGCGCGGGATTCATCGCGCAATTGGGCGTTTGACCAGTCTGTATTTCAGTGACGGTGACACAGACGACAACTTTGCGGTTTTCTGGCCCGTCTGCGTTTGTTAATGTGTGTGTGTGTGAGGTGTTCGTTGTTTGATTATGATTAAAGGGGTCATGACATGGTTTTTTGTTTTGTTTTATTATGTTCCCTTAGGTGCAATTATAGTATTACTATAGTTTTTTGTACAAAAAAAACTTTTAAAATGTAGTGATTTATGACATTTTCCCACCCTGTTTCTCACCTCTGATTCAAACAGTCTGTTTTGGGGTGTTTCCCCTTTAAGACTTCAGTGTTAACGCCTATACTGTTATGATTGGCTGCTTATGCATAAATTATTAACGTTAATCATTTTGTATCACATGTAGACTACACAATGCTCCACCACGTGAAACTTCGGTCTTCCAATCTTTTACCATTATGTCAATTCTCAATTGATTTTGATTCACTCTTTCAGTAACATGCGCTGTCACACTCATCTGATCACTCACCGTTCAAATAAAGCTTTGGCGCGCTGCATATGCTGCAAATAAACTGCATCCGACTGCTTTCCCTGACGTATGGATCGTTCGGCAGCGTATTCAAACATGTTGTATCTTATAAACAGACCCACTCCCTTGCGATGATGCGAAATGAGGCGTAGTTGTCCTGCGTTGGAGGCGGTCATATGCAAACGACTGGTGCGTCACTTTGTACCGTGACGTCACTTCTGTATTTAGAGCTTGATTAAATAAATGCTTAGTTTATAATGGGGAGGACGTCTTAAGCTATGAAACTTGCAGGAGGTTTTAATAGTACATAGATCTCTTATATACCAAAAGATCAAGGCAAATTTGGTTTCTCATGTCATGACCCCTTTAAGTGATTTTTGATTAGTTTATATTTCTTTGGTTTAAGTGTTTATAAAGAAGATTTCCTTTTTGTTTGTTTTTTTATTGATTTTTTTTGGCATATTGTTTGATTTCTGTCTTCATTAACTGAATGTTCTTCTTTTAGTGCTGAGTGCCAGAAGTGGTGGCGTCGGTGTCCTCGGTGGTGGGGTCTCCTCCTGTGTGCTGTGTTTCCCCTTTTTGTGGTGTATTTTGAGTTTGGTTATTTTTGTGTGTACGTGTGATTAGGGAATCCTTAACCCCTGAGATCCCACACATTCTGACCCGGTTTCCTCCACTGGTAAGGCCTCAGCACTCTCTTTTTTTTCCCTTTTATTTTCTTTTCTTTCTTTTCTTCATTTTAGTGTGAATGCTACTTTATATTTGATGTCTATTTTAACGATATAAATAAAATTATTGTTTTACTGGAACTGCGTCTCTGGCTTCATGCATGAACCGAACCTGTGTGCTTCCTGTAAATTTGGAGGGTTAATTATTGAGCCAGTCTAATTCTATTTCCCGGGGTGAAACTCCTTGGGTGGCGTAGTCTGTGTTTTCATTAAAGTTTAAGACGTTGAACAGGTTCAAAGGTGTTCCACGCCCCCAAGGGTGAGGAGAAGTCCCACTCGCCACACTAGTTACTACATTTTTTTATTTACTGTGTAGATACATGGACAAACAAGCCCTATCATCACTTAGCCTGTCCGCATAGTGTTTATAAATGTAGCCTATACAAAATGGCATCTAAAACCATATGAAAGAACAATATCCCTGTCTGCACAAAGAAATATGCCTCACTGTAAAATCCACAAACAACAGGATAAAGGGCAAATGTCCGCGGTGGTAGACACATAATCAGGGCTGGACTGGGACCAAAAATAAATAAATATAATCGGTCCTGGCATTTTTGCCATAATAATAATCTATTTTCACGCTATTTCTATTTCTCTGCACATTCCTTGCGTTTCTTCTCCATCTCTCAGACCATTTTGACAGGTGTGCCTATGTCACGGGTGACGAAATCGCTCGGCAAGCGGAACCCTCTTGAGAGTCCTAGGTTTCCTAGGGGAAGGTATTGTGTGCAACACGCCCCACTCCGGTGATGTAAACATGCCCGCACTGATTAGCGCTAATGCATTGCAGGTGTGAGAGAGAGAAGCGGCGCTCACACAGGCTTCCTGTTACGCAAGCCAGGATAAAAAGGGACCATTCAGAGAGTGTTCAGTGGGTTTGAAGAGTGTTCAGTGGGTTTGGTGTGTTTGAAGTGCTCGGTGAGTTGGAAGTGTTTGAAGAGCCTAAGGGTTGACTTGGAGCAGTGTTGGATACAAGTTTCCTCAGGAAAACCGTTGGGGTGTGGAGATCGCCCATTTGAGTTTGCTGGATCAGAGTGATCGTTTGTGGGAAGTCTGCTGGATTGAACTATCATCTGGATTGGTGCTGTGGAAGGAGAGAGAAGAGATAAGTGAACTGATTTCATCCTATGAGTATTTAAATTGCTGGAAGAGGATGCAGTAAATGTGGATCTGATTGTTGGAAGAGCTATGTGTTTCAGAGTGTGTTGAGGAGGAATTGAAAGAGAAATCTCTCGTGGAGCGAGTGCAACAAACGGAGTGGGGCCTCTGACCAGCCTTAACGTGTGAGTGAATTGCAGTGCTTTTGCCTTATTGATACACATTGATTTGTGGCTGTGGAATTGAAGTGAACACAAGTGTGCCGTGCCTTTGCTGAGAAGTGGCCCTAGCCCCATTCACACGTTGTGGAAAGTTACTATATCTGCTCCCCATTGGAAGTCCAGTGTGATACAGCTGCACTGAAGAGAGTACATTGTACTGTGAAGGTCCTTAATTGTTATTTACTGTTTGAGCTCAAAAGCCTACGGCATCACTGGAGAAACGATCTTTTAACCCATTGTCTCCTCACTGTGAATTGAAGAGAGTACTGTGCAGATCCTTACCTGTTCCACTTACTGTTGAGCCCCGACGCATGCAGCATCACTGGTAACGTACCCTTTTTAATCCATTGTCTCCTTGCTGTGCACTGAAGAGAGTACATTGTACTGTGAAGATTCTTACCCGTTCTATTTACTGTTTGAGCTCAAAAGCCTACAGCATCACTGGAGAAACGATCTTTTAACCCATTGTCTCCTCACTGTGAATTGAAGAGAGTACTGTGCAGATCCTTACCTGTTCCACTTACTGTTGAGTCCAGACGCATGCAGTATCACTGGTAACGTGCCATTTTAATTAATTGTCTCCTTACTGTGCACTGAAGAGAGTACACTGTACTGTGAAGATTCTTATCCGTTCTACTTACTGTTTGAGCCCAGAAGCCTACAGCATCACTGGTAACGTACCATTTTAATTCATTGTCTTCCTGCTGTGTACTGGAGAGAGTACATTGTACTGCGAAGATTCTTACCTGCTCTACGTACTGTTTGAGTCCAGAAGCGCACAGCATCAATTGGGAAGCAACCTTTTAATTCACTGTCTCCTTACCGTGAGCTGAAGAGAGTACTGTGTACTGTGAAGAGCCTTACCTGTTCCATTTATGGTTGAGTCCAGAAGTATGCAGTATCACTAGTGACCTTATAATCCATTGTCCTCCTGCTGTACACTGGAGAGAGTACGTCGTGCTGTGAAGATCCTTGCCTGTTCTACTGACTGTCTGAGTCCAGAGGTATACAGCATCACTGAAGGACGCAGCATCATGGGCGAAGTAAACCCTTAACTCACTGTCTTCCCCCTGTGGACCGAAGAGTACCGTGCACTGTGAAGGGTCCTTACCTGCTATACTTACTGCCCGAGTTCGGAAGTCTGCAGCGTTGCTGAGAAAAAAAGCGTGCAGTATCGCTGGTGAACGGAGTCCCTAAATTGCCGCCCAGGGGACGCAGTGACAGTTGCGACACGCCCGCGGCAGAAGGATATCTAGAGGACAGTGAAGGCTATCCAATTGATGCCCCCTTGTTTTATCGTTCAATAAAGATTGTTCCTCCTTTGAAACTTACCTGTGTCTCCGTAGTCCTCTGTTGTGTGCCTGTGGTGTCGGCTCCTCACGGTGGTGACTCAGTAAGAGAGGGGGGGCGGTTGGTCATCCGAGTATTCCTCCCCTCGACCTGTGTGACACCTACACCATAGACTGTGGCCTACACACACTGACACACTGCATGCTCGCTCAAAGCCCAAAGGGGGAGGTGTTTAAAGATGTGATTGAACCAGCCCAGTGTCAATCAAGAAAATAACCAATGGGCCGGTCAGTCAAAAAAAAAAAAAAAAAAAAAATTTAACTAATGCATTACACCGGCACTTAACCCAGCGCTGTCAATTAAGCAAAACAAAACGAATGGGCCGCTGATGTACAAGTTTTATGGGCCGTTCGGACAAAAAAAAAAGTATGAGATGTATCGGCCCAAAAAGAACGTCGGCACCCGGGAATCTCCCGGTAGTCCTGATGACCAGAACTTGCCTGCCTGGGCACAGAGTGCATTTCACGCAAATATTTTTGTCCTTTCGAGTGTTGTGGCAAAAATTCTCATTAAACAGACATCACTGCGTAAGAGACACTCAGTGTCAAATTTCGTAAAAAGAAAAGTATTTGTTCTTTCAAGAATAGGCCCAGTCGCCAACACAGCAGTTATCCTGTGGAGTGAGTGACACCCTTGGAGACAGGCCAGAGCGATCTTTATACTTCTTCTAAGGCTATCTTCCCCAGGCCTGCCTCCCCAGTAACTTTCCACAGACATTATCATATGATAGGCAAAACCAAAGGAATCTATATTGCTAACTAGTCCCTTTAGCCCCCCTTGCCTCGATGACCTCTGACCTGGTCCATTTTCTGGTATCACACTCCTTCCTCCCCAGGCATTATGAATATATACATATATTTCAGGACAGTCCCCAAATAACAAAATCACATGACCTTCCTTTGCATTATCCATTGTAAGTGAATGAATAGAAACATGCCCTAGTAATCATACTGATCAATGTGAAATAAAAATGTCCGTAACACGAGCAATAAACTTAAAGTAATGTGAATATCGCCACTGGCCGAAACCCCCTGTCTCCGTCTCAGTCTCCATTTCCCGCTCCCCTCCGGACCAGCAGCTACGTCACTCAAATCGATCTCTATGACAACGTTGCTCACAGAAGCACACACACACACAGAGGCATGCACGCACCACTTAAACAGATCGGAGCTTTACACGCAGGCAAACACAGCTTGGGTAACGCAGGAAAGCGCATTCCTACAGTCTAGTAAAGTAGTGTAGTTACTGATATTTTTTGTGTAATGCGTTACTTTAACAATACTACTTTTTTGGGTAACGAAGTACTGTAATCTGTTACTTTGTAACTCGTTACCCCCAACACGGGATGTATTTGTTTCCTCCTAAGCAAGTTTTTAAGGCCTTTCTGTGAGCAATGCTTTCTTTCCACGAAATGTGAAACCTCTAGTTTTGTTTTCTTCCATCTGTGATAATTTTTTTCTTGCTGCTTTCTTAAGGGCCTGAGTGTGCTCGTTGTAGCAAAGCGTTGGACTATTTTCTTTAATATTTTTTACGGTCAAAGGAGCAAATGAGTCAAAAGTTTCTGTTACAACATCAAATGCGTCTAAGCTATCTGGTATACTGAGGAGATATCAGTTTTAAAAAGACGAATAACAACAATTTAAATGGAATTAGATAAATAACTGAATTATGCACGTCATCCTTCAACTGCTTTTTGTTCTGATTATTGGTCCAAAAAGCAGTACAAGCTTTTAACCTTACACCGAGTTAATAATTATTTGTGTGGTTTTCCTTCACATGCAAAAATATCCTAAGTTAAGGGAAAGTGGGAGAATCAGCACTTTTGATAATGTGTACCGGTATATTGACATCTACTACACTGAGATATCGGTTTTAAAAAGACGAATAACAACTTAAATGGAAAAAGGTTTATTATATTGGAGTCAAATAAATAACTGAATTATGCACATCATGCTTCAACTGCTTTTTGTTTTGATTATTGGTCCAAAAAGCAGCACAAGCTTTTAGCCTTACACCGAGTTAATAATTATATGTGTGGTTTTCCTTCACATGCAAAAATATCCTAATGCTGGGTACACACCACAAGATTTTTTACATCTTATAAGATTTTCAAAATGTGATAGACCACAAACATGAGGACAAAAAATCCTAGACTGAACTGTTTTGCTCCTATAGTCAAAGTCAAAGTCAAAGTTTATTTATATAGCACTTTTTAAAAACAACAAGAGTTTAACAAAGTGCTGTACACAAACATACTTATGCAATCAAACCAACATGACCAAAATACAAAAAAAAATAAAAGACAGTAGAACAATTACTCTAGTGTGTGGTGTGCCATGATGTGACAAAGACAGCACACCTCACACTAACCAACGCAGTCTCATGAAAGTGCGTATCAATACCACGAATGTTATTTCTCGTGCCATTTATACGCCAAAATTGGTTTTTGCGTGTAAATGCTACGCACTGTAAACCGCTTGGGTAGGATTAGGGGGAGGGGGGACGGGGGGTGCGTGCGTATTACACGCCAAAAAGTGCGTATCATATGCACGCGAAAACTGCGTATCATATACACGCAAAAACTATTTTTGGCGTATAAATGGCACGAGAAATAACATTCGTGGTATTGATACGCACTTTCATGAGATCGGGCTCCACTAACAGATTTTCAACCCGAGTCTCGACTGTGAACACAGGAAATCTCGTAAAATCTTGCGAGACTTCAGAATATTTATGGTGGACAATATGCAGGAAGAAATTGCGATGATAGTGTTTGGAATGATTTTCACAGAAAATTTACAGCAAAAAAAGAAAAGAAAAGGAGAAAAGGGTTTAGGTAAAGTTGTGGAGACGGCGGGAATTTAAGTGAACTTCTCAGATAAAGTTTGTGGTAATGCACACACGCTGGCCCTGTCTCTCAACCATGGTTTCACTATACAAATAAAAAATGGATATTGTAGATAAACCATGATAACCACAAATTAACCATAATTTTTGCTAAGAAAAATTCTAACTATAGTATTTATTTGTTTATACAAATGTAAAATACGCCTATAATAAAACCATGGTTAATTCTCTCTCTCTCTCTCTCTCTCTCACACACACACACACACACACACACCTGCGTTTGTTATGCTTCCGTCTTCCATCATCTCGCTTTCTATTGGATATCGTTTCGTTTCACGTGATAATCTTCATAGCGTGCGCGTGATTGTCCTCGGGGTTCCCCCCACACATCAGGATTTCTGATCGTAAATATTCAACATGTTGAAAATTTACGATTCGCGATCGGGGCGGCTCCGACGTTCTTCCGAGCAGGTTCGGACACTCTTAACACACCTCACACCACAGGAAAATCTGATAAGATAATCTTTAAAACCATCAAGATAATCGGGACTTAGCTAGGATTGTCGGAAGGGGAGAAATCGGCCCAAAATCAGCCCGATTATCTTTAGGTGTGTACCGAGCATAAGTTAAAGGAAAGTGGGAGAATCTGCACTTTTGATAATGTGTATATTGACATATACTACTCTGAGATATCAGTTCTAAAAAGATGAATAACAACAACTTAAAATGGAATCAGATTAATTATATTGGAGTCAGATAAATAATCTCGGTTACGTAACCCTCATTCCCTGAGGAAGGGACGTTACGTTGACGTGACGACGTAATTGGGATCGCCGTGAGAGACCAATCTACTTAGAGTGTATTAAAATGAGCCAATGCACATTGGCATGTGATAATTGCATCATCTGCTCTGCTTGCATCTTCCTCCTTGTCGCGGTAGTTGGACTTTGGACCCTTGTCATAGAATTTGATTACGTATGTCCGTTGCGCGTAAACTCCGAAATATCATAATGAAAGTCCCATGAAACATGACGGGAGCAACCGTGCCATATGTTCTTTCATTTGGGTTTATTAACATGTCAAATCTGCTAGATGCAAAGAATGTGGGAAAACAGTTAAAGACACCAGAACGACAACATAACATTTTATGAGACATTGCGTCCACAAAGGTTAGTCACATTATTATACTGTGGTGTATCTGCATGGCTCCTTTGGATTGCAAGCCTGTGTAGCGTCTGGACCAATCAGACACACACCAATTATTCATTATATACAAAGGTCTATGAAACTCCTCCGAAACTAACATCCCAAATTAAACGAACACACTGGCAGACCCGGGTGTCCTGTTACAGGGCTGATAAGGAGACTTTTACGACCTCCAAAGGAATGTTCAGAGAGTGCTGACTCTCTTAAGTTTAACTAAAGAGGAGAATTGAATCTTGTTAATCAGATATATTCTATTATATATCCACTTGAGAATTGTATAAACATGCATCTAATTTCCCCATCTCATGATTTTCTTTTAAATGTTGTGTAAATGTTCGTGTAAACTTTAAAACTTAATGTTTCAAACTTTGCAAACTATGGTTAACCAAACTCACCTATCCCATGTTTGGTCTTTATAAACTGGTACTTTGAAGATTGAAAATAGTGTGTATATGATATTGTGACGTCGTGCACTTTCCAAGAGAAATAGACAGGAGACGAGGATCTGGTTTACAAGCACTAGGCAGCGCTTAGATTACGAGTATACTTTGCAATACGATTCTGTGGCTGGGATCTTGCGTTTGCCAAGGCAGCGCAGGTTTAAAC
The DNA here is from genome assembly GCA_031834385.1 of Semotilus atromaculatus. NCBI lineage: Eukaryota > Metazoa > Chordata > Actinopteri > Cypriniformes > Leuciscidae > Semotilus > Semotilus atromaculatus. The sequence goes on from JAULUF010000040.1 coordinate 15,782,734, forward strand.
TTTGCCTTGTAATACAGAATCTAGTAGGTCGGATCTCGTGTTTGCCGAGGCAGCATGTAGGTTACGAGTCTACTTTGCAGTTTGCTGTGTGGGTGTGAGGCTTGAACAGTCAGCTCCTGAGGGTGCTGGCTGTGTTCATTGAAAAACTCGCCGCACAGTACGTGCGTTTCGTGTGTCTCAGCCTCGCCTGTTGACTTTCTTCTCAAGAGGAATATGCAATAAAAGGACACAAGCGATCTTATAAATAATACTGAGGTGCGAGGCATTCACAGTCAGCTCCTGAGGGTGCTAGCTGTGTTCACTGAGAAATATCTTGACGCGTACAGCCGTGCACTGTCAGGTGTTTCGGTCTCGCGCCTGTTGACTTTCTTCTCGAGGGATGAAAGCCAAAATTATAACGGCTCAAATCTCACGTTTGCCGAGGCAGCGTGTAGGTTACGAGATCGTATAATTAAATATAAAACAGTATTCTGGTGTTTATGGCTGCATTTATTTCCTACAGCCTACCATTCAGACCGTGTTTCACTAATCCAGTGTTATGGCTGCATTTAATTCCGAGGGGTTCAAGTAATAAAAAATTGTATCTGACTTTAAAACTTGGTTAGATATTTTAATTCAGCCTACCATCTGAAGGAGAGTATCGCTCTAGAGGTCCCCCTTAGAAATTTTTTTTTTTTATATATATATATATATATATATATATATATATACGTATCTGGACTGGCACTGGACTTCAGGCATTTCCTTCTACCCAGTCTTCCTCCAGACTCTGGCACACCTTGATTTCCGAATGACATGCAAAATTTGCTTTCATCCGAAAAAAGTACTTTGGACCACTGAGCAACAGTCCAGTGCTGCTTCTCTGTAGCCCAGGTCAGGCGCTTCTGCCGCTGTTTCTGGTTCAAAAGTGGCTTGACCTGGGGAATGCGGCACCTGTAGCCCATTTCCTGCACACGCCTGTGCACGGTGGCTCTGGATGTTTCTACTCCAGACTCAGTCCACTGCTTCCGCAGGTCCCCCAAGGTCTGGAATCGGTTTATGGGGGTCTGGGTTGCGTTGCTGTTGTTCATGACTGACAGTGCGCTTGTATCAAGAAAACATCGCTGATTTACGACGCAGGCTGGCGGCGGTAATTTCTAGTCAGCTTGGCGTCGTCCTCCTGTGGTGATATCATCACATCAACGATGATCAACGGATCATCACCACAGTCGTCCAAATCTCTCCAAACGTAGTGGAAAAACACAAACCAGTCTTTGTCGTGGAAAATCAGACATGGGTTCTGCAATGTAAAATCTTCTCCAACATCTGCTGTGTAGAGTTTCACACTACGCTGCACCTTGTCAAACACATATCTCACCACACGGTTACCAGACATTGAGAAATCATGTTTCACAAAAGCTGTCTTCATGAAGAAACTTTGTCAAGCTAACATTTTGCTGCTTCTTCCTTGGAGAAAAAGTTAGAGCCTCTCTCATTTCAACAGGTCCTCTTGTTGGCGAAATACACATAACCTTTCTAGGGGTTTTAGGAATTCTCGGAGCAGCCATTGTATCAGGAAAGTTGTAGAATGTCTTCTGTGTACAACAGTGTAACCCCTTACGCTTATTTAAAACAGTAACAAAAAAATGTAGGTAGTGACGTAGTTGTGAAAAGACATGCCCCCGGAAAAGCTTTTCCAAGCCAACTTAATTATAGAACAAGACTGGCTACCCCCTAGAAATATAAAAGGAGAATGGGAGGTGGGACTTATTCAAATTGAAGGATGATCAAAATCAACACGTCCCATTTTCTTACAGGAAAGTGTGCATTAAACTTCACTTCAGGCCTGTAAAACATTTAGTTTAAAATGGTGTATTTCAACAACCACAATGTCGACCCTATGCGCTACGTTGCCTATTACCAGAATCAGGCAGGCAGCGGGCTCCCCGGGTATGCAGGAGGCGGAGTTATGTATGGGGCCGCTTTGGGGGGCCTTTTTCGAGGGCTCTTTAGAATTGCTATACCTCTACTAAAACGAGGATTTAGCATAGCCAAGCCGCATCTTAAATCAGCTGCAAAAAACATACTAAGTGACGTCGTTAGTAATACGTTATCGCAATCTTTTAACAACAACTATGATACTCAAGACGGTAAAACGCAAGCGCCAGGAGACCGCTAAGCGTACTGCTTCAAAAAGATCAAGGAGCTCTGTTAAAACAATATTTTAGATCATGGCATTACCACACAACATGTCAGAAGAGTGTTTAAAGACTGAACTGGATCTGTTTACTGACATGCAGATCATGTAAGACTTTTCAGTTAGCACTTTTAAACATCCGCTCACTTAAAAACAAATCACTTCTAGTCAACGACTTAATAACCACATACAACCTGGATTTTATGTTTCTAAATGAAACTTGGCTAGAAGACAGCTGCAGTGCAACAATCCTCAATGAAACATCCCCTCCTAACTTTACTTTCATGAGTGTCTGCAGAGCGGGTAGGAAAGGAGGGGGTGTAGCTGCTCTCTTTAAAGATGTCTATCAATGTAAGCAAATATCATTTGGTAATTACCCGTCTTTCGAATATCTGGGTATTGTGTTAAAAGGTGCTCCACGCATTTTACTAATCATTGTTTACAGGCCTCCAAAATACTCTTCAGCCTTTGCTGAGGACTTCACAGAACTGCTATCAACAATTTCCTCAGAGTTTGACTGTTTTGCTATTGCTGGAGATTTTAACATTCACAGATAATGCAGAAACCAATAAGGCAAAAGAAATCAAAACTGTTTAACACACTCTAGATTTACTTATCAGTAAGGGTCTAAACATTTCATCAATTGTTATTAAGGATGTAGCACTGTCTGATCATTTCTGTATTTTCTTTGATATATTGATCTCTCCTGCAATTGAAGCTAGGTCTGTGTCTGTCAAGAAGAGATGCTTAAATGAGAACACTAGTGTGCTATTTATGAAGGCTATATCTTTAACACCAAGCATATCTGCTGACTCTGTTGATTTTCTCCTTGATTCTTTTAACTCAAAAGTTAAAGGTGTAATTGATGACATTGCTCCTGTGAAAGTCAGGAAGAGTGGTAGACAAAAAGCACCTTGGAGAAACTCAACAGCAGTGCAAAATATGAAAAGAAAATGCAGAAAAACAGAGCGCATGTGGCAGAAGACAAAACTTGTAGTCCATTATAACATCTACAAAGACAGCATTCATGCTTTCAACATGGAACTTGGCAAAGCTAGACAGACTTTCTTCTCAAATATTATAAACAGCAACTTAAACAACACACGCACTCTTTTTGCTACTGTAGAGAGACTGACAAACCCCCCAAGCCAGATTCCCAGTGAAATGCTCTCAGACAGCAAGTGCAGGGAGTTTGCTTGCTTCTTCTCTGAGAAAATTAATAATATCAGAAAGGTGATCAGTACATCCTTGAGTTGCACTGGGGTCAGACAGATCAGACCACAACCTGAGAAAGTAGTTACTATGTCTGATTTTAAAGAAATTGATTGCAAAATTTTAGAAGAAACCGTACAGCACCTTAAAACATCAACCTGCGCCCTTGACGCACTTCCCACATCTTTCTTCAAAAGTGTGTTAAACAGCTTAAAAGCAGATCTTCTAGAAGTGGTAAATGCCTCACTTCTCTCTGGGAGTTTTCCAAACTCCCTGAAAACTGCAGTTGTCAAACCCCTCCTGAAAAAGAGTAATCTGGATAAGACTATATTAAGCAACTATAGGCCGATCTCAAATCTTCCTTTCATAGGCAAGGTCATTGAAAAAGTTGTCTTCAATCAGCTGAACAAATTCTTAAGCTCGAATGGATACTTTGACAATTTTCAATCTGGTTTCCGATCGCATCACAGCACAGAGACAGCACTCATAAAGATAATAAACGATATTCGCTTAAATACTGATAAAGGCAAATTATCAGTGCTGGTACTACTCGACCTCAGTGCTGCATTTGACACTGTCGATCACAACATACTTCTTGACAGACTGGAAAACTGAGTGGGGCTTTCTGGGATAGTCCTAAAATGGTTCAGGTCATACTTAGAAGGGAGAGGTTATTATGTGAGTTTAGGAGACCATAAGTCTGAGTGGACGTCCATGACATGCAGAGTTCCTCAAGGCTCAATTCTTGCGCCACTCCTATTCAACCTATACATGCTCCCAATGAGCCAAATAATGAGAAAGAACCAAATCTCTTACCACAGCTATGCAGATGACACACAGCTCTACTTAGCCCTATCGCCTAACGACTACAGCCCCATTGACTCCCTGTGCCAATGCATTGATGAAGTAAACAATTGGATGTGCCAAAATTTTCTTCAGTTAAACAAAGACAAAACTGAAGTCATTGCGTTTGGAAACAAATATGAAGTTCTCAAGGTGAATGCATACCTTCACTCTAGGGGTCTAACTACTAAAAATCAAGTCAGGAATCTTGGTGTGTCTCTAGAATCAGACCTTAGTTTCAGTAGTCATGTCAAAGCAATAACTAAATCAGTATATTATCATCTAAAAAATATTGCAAGAATTAGATGCTTTGTTTCCAGTCAAGACTTAGAGAAACTAGTGCATGCTTTCATCACCAGCAGGGTGGATTACTGTAATGGACTCCTCACTGGCCTTCCCAAAAAGACCATAAGACAGTTGCAGCTCATACAGAACGCTGCTGCCAGGATTCTGAGCAGAACAAGAAAATATGAACACATCACACCAGTCCTCAGGTCTTTACACTGGCTCCCAGTTACATTTAGGATCGATTTTAAAGTATTATTACTGGTATATAAATCATTCAATGGCCTAGGACCTCAATATATTGCAGATATGCTCACTGAATATAAACCCAACAGATCACTCCGATCATTAGGATCGCGTCAGCTAGAAATACCAAGGGTTCACTCTAAACAAGGAGAGTCCGCTTTTAGCTACTATGCCAGCCGCAGCTGGAACCAGCTTCCAGAAGAGATCAGATGTGCTCCTACAGTAGTCACATTCAAATCCAGACTGAAAACACATCTGTTTAGCTATGCATTTACTGAATGAACACTGTGCCACTGTATGTGTCCGACTGTTTGTACTGTATTTTATTTAATTGTTTATTCTAAACTGCTTTAATTATTCTTATTTCTGTTGATTATTTTAATTTCTTTATTCTAAACTGTCTTAATTATTCATATTTCTTTTGATTATTTTAAATTTCTTCTATGTAAAGCACTTTGAATTACCACTGTGTATGAAATGTGCTATATAAATAAACTTGCCTTGCCTTGCCTTGCCTTACTGTACGACTAACTCAAACCGCAATTGAAAAAAAAACACTTATATAGAAGTTATAAGTTATCAGCGATATCCGACACGTCGACGTTGGAGTTTATTGCGGGGAATGGAGAGGATTACATAGATCTAAACAACACAGTTTTTTTGCACCTCAAAATCACTAATGCTGATGGATCTGATATTGCAGATGTAGATCCCGTCGGGCTTGTCAACTACCCTGGAGTAGGGCTGAGCGATATGGCTGAAAACTGTAACACGATATCAGTGTTTCATATCGGTCGATATCGATAATTAGTGATTTTTTTATGACCCATTTAAAATAAGGACCAGGAGAAAAATATATTACATTTAAACATTTTTATTTTAAACTTAACCTTCCTCTGATTATAATCCCAAGACAGAAATGTCAACAACCATGGAAAACTCAAATAATTAAAATGTAAACATAAGTCTAAATTCACAATGAACACTTAACAATTATCTCTTAACATTTAAGGTGCAAAATGAAAGAAAACGTAAGAAATCCTTAAAGTATTGCAAAGTGTTAAATATAAACAGAGAAACCTGCACGCCTCGCTGCACGAGTTTTTAAAAATATTTTTATAAAATATTTTATGCAAAATATTGCATATTTGTAAAAATCGTTAGAGCTGTGGTTCTCAACTCAAGTCCTGGAGACCCACTGATTTGGGCTGTTTCCCAAAACCATTGTTAGCCTAAGTTGATGGGAGAACCATTGTCAACAGTGGAGCTATAATCAACTTAGGGTTACAATGCTTTTGGGAATCGCACCCCTGCACATTTTGTCTTTTTTTTTTTTTTACGCACCTGATTCAGGTCATCAGCTTGTTATGAGACGGCTCCATGAATTAAACAGTTTGTGTCAGATAAAAGTGACATACAAAATGTGCAGAGCTTTGGGTCCCCAGAACTGGAATTGAGAACCACTGTGTTAGAGAAACTCTTTTGAACTCCTATTTTTTAATACTGCATACAGAATTTTCTTTAGATGATATTTGGCCTTTTATTTTCTCTCTGGAATGTTTTTCCAGGTGGACTCTGATTACATTGTGTCACATCTTGACCCACAAATGAGTGAGAGTGGCACTCTAAAGCAAAGAAATGCAAATCTTGAATAACTTCCAGGATTTTTTAATGGAACTTGAAGGTAAGTTTGGTGTTACTCAAATGTTAAGGCAACGTCTGTTTTTAGATACTTTAAATATTTGCATGTATGTTTACTGCCCTAGATGGAGATTCTGAGGAGGCACTTTCTGTGTCAAAAGTAATGCAGTGGCTGTCTGGTCAAGCACATAGACATCTGCTTCTTTCAGAGAGACAAGCTTTTAAAATCACGGTTCTATTTGACCATACATGCATGGAACGTATGCCAGACCACAGAATTTGCTACCCTGTTGTCAGTGCATGCACCCAGACAATCACATTTCCCACTGCACATTTAACAAGTTTAAATGAATTCAAAGACATGACAATTGCAGTGCAACAGGGAGCTTACTTTTACAGGGTTTAGAACAGATTTGTTAATATACTCTTACGTCCTTTTAATTGTTTAATTTCACCTCTTTAAAAAAAAAAACACTACTTACAAAGTTTTAGATTTGCACAACAGTGTTATGAAGTTAGTTTTGCCAAAACGCTGTTACATGTGATGTTCTTATGAATTAAATTTCTGATGTAACTACATACGTGTCATGATCCTGGTTCTTCTCTCTTTCTCGGTCTCCCTCTTGTGGTCATTCACATACACTCACATGCTCTCACACACACACACACACATTCGATCACTCTCATTATCTCATCTCCTTCAGCTGATCTCACTCTCCTCATTTTCTGCACTGGTCTTCACCAGCTGGTTCCTAATTTTCTCCTAATTGTTTCTCCTTTTTCTAGCTCTTCCTGTCCTTGACTCTTTGTCAGATTATTTGATGTGAAAGCTCATGCTATACGCACTCTCTAATCATCCGTGTCCTGTCTTGGTGTGAGTTGATGCTCTATACTGCAAATACTACTGTGTTACCTGCTCTCTGAACTCTGTTCAGTTCTGGACGCTGAGATCCTCTACCTCGCCATATACCTACAGCTGGCTTCTACTCTCTTCACGGGAGGCTCGAGGGTTCTCTGATTCTGCAGTCGCCGACCGCATCTGCACTATTGCTGTCCCGAAGAGGGGATTTCCGTTCTCGTTAAGAGCCGTTCCTGATTTCTCAGCCTTTTCCCCTTAACTAATTCCTTTTGTTTATGGACAGTTGCATACTAATTAAAGACTATTTTTTTGCTGCATCTCGCTGTTGGGTTCTCCTTCTACCTTAATATAACAATATGTTTTTAAGTTTCTTTTTTTTAAATGTTAGAAGTCAAATGTTAGTAAAGCTCAGTCTGAATAATATCAAGTGACTGGACATAGAGCTCTCGGTAGTTCAGTGATGATGTCAGGGGATCAATTAATCCCTGCAGAACAGCAAGGCTCTGTTCAGATAAAGGGCATTGGATCTCTGGAATCACCACACCATCTTCTGGGTCAGTATCAGAAGTTTGCGGTTGACACAGTTGCTCGATTATCTGCAAAATCAAAGAAACATTAAGTAGGTCAAAATGCCAAATGTTTTGAAATATTGTCAAATGCCAACTGTTTTGAAATATTGTCAATGACTTGTATCCACGTTGTTATAAACTCATGTAACTTTGCTCATGTTCAGATCTATTATCAAGAATCATTTTAAATTATACAAATCACAAGTTGTCAAGTAAGGCACATTTACAAAGAGGTCTGCTACCATGCTCCTGAAGAGTTATTATTGTAAAAGACATTAAGCAAAATGTGAAAACAGCTAAATATTATGCCCAATACCTTAAGATCCAAAAGTAATTCACACAGGTTTTTAATGAAATAAGGGTGAGGAAATTAAGAATTATATAGATTATATACAGATAACATTAAATAGATGATTAAAGAATACCTCTACATCTGGATCAGCTACTGGAGTCTGCAGCATTTCAATGTGCCAAAGCTGATTTGGTGTAAGATTTGATTCTGTTCTGATAGGGTGGTTGTTCCAGCTCCCAATGAAGCACTTCAGGTCCAGTTTCAGGCGTGGAAGAATTGTGTAGTGCACACAAAAGAGGTGTAATTGATTTGACAGATCAAGCACTCCATCTTCTACCATTGCATGTGTGGTATAAGCGGTATAGGATTTCACTTTAACTTATGGTGATAATTGTCGACTACGCCACTCTGAATCAATCAGGGAAAATTAAACCGACCCAGCACTTTATCTAGGTCACACAGGTTCGTGTGTGCCAGGAAGGTCAGAGACACGAGTACACAAAAAATATATAAATGGTATTTATTGACGTACAACAATATTCATTAAAAATAGTAAATAGTTAAGAGCGCACAGCGCTAATGTACAAATTATTAACAATTAACAAGAAATGTAAATCACAGCGGGCAATATATAATGGCCACATCAACAGTCCTCTGAGGGTAGATAACAGCAAAATCTAAACAATATCCACACGATAGAACTAAAGAAAAGATGTACAGCAAAATCAAGCTAATGCAGCACACACACACCCACACACTGGCTCTCATACAAATAACAGTCAGGTTGTAACTGTAGTAAACTTATTTCTTCTCAAGTGTTGAAAACTTAGAAGCTAAAGACCAGGAGACTCGGGCAGTATCTTAAGCAGGATTCTTTATTGAGCACGAGCTGGAGTTGCTGTAGTCTCTTCCAAGCATCGTCACGAGTCTAACTAAAACATAATACATTTTTAGCTTATATTCATTTCAAAGGGGTGGAGTTACATCGAGGGGGATACATTCTAAAACAAAGCATGTAAATTAGCTGAGCCAGGAGAACAGGATGGAGCAGACCTTCCCGCACTGACAAAAGGTGAGGGGAGGAAACCCTCTCAGCAGGTCATTTCACATGCTGAGACACTAGAAACTAATAAACTTCCTCAGTTTATATTCTACAGTATTGGAAATCTAAATTAAACCTTTAATAAATTTGTTTTCCTTCATAACTTTGCGATTACTCTAGAAGGAAAGGAAGTAGACGATACAAATCCGGTTGCTGGCCCACGGCGCGATCGCAGCGTAAACACGTGGTTCTCAAATGCACTCAGGTTATACTAGCGCAAATCACTGCAGCAACGGGAGGAAGGTCGTGCTGAAGACGAGAGCGAAGAGCGGTCCGGAGAACGAGAGAGAAGACCCACGCCTCATGAAAGCCACAAGAGAATATTCCTCACATATAATTCCCTCTGGTTACTGTTTACAGCAATCATCAAGGCCGCCGATTAACTGAAGGGTGAACAGGCACTCACTCTGAACTGATAACGTACACCGTCGGAAAAGTGCTAATGGACAGCTGAGACTCGAGTGAACGACGCACGTGGGGGGCAGAGCAAAGACGTGACGTATCTCCGGATACAGCCAACCCGCATTAAATAGAACATACTCTCCCCTGATAGGACACCACAACCGTCAATCACTTTACTGATTATGTCACACATGCAGGGTTTTGTAGTATTTTGATGTGACGGCTGACCACACATCACGCCACAGGTGCTCAATTCTTTAAAAAACAACAACAACAACAAAAAAAAAGACCTATGTTCAGTATATGCATACAGAACAGCAAACAGACTGAGGTGTATTGTAATGCCACACATTAACATGCATAATAACGATGTCATCAAGTCAGGCAAGTGATTTTTTTGGGGCCCCACCAGAAATAACAAAAACAACAAAAAAACAGAATTTGCACCTTTGATTGTGAACGCTTTTTCCAGCAATGAAGCTACCTCGACCAGTTCCTCGCACTGAGAACATGCAACGTGCAATTTCCACGTTTTCCACTCCCTGGTCACCACATACTCTGGAAAAGATTTAGGGAATATTAATTCAACAAATATTTGCAACTGGATTTTAAAGTCGTTAGCTTTCAAAAATTATAAACATAGGTCACTTTTCTATAAAGACTGAACACTACAAGATTTAAAAATACCAAAACTCACATTTGTAAACAATTCAAAAACCTTTGTTAAAGATCGAAGCATATCTAATATCATCCTTCACTCAGTTCTATGAATTACGTTTTGCTTTGTGCAAAGATAGTACCAAACACTGATATCACACAACATGATGTTTTATTATCAAAATTCAGGCGGAGCAGGTTCAGATAATTAACCTAATTAGCACAGGTGGAGAGCATTCAGTTAATTAACTCAACCAATGATGAGGTATAAATACAGCAGACTTATCTCTGTTCATCTGAGAGTTTATCAGCGTTCCTCCTCCACCCCATCTCCTCACTTGATGTTTTATTTAACAAGGTTCGGGAGGAGCACGCGCAGATAATTAACACGGGTGGAGAGCACTCAGCAATCAACGATGAGAGCTATATATATACCCAGCGGTCTCACCTCGTTGCATTGGCAGTTTTTGCAGCATAACAGCATTTGAACCCGCAGTACCTTCCTAAACACGTCTGAACTGAGCTCTTCCCGTTCGATGAAGAATCTTTCGTCCTTCAGAATCAGGAATCTTTGTCGCAATCCTCTGACGTTATCTCGCGGGCGTCAGGCCAACAAACGGGTTCTTGCCACCGTCGGCGAAACATGCTATGCTATCTACTTCCGGGTATTTCTTTAAACCAGTCCGCATTCAAAAATTCCTGCCATAGAGAAATGGGCAATAAAGCAATGCCACCCTCTTCACGTGAAGAAATGGGCGTTTCTCCAGCGTCAGGCCGCCGCAGGCCTTAACCAGCCTAAGCTGCGCTGCAGTTTCAGACCCGGCCAGTCCAGTCCGCGAGTGCTCAGCTCAAAAAGCTTTTTGTTTTCCGTCTCTGGTTGAACTTCGCATCGAAGTTATTTCAGTTATTTAATCACGAGCCAGTTATACTGCCCTGGATACTTGGGAATTTTAAATCCGTTCTGTACAAATGATTTGCCATCATTTACGTGATGCTTCCTTGTGATAAACTCACACGTAAACGATTGGTCGCACATTACGTGCAGATTGCACACAGAATCACAAAGAACCTATCGTTGACACTGTCATGCAATTTATCTACAAAAAAAAAAGCTTAGAAACTTAAAGTTATAGCATAAATGTATTTTCATTTAATTTTTGAAGCGATTTAAACCACAGCTCATTGGTTTTTCTGCTTCAAAACGAACAAGTCGGCAGGGAATGTGACCCTAGCCATAGAAACATTGAGGGTTCGTTTAATAATCGATAGGATATTTCATCTCGTCTACTTTCCCAGACAGTCTAAACCGTTCTAAATGTGAACTGCTGTCTTCGCTCGGCCACTTAAACTTCGGATGTTTGAATCTCTCCTCCTCTTCCTCGCGTCTTCGATAACGCACGAAAAGACGAACATCGGTCTCCTCTGCTCCCGCAGGAGCTCTGTTTCTCTGGCTAATTTTCTCCACTGCCACAGCAGTGATGTCTCCTCAGCTCCAGCAGGAGCTCTGTTTCTCTGGCTAATTTTCTACACTGCCGCAGCAGTGATGTCTTCTCTCCAGTAAAAATACTGAAATTATATGAACTGCTTTTTTCCTATAGACCAGGGGTCGGCAAGTAAGTTTGGCATCGGGCCAAAAAAATTTTTCCCACTAGATGGCGGCCCAGAGCATAGTCAACGGATAATTTAGGAAATTAATTGATGAAAAATGCGAATTGCCTGCTGGTACAGTGTATTTTGTAACTGGTACTGAGCTGTTACTCTGTGTTAAATCCTGTAGTAAAACAGTCATTAACAAAAAGCCACATAGGCATAGGCCTATGTGTGGCGGTGTCTGGGTTTTACACTGACGAATATTCGATTAGTTTATTTAATTATAGATTTTCGAATAGGGTGTGCGATTATTGTCTAAAAAGTCCCCATGTTTGCGGTGTTGATTCGGTGGTGACGCGTTCATGTAACAAGAGGGTGACGCTGCCAATAGCCTAACGCAAAAGCTGTCACAAGGAACCGGCAAAAGTAATGATTATGAATGCTACAAATGTAGGAGACATTTTTATTGTTTATTAATAAACAAGCTTTCTATATATATTTCTCGTGTCTGTGAGGGAGCTTAAACGCTGAGTTTCGGTTCATTTATGAGACGAGCTCCAGTTCACAAGCAATCGCGCCGGCGCCTCAATGTCCTGTTATTTTGTCTGCTATTTGCTTCTTATTCATTAAATCCAGGGAATTGGTTGTTGAAACCTTGATAAAAATTAAGATACAATTGATACAAAACGAAATTCACATTTTAGACAGGCTTTCTACAAAACAAAACAACTTAATGAAGAGGTCAAAATCATGTCTGACACACGTCTCCCGAAATATTGCGGCATCTTACAACACATCCCGTCTAGCTAAAACACACAATGTGGGCTATCCAATCTTTTGTCAAGCAACATTGTTTTTATTTCAGATTTAAAAGACGACATTAAAAATTGCTACAAAAATGGTTGTTCTGGTGTTTCTTTGTCTGTTTGCGCCCGCAGATAGGCATATAATCGTGGAATATGATGGGTCCGTGTATCATTCGTTCAATAATTTTTTCAAATTAAAACCAAAAATAAAATAATGAAAAACGACTTGTTTTTCCATTATATATTTCCTGAACTATAAAATGAAAAAACGAATAACAAAAAATTTTCTGATTGTGTGCTCAGATCAAAAAAAGAAAAAAATAATTAGCCTAGCCTATACTGAATTAGACACATTTTTATTTTTAGTTTTAATTTAACACCTTAGTAGGCATATATCAATGAAATCATTTTAAACAGATCAAGTACCAAAACGATTGATACACGGGGCATTTGTAAACCGTTATTGTAAAATAAAAATAGGCTGATAAAAAATAAAAATAAAATAAAAAAACGGACTTCCAAAATAATCCGGCGGGCCAGAAAATATTGCTGGCGGGCCAGTTGCCGACCCCTGCTATAGACGACGCGGGTTGAACGATTGTCTTTCCATCATAGCGGAGCTCGCGCCGTACGGGGGTAGCCACTTTTACACGTACGTACCACAAAGTATTTTCTGTTAAACGCGCTGTTCGTATTTCTCAATGGAAGACAAGTAATAGGCAAGTACGTAATAATTTCAACGATGGGACATGCCCTAGAGAACGCTGTCGCTTCCTCCACGTCCGTAACCACTGCGGAGGGGCACACGCTATCGTATGTCCAGTAGCATACAGAAGTCATTCAACAAAGCTGCAAAAAACTATCTCTCGACTCCGGAATAACCGAGGAATTATCCCATCACCCCGATGATTTCCATTACACGAGAGTAGATGTTAAAACTTCATGCTGATTTGTACTCGGCTTTCGCCAAGATAAGCAACACTAAGACGTAGCTTTACAGTAAACTATGCTTCTCCATCCATTTACGCTTCTTTCCATATGAGGGTGTGACTCCCCTTCTGTCCGGCGTTAACGGCTGCAGTGTACTTGGCGCGTCAGCACACACGACGGCTGCAACTACAGTGTGGTCTCCCTAGTGGAGCAGCACGACAACCGTCTGGATTGAGCCGAGTAGGGGACATCTCTAGGGTCTTCAAGTGGGCACCTTCCGTCCTCAGTGTTTCGTCGACTAGCCCACAACACCTCAAGAGGGCTCGACAGTGACTCTGGCGTCCCAGAGTCACCCCCCTCCGTCCCCCACTCAACTCAGCCCAGCTTACTGACCTCTACATCCCTCCTGCTGCTGAGACCTAACCACAATCTCACAATCTCTCCGCAACCCAACCATACGCGCCAACCCGTTTGACTAAGGCTGTCGAGCCCCACTGGTGCGTTAAAGCAGTTACAGTGGCAACGGTTCCGTATGGCATACCACCTACCGCAAAACACAATATCTGCCCAACCACCCGTCATTCACGCAATATACACAGGAACGTAATGACTGTAAATACTATACAACCTATACAAATAAACCAACAGACTCAAGTTTTTCAAGAATTCTATGAAACCGTAGCGTGGCGGCCTGTACACAGCCAGCTAGAATTTTTCCGTCTCAACCACAGCCAGTTGCTGCTCCTTTCTGCTGCTTCAGATAAGTTCTTTACTGTGCAACGCAACTCTTGGCCGCTGAATCCGACGTCTCTGAGGAACCGGGTTGTAGAGTGTGCCACAAAACCTCGACAACCCACTTCCACTGGATAAACCTGGACTCTCCATCCTCGCTGTTCTGCTTCAGTGGCCAGATGAGCATACCGCAGTTTCTTCCTCTCATATGCCTTATCTACAGCATCCTCCCATGGCACTGTTAACTCTATCAGTTGAACAATGCGTGCTGATCCAGACCACAAAACAATGTCTGGTCGTAGGTTAGTGGTGGCAATCTCAGGTGGAAAAATAAGCCGTTGATCAAGATCAGCCAGCATCTTCCAGTCCCTAGCAGCTTCCAGTTGTCTTGGGCGAGAATTGGTGTTAACACCTTTTCTTGGTGGTTGCTCGCCTGGGCTGAGGAATATTGTCTTCTGTGTGTAATGTTTTGCTAGAACAGGCGGCAACTTATTGGTCATACTACGCTTGCCTTCCAATGCTAAAGCCAAACATCGCAGTACTTGGTCATGGCGCCAAGTAAACCGACCTTGGCTAAGAGCCACCTTACATCCTGTCAAAATGTGCCTTAATGTGGCAGGTGATGAACACAAAGGACAAGAGGGATCCTCTCCTACCCAGAGGTTTAGGTTCTGCGGTGATGGGAGAACATCATATGTTGACCTAATAAGGAAACTGATCCTACTCTCTTCCATTGACCAAAGGTCTTTCCATTCCATCTTGCGTTGTTCCACACTCTCCCATCTCATCCACTCTCCCTGCTTGGCCTGGGAAATGGCCTTTATACACCTCATCCTCTCCTCCTGCTTTCGCACCTCGTTGACTACCAGCTTCCTCCTTTGAGCTGGGCCTGCCTTGTGCCATTTAGGAGGAGCTAAACTGAGCCCAAAACCCCCTCTTCCATGCTGTACCTGTCCCACGATATCTCCAATTTGAAGGTCAGCCTTTGCCTCTACTACAGATTTCTTTGCTGACCACTTTCTACCAGTTTTTAACACAGGGGCTGCCTCCCTTACACATTTGTCACGTGACTCTACTAATGTCATTTCCAGTCTGACCTTGGCACACTTAAACTCCTCGGTTAAAGCAGAGACTGGCAGCTGCAATATTCCTTTACTATAAAGTCCCACTCTGCTGAGGCAGCGTGGAACTCCCAACCATTTCCTGATGTATGAACTTATTAACGCTTCCAGCTTATCCACTGTTGTCAAAGAAACATCGTACACAGTCAGTGGCCACAGCAACCTCGGCAGTAGACCAAACTGAAAGCACCAGAGTTTTAGTTTGCCTGGTAGAGCACAGCTGTTTATGCTCTTCAACCCTTCCACTGCTTGTCGTCTAACTTCTCCCACTCGAACTGTGTCCTTTAGATCTCCATCGTACCATCTCCCAAGGCTCTTCACTGGCTTCTCAGAAACTGTTGGTATTGCCTCACCATTAATAAAGAATGTTTTATCTACTACCTTTCCTTTAACTATCGAGATGCTCCTTGATTTAGAGGGCTTAAATTGCATTCGTGCCCATTCAATATTATCTGTTAACTTCCCCAATAACCGATTAGTGCAGGCTACTGTTGTAGTCATGGTTGTCATGTCATCCATGTATGCTCTGATTGGTGGTAGTCGCATCCCAGAAGCCAATCGCTCTCCTCCTACTACCCATCTTAATGCCCTAATGAATACTTCCATTGCCATGGTAAAAGCCAGTGGAGAAATGGTGCATCCTGCCATTATTCCAACCTCTAAGCATTGCCATGCAGTGCTGAATTTTGGAGTTGAGAAACTAAATTGCAAATCTCCAAAATAGGCTTTCACTAAATTTGTTATTGACATTGGTACTCTGAAAAAATCAAATGCTGCCCAAAGAAGCTCATGTGGCACTGACCCATATGCATTAGCCAAATCCAGGAATGTCACATGGAGCTCCTTCCTCTCCTTTTTAGCTGACTGAATTCGTTGCCAGATAACATTGATGTGTTCTAAGCATCCTGAGAACCCTGGAATGCCCGCTTTTTGAACTGAAGTGTCAATGAAGCCATTCTTTAATAGGTAGGTGGACAATCTCTGGGCAATAATGCTGAAGAAAATCTTACCTTCAACGTTTAATAGTGAAATAGGACGAAACTGACTGATGCTTGTAGCATCTTTTTCTTTAGGTATAAAGACACCACCTGCTCTGCGCCATGCTCTAGGTACAACCTGTTTTTCCCATGCCACTTTTAACAATTTCCACAGAATTCGCAGAACTCCTGAAGCACTCTTGTACACTCTGTACGGAACTCCATTAGGTCCTGGAGATGATGAAGCCCTTGCCTTTCTCACAACCTGCTCTACCTCTTTCCACTTAGGTGCACAGACCTCCATTTGGTGTTCTGGTGGGTTGATTTGGTATTCTTATGCGTCGGAAGTAGCGTACGCCACAACCTATTAGAAGAAAATAAACATAATCCTAGGTATTTATTTGCAACAGTGGCTAAACCAATGAAAAAGAAAGCTTCAAGCCCAGAAGTGTCCAAGCAACACAGCAGTAATGACTTTATGAACTTCTTCACTTATAAGATTGATAATATCAGGGACAAAATTATAACTATGCAACCGTCTACTACAGTATCGGATCAGGGAATGCATTGTAGGCTCCCTGAGGAAAATTTGTATTCATTTGTTGCTATAGGAGAGGAAGAATTTTGCAAACTCGTTAATTCATCTAAATCGACAACTTGTATGTTAGACCCTATACTGACTAAGCTACTGAAGAAGATGCTTCCAGATGTCAAAGATCCTCTTCTTAATATCATTAATTCATCTTTGTCTCTAGGATACGCACCAAAAACCTTTAAGCTGGCTATGATAAAACAGCTTGTTAAAAAACCGCAACTGGATCATACAAAATTAGTCAATTACAGGCCGATCTCGAATCTGCCTTTTCTGTCAAAGATATTAGAAAAAACAGTTTCCTCACAACTGTGTTCCTTTCTTGAAAGAAATGATATCTGCGAGGATTTTCAGTCCGGATTTAGACCGTACCATAATACCGAGACAGCTCTCATTAGAGTCACAAATGATTCGCTTTTATCATCCGATCATGGTTGCATCTCCCTATTAGTGTTACTTGATCTTAGTGCTGCATTTGACACGATTGACCACAACATTCTTTTAAATAGACTAGAAAACTATGTTGGCATTAGTGGAATTGCACTAGCATGGTTTATATCATACTTATCTGACCGTTATCAGTTTGTAGCAGTAAATGAAGAGATGTCCTATCGATCACAAGTTCAGTATGGCGTACCGCAAGGCTCAGTACTAGGACCGCTGCTGTTTACTCTGTACATGCTGCCATTAGGAGATATCATTAGGAAACATGGAATTAGCTTTCACTGTTATGCCGATGATACTCAGCTCTATATTTCTTCAAAACCTAATGAAACTTACCAATTCACAAAATTAACGGAATGCATAGCTGATATAAATAATTGGATGACTATTAATTTCCTACTACTAAATTCAGAAAAAACAGCGATTCTGATTATTGGACAAAAAACATCCACACGTAATAACCTAGAATACTGTCTAACACTTGATGGCTGCTCTGTTAAGTCTTCGTCGTCGGTTAGGAACCTGGCTGTGCTCTTTGATGCCAATCTTTCTTTTGAAAGTCACGTGTCTACTATCTGCAAAACCGCATTTTTCCGTCTTGAAAATATATCTAAATTACGTCATATGCTCCCATTGACAAATGCGGAACAATTAGTCCAAGCGTTCATGACATCAAGACTAGATTATTGTAATGCTCTACTGGGTGGTTGCCCTGCACGCTTAATAAACAAACAGCTAGTTCAAAACACGTTCTTACCAGAACCAGGAAATATGACCATATTAGCCTGGTTCTGTCAACACTGCATTGGCTGCCTATTAAACATCGTATAAATTTTTAAATATTGTTGATTACTTACAAAGCACTAAATGGTTTAGCTCTGCAGCACTTGAGCGAGCTCTTAACGCATTATAGTCCTTCACGTCTATTGCGATCTCAAAATTCCGGCCAGTTAATAATACCTAGAATATCAAAATCAACTGCTGGTGGTAGATCCTTTTCCTATTTAGCACCAAAACTTTGGAATAGTCTTCCTACAATTGTCTGGGAAGCAGACACACTCTGTCAGTTCAAAGCTCGATTAAAGACACATCTCTTTGCCCTAGCATACACATAATACATTATAGACTTCTATAATTCAATGTAAGGCTGCATAGATTAGGTCAGCCGGAACTAGGAACACTTCCCTTAAATCCTGATGTACTCGTTACATCATAAGAAGAATGGCATCTACGCTAATTTTAGTGTCTTTGTTTATCCCGAGGTTTTCCCGCAGCCTGCCGGATACAGGCCGTATCCAGATCTGACGAAGGAGCTTCGCCTGGACCTGATGACAATCCAGTGCTGAAGTGCCAACTAGCCTCTCCCTATGGAGGATCCCTTTCCCACTCAACAGATAAAGCGTTGTGAATTTCAGTTCGCGTACCAACCCCGAAGTGATAAAATAAAACAAAATTCTGTATCAAATTTATAGGCAAGACAAGTAGTTTGTTCAGGCATGGTTTTGTAGGGAATTACAAACCTGCGCACATATTTTCAAACGCACATAACTATAGAATCAATTCTTAATGCGCATGTGAACGCCATCAGCGTTTATCACAGGTTCGCGTTTAAAGTCTGTTTAGAGACATTTATATACATTTTTTATCTTACAGTTACTGTAAATCCGGCCTCTAGTTCATAAACGCCAGAGGAGAACTGGCCCCCGACTGAGCCTGGGTTCTCCCAAGGTTTTTTTTTCTCCATTGGGTTACTTGATGGAGTTTTAGAACACCTTTAGGTCACAGGAGTTTTTCGGTTCCTTGCCACTGTTGCCTTTGGCTTGCTCAGTTGGGGATATTCAAATTAATTAACCAATCATTAATATCATTGATCAGCTCTACCAAACGTGGATGTTTTTTCCACTAAGAAACGAACATTATGTTGTTTTGAATGATACTGTGAAGCTGCTTTGATACAATCTATTGTGACAAGCGCTATATAAATATACTTGACTTGACTTGACTTATGCCCCCATCTCACAGCAAGTACTAAAGTTCACCCTACGTCAATCAGTTACATTGAGGCATTAAGATTAATAATTAAACATACATTTCAAATGATAATAATGAGAAACATCACAATGATAATTAGGATTTTTAAAAAAAATATGATTGATTACATATTGGTTCATTGCTATTTAAGATATAAATTATTAAATGATTAAACATAAACTAGAGATATAAATTTTTTTCTTTTTCTGATTTATCAGTGCCACTTAATGGACAACGAAAACATGTAAGAAGTAACTAAATGTCATTTTCCAGATATTACACCATCACAGCACATTTTTCCAATGAGCCTGGATCTGATAATTCATAGTTTTTATTTAAAAAAACATAAAATGACATATAATGTGATGTTAAATCATTTACAATATTTCCCCATACATGGAAAGTTAACAGAGTTTAAACTATCATAGAACTCATTGGTATATTCAGGTTTCATTATTATCAGTGACTATATTCTGAAGCAAAAAATTGAGACGCACAACATTTTTAGAGTTTATAATAATCAAAATTAGTTTTGTAAATGTGGTTATTTACTGATTTTGTGAAATTAAATAGTGTATTTATATATCCCTTTTGCTAAATCCCTACTGTAGACGTGCCCGATCCAGTTCCTGGAGATCTACCTGCATAGTTCAGCTCTAACCCTAATCAAACACACCGGAACCAGCTACTTAACATCTTCAGGAGCACTTGATAATTACAGACAGGTGTGTTGGAGCAGGGCTAGAACTGAGCTATGCAGGAAGGTAGATCTCTAACAGCTTTAGGCACCCCTGCCCTACTGCATTGGAAAGCTGTCTGACAATCTGCAGCTGATCATGTTCTTATGCTAAATTGATGCATATCCTTAAATGTTTAATAAAGCCGTCTCAGAGTCTGTTGCTTATCAGGTATTGAGCTTGTGAGAGGCGTTCCAGACGCTGCTTTAGCTCAGCTCTTTTGAGTCCTCTCTCTGAGTCTTCACTCAGCAGTTTGACCACATTTGCCCCATTCCTCAGTTCCAGCATTTGATTCCTCAATGTCTTGGCTGCATCCTTCAGCATGAAGAGGATTATCAACATGGGCACATAGTCTGTAAGGCGTTGATAGACGATCTATGAGACAAGACATTAATTATAACATTCAACTGGAGTATAAAGATACTTGAGCCATCTTTTGAAGTTCCTCAGATTTCTACAGTGGTGAAGTACCTTTCCAAAAGGGCAGTTCTGTGAGGAACTTTCAAAAAATTTGAGTACATTTTTCTTTCATCATATTTAAACTTTTTTTTTTCCATGTAAAAAAAACAGACATATGAGTTAAGAACAATGTTAGGTTGAGTAAATGAAGACAAAATGTAAAGGAACAGTTCTTCCCACCAAATTTTAAGTGGTTAAAAATGTCTGAGTAGGGAACAACAGGCTGCGGTGCATGCCGTGTCTGAAGCATGTATGAAATCATGCCAATTTGTTGGCAAAAGAAAGGGACAGGACACAGTGTGGCACGTCATCAAGACCATAAAATGATGCCTGCATCAGACAATTCACTGATTCAATGATTTGGTCAAAATACGTGGAAAAATCTGGATATTTTCAGGGCTTAAACATGGACGTGACTGATGTTGTGAAAAGGCAGTAATCTCATGATAACCCCACATTAGGTCCAGTTTGGAGAGCACAGCAGCTTCAGACATGTCCTCCAGTATCTCATTGATGGTGAGACAAGACAATATCACCACAACCTCATTGACCACAAATCCTGATGTCTCCACACTTTTGTTGCACCACCACTAGATTGTCAGGGCCAGCATTTCAGGGGGTTGTACTTCAACATAGTTGAATATATTTAAGCTGTGAATATTTCAAATGAAAACATTTCACATGCAAATTCATTATTAAAAATTCAACAATCCCTATTCACTTTCCAGACCTTAAAATATTCAGTCTATTTAAAAATACCACCTATAATATTCAACAGGCAATTTTCGGTCCATTTTATTATGCTTTACAAAATTCACTTCCACAAATTCTGTGGTTCAAATTCAGCAGAAAATTCAATATTATATATCCGGGAACTGCAGGAATAGAGTACAGATGCATAATATCCATAGTTTTTTAGTTGCCTAACCCAGGGGTTTTCAAAGTGGGGGCCGCCAGGGGGGCCGCAGCAAGTTGGAAGAATTTTTTTAATTTTTTTTTATTTTATAAAAAATATTTATATTATTATGAGTATTGTTATGAAATAGCATTATAATAATTTGTCCCATAGCCTATCTGAACATTATAATTGTAACGCTAATCTTTTAGAGATGCACCGATTGATTGGCTGGTGACCGGAATTGGACGATTTTCATGTGATCGGCGATTGGCCAGTCAGTCTGAGTCTGACATATGCCAATTTTATGCCGGTCTTAATGCACTCGGGCGGCGCATGATTAACATCGCGCAATATCAGCATCACACGAGCACACAGAACGCACGTTTCAGACCGCAAGCGCGAGTGGCGCGTATTTTTTCGGCGTGCATGTTAATCAATGAGTGCATTCACACCGCGAGCTGCAGCAGCGCGTGAGCAGCAGTGAAGCGGTTTCGGCGCAGTCTATTTTTGCTGCGCAGCTCAGGCTCAATTAAAGTGAAAGCACACTTTTGATGGACAAAATAAATATGATTTCACACAAAAAGTGGCTAAAATTAATAAATTTGCATGTCTAGTGTGTTTTAACAAGAACTGGAGTAGGCTATGTCAGAAAAGAAAATGAAGACAAACATATTTGATAGAAAATTTACCCATTTAAACTTGTCTTAATTATTCAGTTTGGCTAAAACTATATGGTGTTATATATATATATACATATATATATATACATATATATATATATATATATATATATATATATATATATATATATTATATATATATATAAAAAAATAGAAAATAAATATTTGTGTGTGCTGTAAAGTGGTTAGAAATTTTTTTAGCGGAATCGGCTAAAATCTGTATCGGCAGGTCAAACTCAATGAAAATTTGGAATCGGTTTATCTCTATAATCTTCCTGATAGGCTGATATCAAACACCATCACATAATCTGATGTTCACCTAGAGGTTTTATTTATTTATTTCTACATTTGCTGTAGTATTGTCGATGGGTTTAATAATACATCCTGCAAAGGGGGGCCTTGGCCAGAACCTAATGGTATTTGGGGGGCCTTGTCATGGAAAAGTTTGGGAACCCCTGGCCTAACCAACAGGTGGTGCAAGCAAGTATTGACCAAAGACCAGTGTTGGAAAAAGGTAGAGATAGTCATTCTTTCACAAAAACTAATTTGCAGAAATAGAGCAAGCGGTAACTGTATATAATAACTAGGTCCGGTGTATATGTGGAAAAGCAGATTAAGCCATGAAATCTGCGGTCATGTTTAATTCAAATTCTTCGCGGTTACTCTTTTTCCCAAGCAGCTTTCTCCACTGCAAGTTTTCTTTTAGTTTAGTTTTTGTATAGCACATTTAAAAACAACGTGAGTTGGTCAAAGTGCTTTCCATTAAAACAATATTCCAACAGCAAATAGCCAAAAATACAAAAAGCATTAAACACCACACCAAACCGAAACAACAATAAAACAAGATACACTCAACTGCTAGTTCAACCATAAGCCTAGGCAAGTAAATGACCCCTCAACAATGGTTTAAAAACACCCAATGTAATACAACATCTAATATCTGAAGGCAGGTTATACCATATATCACCTTGTAGCCCAAGACTGGTTGCCCACTGAATAGAGCTTAGATCGGGCCCAAAAAATACACATATTTTCTAAATATCTGTCCGAACCCGGCCCAGCCCATCGGGTATCCATCCTCTATGTATCTATGTATTCTGTTTTAGCTTCAATAAGTAGTAAAAAATGTCTGTGCCATCCATAGATTAATTTCTCTCAAGCAATTCATTAAATAATTGTCACGGGTGGTTGGCAGGCAGAGACGAGGATATAAATCCAACACGAAGGCTTAATGAAGATATAACACAGGAAAGCAGAACGGGCAGCAACACACAATAAATATAATGGAGATCACAAAAAGACTGAATGAAAATGAAATGAAATGAAAACAAACTAAACAGACTGTGACAATAATCTACAGTATTTAATTGTACTTGTAGCTTGATTATTTGTTCCTAATTTCTTTATTTTTATTTGACAGTATTCCTTTACCTGAACATACAGTAGCACATACCGAACCGTACCAAAACCGAACACTGAGTAAATTGAACCATTACACCCCTACTCATAACCCATCATCTGAACAAAAATAAATACATATAAAAAAAAAATGTAATGAGTATATTTTAAATGAATAATTGTATGGTATGTTACCCACCTCATAATAGAGAACCAGTTTGTCTGGTACTAGATTTCTTGTATCCAACAGTGCACAGCCTTTCGAATTAAAGACTGTATCATCATCGTAGTAGCTCTTGTCACTTGTTTCTATTCCACTCTTCTGCAAAATGTCAGAGTTGTTGAGTTTCTGTTGTAAAACCTTATCCTGAGTGAAGACCAGTTGCTCCATCTGAATGAACTCCTTGATTCTTTTCTCTGCTTCTGTCTCTTGTTTTGACTGAATTTCATTAATCATGTTCTGAAGAGTATAATTGAATCAAAAATATAATAATAATAATAATAATAAATAGAAGAAGAAGAGTGAAAAGTATTAGTGGTTTTACTTACAGAGATTATGTATCTCATTGTCGGGTATTGCTCAAAAGACAGAGAACATACCTCCATGAACAACTTCTCCACAATATCTGAAAATTAAATTTTAAATGTGACAAGAAGGAAGCTATAGATTGTTTTGAACTGGACAGAATAAAAGTATTTGATACTATTTTAATGCCTCCTATATATGATCTAATTTCCATACTTGTCAATACATTTATAAAATTCACTCTGTACCTCGTACTTGCTTCAGCATTTCCATAGCTGGCTCTTGAAGGGTTGACACATGGTCTTTGATGACACATTCAAACTCACAGAACTCACTGAACGTAAGCAATTCTCTGCCACGATGTTTCTCATTATACTTGTCTATCATTTCCGTCACACTTGCTTTGACTACATTTGTAATGGCGATAAGAAAAGTTGATGTTAAGGGATCATTATGGGTATAGTCCTACTAAAGGAACAACTGGATTTAGGGGTTAACATCTTCACTCACATGATTCCTCAGTGGTTCTCAGCCGGGTGTCCCATTTCTTAAATTCATCACGTAGAAGTGCGTAAATGTTTTTGTCACTTGGATGTCCAGTTCTACTCAATTCATTTATTTGATCGCTGAACTCCAGTATAATCTATATAAATAAATAAAAAGACATTTTAAATGCCATAACATTATTTATGGATTTATCGTGCTTTATTTTCAGAGCTCTTACCTTACTGAGAAAATGTCCCATCATCTCTTCTTCCAGAGGTGGACCCTGCTGGTAGTTTTTAAGATCCCTTTGCACATCGAGTAGCCTATTCTGAATCTGCACAGTCAAGGTCGGAAGCGATTTCTGTGCCCATAAGAAAAGATTACAGTTTGTTTTTACAATCACTAAGACACATAGTGTCTTAAAGTTTTTAAAAACTATTCACACAATTTTCCTAACAAAATTTTAACTTGGCACATCTGTTAAAGGTGGGGCATGTGATTTGCAAAACGGCCTGCAGATTTTGAAAATACACAACTCATATGGTCCTCTAACACTGGCCCTGATTCGCGTGAGGGGGATGGGGAGGGGGGTACGGTACGACCGTTTGATTGACGGACTTACTGTCCAATGATTCTAGGTGGTCTTGGAAATGATTGGCTGGAGTTTTTCGAGTCCTGCCCGTTCCACAGATTATTAAATTGATCAATTTTCATTTCAGTGCTTCTAACTCAGTGGCTGTAAGTGGGTTATGAATAGGATTTCAAGTGATTTTGAAAAAATGAACAAAAAAGAGAATCACATACCCCACCTTTACAGTTTTTTCCAATTGCTTACACACAAAATATTTTCATGTCACACGATTTTTGAAACCTCTCACTCAAAGTGCAAACCTACACACCAAATCTCCAAAACCAGAAGCTATTTCTCAGCCTTTGACTCAGTTTTCAATTGCATAAAACACTTTTTTCAAAACACTACACACAATTCTCTACCTAAAACACAAAAATCTAGCAGGAATTTACTTGCTTTTCTTTTCCAAACACAACCAATCAAAATGCTACACTTATTCACCAGGTCACACACACACTCCTCATATGTGCAAACACTAATTGCTTTACTGATCACTAACCAATCACTGCTTTACTTAAGTATAGATAAGCCTATAATAGGTCAAAGGACAGATTACCTGTTTTGAACAATGGATGCCAACAATGGACAGAGACCCGTATTCATGAAACGAGTATCCCGTACGGATAAAGCAGTTTTGCCGAGTACTAGTGATGGCCGGTTCGTGAACGAATCGTTCTTTTGAACCGGTTCTTTTTAGTGAACCGGTCGAACCAGTACACTAAATCGGACTGAATCGTTCAAAACAGTTTGCGTCTTGCGTCAGCGCTGAACCACAAGTTACTAAAGTTACTCACTTTTCAGACATGCCTGACAGTCCCTCCGAATCGAAATAAACCAATATCCAGGAGTACATTTTATTCCAGTAACTCCAAAAGTTCACTGAACTGAGACATGTTGGAACTGATACTGCACATGCGTGTACTACCGAACGATATCTGTGCTCGGATTGAATAAAAATCCTCATTGGGTAGCTGACTGTGTCTGCATTCTGTGATAGGCTAGTCACAGCGCCCCTCCCCTACACACATACAGATTTATTGTGTTGTGTTTCCCGCTCTGGTCACTCACACACAGAACACTGAGAAGAGAACAGCTCTCTCTCTCTCTCTCTCTCTCTCTCTCTCTCTCTCTCTCTCTCTCCCTCCCTCAGTCACTTAGGTTCGCGGGTCTTTTCTGTTAACGTATAGGGTTTCTTCAGCTTCAGGTTTGTTTTTTACTTCGGTTTGTAGTACTTATTAACCAGTAGATTTCTGGTAAATGTGGGGTTTGATCAAACGTGGTGCTTGGTAGAATGCGACTCGCGTTGCATCTCTGCCTGTCAGAGATTTTTTTTCTTTTTTAAACCATCAACCTATATTAATTGCATGCTTAAAACATACCGGTTAAAGCCCCGCCCATTTTAAGACAACCCGACCCACTTCCGGGTTAAATCCCGTCCACTTCCGGGTTTGAGTACAGATACAGATAAAGATAATTCAGATGGTTAACACAGATACAGATAATGCTGTACTCGCTCATCCCTAGTTCCTCTGCCAGGCCATTAGATGAAACACTATAGACTGAACACGTAATACGCATGTGCATGACGTCATCGTCTTCAGAGATTCGCATTTTTGTTGTTTACATGGATTTACACCGTTTTTAAAAACTTGCACTTTGAAACTCGTTTTCAAAAGACTATCGAAATAAAGTGTAAACTCAAAATGCACTACAACTACCAAAACACTCCATACATGTCTCAAACCAAGTTCTTCCAAAACACTAGAAAAGGTTTTCAACAAACACACTTTGTCACATAACAACCTAAAACCCTCTAACAACAGGTAGCATTATAATGATTTCGTTTGTAAAAAGAAAACAAACATAGTACCAAAAGAGTACTTTCTATTTTAAGGCAGCTTTCTATTAGCTGGAGTGTTACATGTTTTATATCTACCTTACAGTTCAAAATTATTATGAAGTTGTCCTCTTTTGTATAGATGATGATGAAATTGAAAGTGTACCTGTTCAGCTACATCTAATTGTTTTGATAGTATTTTTTATATATATATTATTCAGAATTTATCTGTATATGGTGTTAATTTAGCATTTTAGGTTAGGTAAACAGTTTTGAAAAAAGTATGAATTTTATGCTCATCAGTACTGCAAGTATTTAGTAAAAAATAACTGAGGGAGCTGAATGCATTGACTGTGATGCATTCGCTGTGGAAACTCCGCCCATGTTTAACTCGCTCTTGAGAGATGAGTGTTGAGCTTTTGGACACCCAGTTTGTGTCCCGTGGATGCAAAGGTGGCAGGGAAGGATTGATCATGAGGATTGTAGACGGAGCTTGGTGAGAAGTCTGACGTTTAGAAGGTGTGGTCGTGGATGTGCTTCCAATACTAAGGGCCCTATTTTAACGATTTAAGCGCATGTGGTGCAAGTGCACTGCTCAAGTGACTAAGGGTGCACCAAATCCACTTTTACTAGTTTAATGATGGGAAAAATTGCAGGCGCATGTTCTAAAAGGGTTGTCCCTATTCTCTTAATGAGTAATGGGTGTGTTTAGGGCGTAACATGAAAATAAACCAATGAGAGTCTCATCTCCCATTCCCTTTAAAAGCCAGTTGCACTTACGCCATGGCCGATTCATGTTGCCAGACTCCCCTCAATCTGCCAGACTTGCCACAACTGCATCTTTAACTACGTTTGTGCCTCAAGAAGCATGCCACCCCCGTTTAACTTGAAAAATGACTGTTTTACCTGCAGGTAGCACATCCTGATAAGGGGTTAAGCACAGTGGCTATGTTTACATGCAACCAAATAATCCATTAGTAATCAGATTGATGGCTCAATCGGACTGAAAAGCCTTCATGTACATGCATGTACAAGTGTCCCGTCATTCTAAAATTCTCCTTTTATTCAGTCTCTGTGAAGTGTAGCAGGACAACGTCCCAAACAGTCTTTGTTTTGGATTCTCATTCACAAACGACATGGAGCGGGTGCAGGGAGGGGCATTTTTACGGCATGATAAATATAAGCAGCATGGCACAACGATTTATATGCTCATTGTCTACAAATTATGTACAGAAATGGATAAATATTAAGTCTGCTGTTTAAAACAAATAAAAAACCAGTGTAGGAGAGTGGTTATTATGTGCAAACAGCGGGAAACGTTTCAGGTTACGACTCTAACCTATGTTCCTGAGAACAGGGAACGAGACACTGCGTCGATGATGCTATGGGGAACACCCTCCACGTGAACCGGTGTCTGAAAGCTTATCTAATCACGGAAATCGTTATTGACTGGCGACAGCCTATGACGTCACTACTAGTGCGACCCGAAAGTATAAAAGGGGCGCCTAGAGAAGCAGGGGTCTCCAAACTTTTTTCATTTGAGAGCTACTTTTTAAAAATGAAAGTGGCGGAGAGCTACTCATGTTATACAATACTTAAATCTCTTAAAGCAGCACTATGTAACATTTTCAACCTTAATAATAATTTTCCAAAACCCTTGAGATGGTACATTGACGTACAATAGGTTGAATGACAGGTCTGCCATAGCCTGACGGTGTCTGACGGTGTCTGTATCGTTTTTACTGGCACTATGTAACTTCAGGTTTCGAGTAGGAACCCGAGCACAAAAAGAACTACAAAATTCGACTGCTTTACGGCATAGCCTACCTCACTTCCTCAAATTCTGACGTGAGAGCCCAACGAGCGTTTTTTTTTTTTTACCTCTGTATGTTGTCATGGCCGAAGCAGCAAGTAAAACCAAGAAGCCACAGGTTTTGTCGGAGGACAGTAGAAAGAGAAAAAGAAAGAGTGACAAAATAAAAGGTTGGACGAGGATCAATATTGGTCCAGCGTTCTCTCGCTGGCGTGAGCTAAAGGAGGAGGAGGGTTGCGTGCCCGACTGATGCTGGCCGTCAACAAATAAATAAATTAGTAGCCTATGTCTAATCGGTTTGTACAAGTTTGGTAGGGGCTACATTCTAGCAAGTAAATAAAACATGATTAGACGGACAAAATAATCGTTCAGGATAACTATCCTAATGTCTGCAGGCTGATAGTCATGTTTGTTTATTTATTTTTCAAATTTGCAGATTCATCTATGGTAGCTTGATATTATAATATTGACGATATGGATATTACCTACCACACAAACATTGAATTGAATTAGCATGTCCATTATGTAAAACAGTAGCCAATAGGCTAATATAAAGACACTGGCTTGTAAACATGAGCTACACGATCTTTTGGCGTTTGAAAAAAATAAAGCCCATGAAACTATATTCATACGACATGCAGAAATATATGCCAATGTACCTGGGATGACGACATTTTACACGCACCGCTAGGGGTGTGACGGTTATGATATAACCGTGAGACCGACGGTTATAGTTTAACACTGTCATTAGAACTCTATAACCGCCAAAACCGTGTTATTAAAATATATTACAGATAAGGTTATACTATCAGTGTTGGGGAGTAACGGAATACTTGTACCGGCGTTAGGTATTCAGAATACAAATTATGATAAACTGTAGTATCCACAGAACATAAAATATTCATTTTATTTAATTTTTCGTGTTCGCATTTATGAGGAAAAAACAATGTTATGGACGTGAGCGCTCTGAAAGCGGCACTAATATGCTTTAAAACTTTCACAGAGGCATCAAACAGAAAGCACAAAACCTTTCTTTAAAACGAATTTCGTTTTATATTAATTGTATCTTAATTTTAATCAATGTTTCATCAACCAATTGCCTGGATTTAATAAATAAGAAGTAATAAAAGATAAATATAGCAGACGATAGATAATCACGAAACAGAGGCGCCGGCTCGTGAACTGGAGCTCATCTCGTAAATGAACCGAAACTCAGCGTATAAGGTCGCCTACTCGCCTCACAGTCACAGACATGTCTACTTTTAAACAGAACAATTCTAAACGAAAGAAAGCAGACTACAGACTGCTCTCTGCTTATGTAAATGTCCATTTCTCTCTGGCGCGTTCACTACTGCGAAGATCGCGAGTCAGCATCGTCGTCACCTTCATCTTTTCAGATACTGACAAAGAAAACACTTGTTTATTAATAAACAATTACAATATCTCCTTGCTATATTTTACATATTCATAATCATTATTTTTGCCGGTTCTTTGTGACAGATTGTAGGTGCTTTACTGGCAGCGCCACATGAACGCGTCACCAACGCATCCACCAGAATAGGTTTTGTTTTTTGTTTTTTTAAGGATTTGTTTAGTGTGCCTGTTTCATTTAATGGAAAGCACGTTCACTGCTAGTTGTCTTGCTGTTAATTTTAAATAAACGTAGAGCAAGTAGCTAATCAGTGCCTGCTCGTTTATTCAAACTAAGTTGTCCTATAACAACCCCCACCCCCCCTACTACATAAGAACAAGCCTTAATTGAATCTGGAAATAAAGTAAAACAACTGAGAAAAATTAGAAATAGTCCTCATATCCCATGTCCGTAATTTATAGCAAAACATCTAGAATTAATTCTATTCCAAACAGATTAATTAAAATAATTATCTTGACTATAATGACCTTATTAGGTCAACATATGATGTTCTCCCATCACCGCAGAACCTAAACCTGGGTAGGAGAGGATCCCTCTTGTCCTTTGTGTTCATCACCTGCCACATTAAGGCACATTTTGACAGGATGTAAGGTGGCTCTTAGCCAAGGTCGGTTTACTTGGCGCCATGACCAAGTACTGCGATGTTTGGCTTTAGCATTGGAAGGCAAGCGTAGTATGACCAATAAGTTGCCGCCTGTTCTAGCAAAACATTACACGCAGAAGACAATATTCCTCCGCCCAGGCGAGCAACCACCAAGAAAAGGCGTTAACACCAATTCTCGCTCAGGACAACTGGAAGCTGCTAGGGACTGGAAGATGCTGGCTGATCTTGATCAATGGCTTATTTTTCCACCTGAGATTGCCACCACTAACCTACGACCAGACATTGTTTTGTGGTCTGGATCAGCACGCATTGTTCAACTGATAGAGTTAACAGTGCCATGGGAGGATGCTGTAGATGAGGCATATGAGAGGAAGAAGCTGCGGTATGCTTATTTGGCCACTGAAGCAGAACAGCGAGGATGGAGAGTCCAGGTTTATCCAGTGGAAGTGGGTTGTCGAGGTTTTGTGGCACACTCTACAACCCGGTTCCTCAGAGACATCGGATTCAGCGGCCAAGAGTTGCGTCGCACAGTAAAGAACTTATCTGAAGCAGCAGAAAGGAGCAGCAACTGGCTGTGGTTGAGACGGAAAGATTCTAGCTGGCTGTGTACAGGCCGCCACGCTACGGTTTCGTAGAATTCTTGAAAAACTCGAAGAGTCTGTTGGTTTATTTGTATAGGTTGTATAGTATTTACAGTCATTACGTTCCTGTGTATATTGCGTGAATGAAGGGTGGTTGGGCAGATATTGTGTTTTGCGGTAGGTGGTATGCCATACGGAACCGTTGCCACTGTAACTGCTTTAACGCACCAGTGGGGCTCGACAGCCTTAGTCAAACGGGTTGGTGCGTATGGTTGGGTTGCGGAGAGATTGTGAGATTGTGGTTAGGTCTCAGCAGCAGGAGGGATGTAGAGGTCAGTAAGATGGGCTGAGTTGAGTGGGGGACGGAGGGGGGTGACTCTGGGACGCCAGAGTCACTGTCGAGCCCTCTTGAGGTGTCGTGGGCTAGTCGACGAAACACTGAGGACGGAAGGTGCCCACTTGAAGACCCTAGAGATGTCCCCTACTCGGCTCAATCCAGACGGTTGTCGTGCTGGTCCACTAGGGAGACCACACTGTAGTTGCAGCCGTCGTGTGTGCTGACGCGCCAAGTACACTGCAGCCGTTAACGCCGGACAGAAGGGGAGTCACACCCTCATATGGAAAGAAGCGTAAATGGATGGAGAAGCATAGTTTACTGTAAAGCTACGTCTTAGTGTTGCTTATCTTGGCGAAAGCTGAGTACAAATCAGCATGAAGTTTTAACATCTACTCTCGTGTAATGGAAATCAAGTTATTTCTCCACCACGTGCATGACATTAACCAACGTGGTTGAACGACCAATTTGCGACAATACGGTATCAGGATACAGTCGTGACTAGCTTGATTTTTTCAACTATGCATCGTACTATGGTAGACAAGCATCAAGTTGCGTCATTGTAGAGGAAACGCACCCCTGATCAGCTGAGTGTTTGGCCATTTTAAAGAAATGGCTAAAACATATTTTTTGGTGTTTTACATCACAAAATGTAAAAAAAAAAACAATTATGCTTGCCTTAATATGATCACCTAGTTCTCTGGTCAGCTTGTCAGCCAGGCATTGAGTAGAGGCGTTACCATCATTCAGTAGAGTGCTGTGAATAAAAAATTAAAAAATTATATATATATATACACTACCGCTCAAAAGTTTTAGATCAGTAAGATCTTTAATGTTTTTAAATGAAGTCTCTTCTGCTCACCAAGGCTGCAATTATTTGATAAAAAATAAATAAAAAAACAGTCATATTGTGAAAAATTATTACAATTTAAAACAGCGGTTTTCTATGTGAATATATAGAGAAGTGTAATTTATTCCTGTGATCAAAGCTGAATTTACAGCATCATTACTCTTTACATCATTACAGTCTTCAGTGTCACATGATCCTTCAGAAATCATTCTAATATGCTGATTTTATGCTCAAAAAACATAAATTATTATTTTCAATGTTGAAAACAGTCGTGTACCATTTTTTCCCCCAAAATTCTATGATGAATAGAAAGTTCAAAAGAACAGCATTTATTTAAAATATAATCTTTTCTAACATTATAAATGTCTTTACTGTAACTTTTGATCAATTTAACTCATCCTTGATGAACAAAAGTATTTTCTAATTTCTTTCCCCCAAAAATAAAAAATCAATTCTTACTGACCCCAAACTTTTGAATGGTAGTGATTAATGTTACAAAAGCTTTCCATTTCAGATCAATGCTGTTCTTTTGAACTTTCTATTCATCAAAGAATCCTGAAATAAAAATGTAAAAAACTGTTTTCAACATGGATAATAATCATAAATGTTTCTTGAGCATCATATTATAATAATTTCTGTAGGATCATGTGACACTGAAGACTGGAGTAATGATGCTGTAAATTCAGCTTTGATCACAGAAATAAATTACACTTTACTATATATTCACATAGAAAACCGCTGTTTTAAATTGTAATAATATTTCACAATATTACTGTTTTTATTGTTTTTTTATCAAATAATTGCAGCCTTGGTGAGCAGAAGAGACTTCATTTAAAAACATAAAAAATCTTACTGATCTAAAACTTTTGACAGGTAGTGTATATATAAATATGTACTTTTTAAAATTTCCTTTAAATATGCATGCAAACCATTGTATGTTATGTTATGTTACCTGAAATACTGGTGGTTTCTGAAAAAGTTCAGTTCAGCCTCTATGGCTTTATCAAAGGGAATTCTGTTATTGATATCACTCTGACCACGACATCGCACAATAATATAGCCCTTGCTAAGAGGAATGACTTTGCCCTGGACAATGTTCAAAACATCGATCTCTGCTCCTCTGTCAATGAGGTCTGGTTTTGTGAGAATTGCTACTCCATGCATTTAAATAACAAAAAAAAAAGAAAAAAAAAAGAGAGATAAAGGTTATTATATGCGAAAATCATTAAAGTTACATAGTATACAGTACAGCCCTGGCCAAAAGCATTGGCAGTGACAAATTGAGCAAATCTATCTGACTGGATTATAAGAGCAGACTGGTTGCTATAAAAAAGCAGGGAAGTGCTTCCAATCATTGTGTTAGCAATGGTTACATCCATTGCTTGCATCAAAATGGCCTTACAGGCAAGGAAAACGCTGCAAAGAATTGCACATGTAAGAACCATTGACCAGATCATCAACAATATCAAGGAGAGAGGTTGAACTGCAGTGAAGGTTTCAGGATAGTATGTCCAGAGTAAGACTCCTGAGGATTCAGCCACAGAATTGTATCACCAGCAGTTCAGAGCTTGCTCAATATTGGCAGCTGGTGGGTGTGAGTTTATCTGGACCACAGTGAGGCCAAGATATTTGAACAATGGCCTGGTGTTAAGAAGGGCAGCAAGCCACTTCTCATGTTGGTCCAAATAAAGTGGGTACTGTCCCATCCTGTTATTTTAACCCCTGCCTCTTAACATTCTCATCCTTTAGAAGAGTTTACAAAGAGAATTTTCTTTTAAAGAGCAGAAAAAAAGCATCTTCTTAGTGTGTTCACAACATGAACCAGCTATAGTGTTTGAGGGCTTGTCAAAGTAGACCAATGAAGACCACATGCAGACATTCTGCAAATGTGTTACCATGTTGTGTATGTAAGTCATGTAAGTGAGACTGGAATTCCTGACAACTCGTTTCAATTCTTTCTTTTTGGAGACAATAATTGTGCATTTTCAACTTTGTAGACCATTTACACTCACAGACTGCAATAATATTACAAACTGCATTAAAGGTAATATTTGTAAAAGGATACTAGAGGCACTTTGAAACTTATGGAATGCATTTACACCAAATTTATGTCACTGCCAATACTTTTCGCCATGGCTGTATGTTGAAGAAATATGTTACAGATATACAGAATATGTTTACAAACCAAGAGTTCTGAGTCCTTCTGGGTCTGCGTTTTGTGCCATTCTTAGTGCCTCAGTTGTTGCTATGTCAACATTGCATGGCACAACAACTAAAATGATGGTTTCACTTTTACCAATATAATTCAGTATCAAGTTTTTGATCTAAAAAAGATCAAATGTGCTCTGGTTAGGGAGAAGATAATCTTAAAGTCAACATGAAACAACATGAAAAATGTTACTACTGTAGAACTGGATCCATCAGGAAATTGTTGGATGGTGAAGAGTTGCCTTTATACACATAGAGTTTTTCACATTGTAACTGAATGTGATCAAATATCAAAAACGTCTAAATATTTTTAACACGTGACTTTACAGTTAATGATAGGATTTAAACCTATATTGATTTCCAATGACCTAAAGGAGGAGACTCCTGTTGTAAACTGACATTGCTTTGAGACAGATGTTGCTTAAAGGAAACACCACATATGCTCACCTGATCTCCAATATCCTCAGGTTGACCGCTCACGGGTACACGGGTTATACCAGGTAGATCAATCAGAGTGAGGTCACACACGTCAGGAGATGAAATTTCCAAAGTAATGAGTTCATCACAGATTCCAACTGTACTTCCAGCAAGCTTGTTTTGAGCTGTTGAATTCCACAAGAGTATGTACACTATTCATTACTTAATTGAGAGCCTTTTCAATTCTAATTATTTTTTTAAATGTGGCAATCATGATATTGTATGTGTAAATTGAATTTGAATTCAAGTATAATTCTTCTTCCTGGTAATTCAAATTCCATTCCAATACATTAATTTATAGGGATCAAGAGCGTGAACTTTTTGGAATTCCGTTTGGTCACATGAAATACAGACTACAGCATAACAGCTCTTTTAGGATGAGACCATAAAATCTGATCTTTAAAATCTGGGTTTTTGTTCATACTGACCTTCTCTAACAAGTTTGTCCACCTGTAATGGGTCACTAAAGGTCTCTCTGTGACCACTGTAGGAAATGGTCCCTGACCATGGACCATTTTTCAGCCTCTGCAATTTCAGCTCAAGAGGACAGCGAGTCACTATACCTAAATAAAAACAAAAGTTTTAGCAATTTAAGTGTGGGTAGTTATTGTAAGGGAGTTCCTATTTCTCAAATCCTGTTTGTTCCCTCCCATTCAATTGAGACACATTGAAAATACACATGAGAACCAATGAATTATACCTAGTTTCAATCAAAGATGTTATTGCACATATCATTAATGTGAGTAGCAGAGGAAAAGTTCGAAAGCAATGTATTGTAAGCATTTCCCTCCTTGTAAAGAGCCTTTCACACAGAGATTCTGGTAAATACACGGATAATGTCTCCCGGGATCGTTTGATTCACACTGCCAGTGATTTTTCGGAATCTGTGAGTGCGTTCACACACATCCCGTAAAGACACGTGATGTCAGGATGTGTTGTAGAAAGGCCAGTCTAATTTTCCGCTACCGCTCTTTCCATTGTAGTTGTGCATTTGGTGGATTCTTGATCTGCGCTTTCGATCTCGAGAAACCACGCTCGAGATTTATTTTTATTGATTTGGTCGTACACTAACACACCGAGTACCGTTCCACAAAGCTGGCGAACGATCTCAGCCTCAGTGCGGATAGTAAGGAGCTGCTTCATTCTAGTTTGCTAGAATGTAAACTTTGTTGACGACGAACACAAACTTTCTTCTAAGAACAACAAAATACCCTTTTACGGCATTGGTACTGGCTTTTGTTCACACAGGGCGCGTTCCGGGACTGATCCTGGCAATGTTACTAGGTCCTGTAGTGTGGAGAGAAAGATGACCCAAGAGCGAAATGCAGCAATACAGTCTTTAATGAACATAAAGCTGTACAGAGGTAAGAACAGAAATCTTCAGTAATATACAGTACAACGAAAGTTCTCCTGAATCAGGATGATAGAAAGTAACTCCTCTCCTCCGTTCAGACAGCAGAATGATTTAGGTGGTTGCGGTCACCGAAGAGGTGCGAGCCACCCCAGGAACTCACAGGAGGTCAGATATCCCAGCGGACGATGTCGGGCTGGCGTCGGACAGGTTCTCTGTAACAAGCACAGCTTAGTAGTAAATATGCAGCGGTTGTACAAACTCCAAAGAGCACAAGACAAGACAGGACAGGACAGGACAGGAACGAGAGGTAAATGCACAGAAGTCTCATACGTTAAACACCTGAAATAATCTGGCAAAGAGACAGGGCTAAAAGAAGCAGACATAATTAGAGAAAGAGAGAACAGGTGTGGAAAGGATGATAAGATAACGAGCGGTGAGCGGGTACAGCTGGGGGTGATGAGAGAAAGGTGTGTGCGTGATGAATGGAGTAGTAATCTGCGAGTGAGTATGAGAGTGTGACCGAAAGGGAGAGACAAAGTACAGAGAAAGAGAGCCAGGATCATGACAGGTCCCCATCCCGGCAATGTTTCTAGGTCCCCAGTAGCCCCTTTTCCACCGAAGCATTTTGAGAGCCGGTTCGGAGCCGGTGCCTGTGCGCGAACCAGTTCTTTGTGTTTCGACAGCCAAAGAACCGGTTCTCGGCCAGGAAAACTGGTTCCAAAGCGGCACCAACTCTTTGCTGGACTAGAACCGTTCTTTTACCACGTCATGCTTACGTCGGGGGCTGGGGGCGGGTTTAGATGTGTTCTAAACATCTTTTCTGACCATAATATAGGATCGCAAAGCCAGGAGAGAAACACGATGTAGTCCGCCGTTGTAATTGTTATGCTTGAAGTTGGCGCAAGCGTTTCTATTTTTTTAAATTTTTTTTTTATTGAAAACATTATGTAAGCAAAGACGAAAACAGTCACAATATAGAACAAATAAATGGAAAGAAAAAAAAGACACAAGACATGGGTATAGGCCTACATAACATATAAAATATTAAATACCAAAGGAAAAGATTAAAAGACTTGCATATCTCAATTGTTTTTAAAGCCTTCTTGTACACGAGTTAGAGATAATTCCAAAGTAATGTTGTACTTGCAAGCGTTTCTAGCTAAGACGTATGGCGACGTACACAGTGACGTAACGACGTCGTTCGCTGGGCGCTCTAGTCAGTGGAAAAACAAACAGGTTCTGAGAAGGTTCGCAAGTTTGAACCAACTCCGAACCAACTTTGAACCAGAACCAGTTCCGAACCAGTTCTTTTTTGGTGGAAAAGGGGTAAGTGAGGTTCCTATGCATCAATCCCGGGACGTGTTTGTGTTCACACAGAAGGCCCTCTTGCAATTTTATGGCAATTTCCCGGGATCAACGTGCTGTGTGAAAGGGACTTAAGAGATATATTCCCTCTTAAGAGATATATTCCCGATTGTGGCAGTATGAGTTAACGTAATGAACTGGCGTTCCTTTGGCCACTCCCCGTGTGAAGCTCCGCCCTATAAATAGCGAGTAATCCTTCTGACGCTCTCTCTTGCTCATTGGTGACGGGAAGTTTGTGTTGTGCTTCCGGGTCGCTCTCTCCTTGTGTGCTGCTGTGCTAACAGGTAGGGTAGCTGTTTTGCTGTCTCCGTGCGAACACTATTGTTTTCTGCCGTCTTGGTTACTGGTACTATGTGATTACTTGCGTTCATAGATCTCCGGTCGGATGGACAAGTTTTCATGTCGTCGTTCAACTCATTGAACCAGTGAACATTCTGCATTATCAGTGCCGTTGGCACTCGTCGAGCTTTCTCCCTCGGGTATGTCTGAATGCTGAATGATGGGTATGTATTTCAGATGGCGTAGGATTAATTTATATTTTTAATTGGGGTTAATGGTCATTTTTCTTTGTGTAGCTAACAGGAATGAGGCCGGTTTAGCCGGAGATCATCGCTAGCTGCACAGGACCGATTCGCTGGCTGCTGTTTTGCTGTTGCCTTTTTGCCTGGGGGCTATTGTGCATTCTGCCTATGTTTAATGTGCTGTTTTGTATACACTTCCGTGTTTTGTCGATGTCCCTGTTTTGCATACGGGCCGCTTTTCCCAAGCCACTGCCTCGTTTGTGCATGTACTGAGCAGTGTACCAGCGATTGGAGTAGATCGCTGTACGCTTGCCTTGCCATTACAGCCACTGGGTAGTTACGGCGGTCTGGCCAAAAGTATGTGTCATTTGTTCAATGTGGGCCATTGTTTTTATGATGTTTGAATATAGCTCAAGGGGTTGGGGCTTTATATTATAATTTTGTTGATTTAAGAAGGTTGTTTCTTTGTTTTGCTTTTTTGTTTTGATTCCAATTTAGATTAAAATTGTATTTATACTTCATTTAATTTCTTTCTTTTTTTTATTACTGGATTTATATTTATATAACATATAATATATATATATATATATATATATATATATATTAGGGTGCATCAAATTTGAATGGGAATTTTTAATTTCAAAATATCAATTTAGCTGGCATTGCATTTTGTTCCAATTAACATAAAAATGACTTTTGCAAAGTTTTGAGGAATTCCATTGAGATTTAGGGGTGCCACCTAACACATGAACTTTGGCGAAATTTCGAGAAATTTGAGTTTTATCATGCGTCTACAGAAGTTGTTATTGTGAATGAACAGAGGTTTAGATGAAGATGATTTATTGAGTTTCATTTCAAGACACCATGATAGTGGTCAGTGTTTGCTTTAGTTGGGCTCTTGACCCTTGACTTTATAACACCAGTGTTTCCTTTGGTTGCTGTAACTGTGTGTTTATTAACACATTTGTTATGGCACAAAATCCAAAAGTAAATATGAGCATGTGGTTGTGTTTTGATGATGTTTTATGAAATGATGAATCATTATTTGGTGTTTTGATTTTCTGATATTTTCTAGAGAATAATCTCTGATTAAACAGGTGATATATAACTTGTATTATTCATTATAAAAGAACTGTGATTCTGCTGTAAGGCCCATTGTTGTTACAGTCAGAAAACCTCTACGGTACCATGCTGACTAAAAGCGGGCATACACTGTGCGATGTCTGTGCGATTTCAGCAAGGTTACCTACTCACACTGAATGAGTAGATCGCATGCGATGTAAAGCCAAACCTCGCGTTTTATATGCTCACACTATACGGTCCGATGATCATCGAGCTGCGACTGCTCACACTATACGTTTGAAATATGTGTAATAAACCCCCGTGCCGGGTTGGGCCAATAGAACATGATATCGTGTATCCAGAAATATTGTCAAAACAAGCATCAGCTATTGATAGAGTATTGATCAAGAGTATTTAGTATTTCCTATGTATTAAAATATTATTAGTATTATTGTTTTATTATTAGGGAAGGCCTACTTTTATTATTAAATTTATAGGCTATTATAATTAATTTGCCAAGCAATAATTGTATAGGGCATCCCTGCATAATCGACATGCTGCAAAGATTAGATAGAAGCTTGACTCCTCATTGAAAATTGCCTAAAAAACATTTAGGTCAATTACAATGAATTATAGGCCTTTAATTAAAATGAATAGTGATCTAGTGATATAGTGATAGTCTATGACCGAACACTGTAATAATCAGTCATCAATGAAAATTAGAAATTAGACAATTTTAAAAACAGCTTGTTTGCATTTAACAAATTAATAAAAGAGGCACATCGGTGGCTTGAAGACGTAGGTAATATATAGTTTATCCATTTTGCAACACAAACTGTAGGTAAGCAACATAAAGATCTCCCGCTTTTTGTTTTTTTTCTTGCTGCATTAACCCTCTGGAGTCTAAGGGGTTTTTGAGGTCTGTGAGATGTTTTGACATGCCCTGACATTTGTGCTTTTTTCAGTTGCTTATAAACATATTAATGGCAAAGGTGTAATTACACTCTATTTAGCACAAATAGGGGTACCATAATATGCGAGCAACATCTATTTACATATTTGTATTTTTGAGGGAATAATGTTTATGCATGGTTATTCAAAAAACTAAAAATTAAAGTTTCTGAAATAAGGCCACAAAACACATACTTAATATGTGTCCACAAGACTTTTGACTAATGGATGTAGTTGCCTAGTGTTTTTTCTTCAAAATGATCTGAAAATCACCCTGCCTAATCATTCACATAAAACAATACATTGATTTAAATTTTTTAAAACAGTTTTTGCTTCCAAAGGCAATATGCGCAGGGGCGTGACTTGCTGTGATTCACACCTGAGAAAACAAAGACCCTGCATACTAATGAGCCTGCATACTAATGAGCCTGCATACTAATGAGCCTTTCATTCAGGTGTGTCACACAAGAAAGAATGCGAGGACAAAAATAAATAAATAAATTATATATATATATATATATAAAATACAAATATAAATGAAAGTCAAAAGCACATTTTTAGTACATAGTCATACCTGGAAACAAATCCTGTTCAAATAGGCTATATGGACCATTCTACAGAATTAGTTAGAGTTAGAAAGTTAGAGTTCTCAGAGAGGAAAAATTTTTATTTTTTCACAATTTTTTTATACATTCAAATTGTATAATTTCCAAGGTAAACATTTCTAGTATGCAGTTAATTCTCATACTGTATTTTCAGAAAGTTTTGGAATATATCCTCTCCTCAAATGTGTCACTAATAAAAAACAATAATATTAGGATTTTTTTTTACATCTATCTTGTCTTTTTTTTTTTTTTTAAGTAGGCCTATAGCCTGGATTTTATCATTCATATTTCAAAGTTAAGGATTCATTAGTTTGATATAGTCTACATTGGAACAAACACTATAATAACATCTTAGATTATGAGCTTATTTTTGACAAAACATTCTAACGTTATATATTTAACATATGAGCAGAAACTGGTTAACTAGCGCTTATTTGATGTCTATTTTAGAGTAAAAATCTTTATAATCTATCCCAAACTAGTCAACTAAATGTTGTCTTTCATATTTCGTCTGTAACAACAACAGTGCGAATTCCGTTCATTCATCACACAGAGAGAGACACGCGATTCATTTTAAAACAGTATTCACGATTAGAACAAAGAATAAAAAACTTACTATGATCCTCGCTGGATCCATGGCTCCTCGAAGTGAAATTAATCCAGCACTTCTGAGGTAAATTATCCCGAATTATTCCTCACAGCCTCGAAAAACGACACAGACTACCGGTACATTAATCTGAACTTGGTGTTTTATCGAGCTCGTGTGGGCGTTGGCAAGTTTCAGATCATTTGCGTTTCTATAGCGCGTGCTCTCTGTGGGCGTGGTCACATTAAAAGATAATTAGCTGAAATGAGAACGCCTGGCATCTCTCTCTTTTTATATAGATTACATAAACACAGAATATTTGTTTTAGTTTTGAATTAGATAATTTAAAAGTACACACTTAAATGATTATAAAGATATATTGATCATGCCTGTGTGACTAGTATTTGCTGAGTTTTGTTTATGTTTAGAGACGTGCTCCAGAAAAAAAGTTCACGGAGACGGAGAGGCAGAAAGCACACCCTGTTTATTTTCTTTATTTTACAAAAGCACAATGTTTTATTTCGATTGTAAGTGGACCCATAAAAAAGTAGACATTTAACAGTTTATTTTTTCATATTTCTTAAGTGTGTATGACCAAAGGTGACGGAGTATTTTAAGTCTATTTTGCTGCTATGTGAAAAAAATCGCGCAAAACGCGCCGGCGCGTTTCTCGACTCCAGAGGGTTAAAGATGAAATGGTTAAACTTCTGTTTTCGTGCAGGCACAGTGAGGGGAAAAAACACTGAGTTTAGGGTAATCGGTTCGTAGCTCTGCTTCAACTGTGCGATATAGTCACGAGAAGCGACCAAAATTTCTGACATGCCAGAAATTCATCCGACCATCCGATTGCCTGTCGGGAGAGGTTAATCGCCTCTCGTTTTCCCCGGTACACTACACCAACAATGCACGACAAACGACGCACGACAAAGCTGAAAATCGGCCCGACCCGAAAAAGATTCGCACGCGTCAGAATTCGGATGAAAATCGCACAGTGTATGCCCGCTGTTACACAGACATCAAGAATCAGCATATGAATCTCAACAATGGTGACCATTAAAAAACGATTCATGCTGCAATGCATGCTGGGAGCCATAGCTAAGTTTCGTATTATGGTAGTACCCAGCATGCATTGCAGTATGAATCGTTGTGGTTAGCAAACTGTAGCTAACGTTAGCTAGATGTAATGAGCACCAAATACCTATAAATATGACTTAAATGACTTATGATAAATAAGTATACAAAGACACAACTACAGATATGATATGAGTAATATGTAATACTTACCCAACCCAGAAAGATCACCTAAAACCGAAAGATCACCTCAGTTTTCTTGAGCTGTAGTATTGTTTACCTCAGATCTCAATTGAGACCATTGAGCACTGTTAACCACTTTATCCAACAAAAACAGATGTGCGGTGGCACCCCTAAATCATCATGTACTGGAAAAATATTTTGCATGTGTTGTTTCTACATATATTGGAAAACTTTTAGCACCCAGCCATATCAAAATTTAAGAATTGTGTTTTTTGATGCACCCTAATATATATAGTTTTCTTTATACTGCCGTATTATAACCATTGCTGGTTTTGGCAGTTATTGTTTGTATCTTGTGATAAGTTTATTCTTTGTTTGATTTATCTGATTATTTAATTTATAACCATTTATCTATTTTTGTTGTTTCTCTACTGCCTCTCTAGAGCCATTGCTGGTTCTGGCAGTTATTGTTTATATTTTGTGATAAGAAAAATATTGATTTTCTGTATTTTCTGTTCTTTTTGGTGAACCTTTGTTAAAGGAGCATGTGCGTGTTTCATTCTCTTTCTTTTTTCGTTACAGTAGCTGAGAGCCGGTGGTGGTATTGGTGTCTGGGTGGTAGTGTCCCCTTCTGGAGTGCTGTTGACTTCCCTGTGTGCATTTGTGTTCACTGTGGTGTGTGTGTGTGTGTGTGTGTGTGTGTCTTTGGCTGTATTGTATACGTACCTGTGTGTCCTTAATTGTTAGATCTATAGAGCTTGGGTAGTGAAATTCCCAGGGTGGCGTAGTCGGTGTTTAGTCTGTCATAGGGTTAGAGTGCCACACTACAATGTTAGTGTCTTTGTTTATCCCGAGGTTTTCCCGCAGCCTGCCGCATCCAGGCCGTATCCAGATCTGACGAAGGAGCGTCGCCTGGACCCGATGACAATGCAGTGCTGAAGCGCCAACTAGCCTCTCCCTATGGAGGATCCCTTTCTGACTCTACAGATAAAGCGTTGTGGGAAGTTTCGGTTCGCGTACCTACCCCGAAGTGATAAAATTAAATAAAATTCTGTATCAATTTTATAGGCAAGACTAGTTTGTTTAGGCATGGTTTGTAGGGATTTACAAACCTGCACACATATATTCAAACGCACATAACTATAGAATCAATTCTTAATGTG
The DNA here is from genome assembly GCA_031834385.1 of Semotilus atromaculatus. NCBI lineage: Eukaryota > Metazoa > Chordata > Actinopteri > Cypriniformes > Leuciscidae > Semotilus > Semotilus atromaculatus. The sequence goes on from JAULUF010000040.1 coordinate 15,827,053, forward strand.
CATGTGAACGCCATCAGTGTTTATCACAGGTTAGTTTTAATTTAATAACAAATTATCACTTCGCCCGGAAGTGAATCAATCAAAACTAACTTTAGCTGGAAATAACATTATTCAAGAACCACTATAAAGCCAAAACAATCTCTGTTACCTTAAATTATATGTTTATCTCTGTAAAGCTCCTTTGAAACAATCTACATTGTTAAAAGCGCTTTATAAATGAAGATGACTTGACTTGACTGATGATAAAATGTGTGTCTTGAGTACTGTACACATACCTTACAGTTTGCATAAAAAGTACTCTTTGGGTTTCTTCTTTAACACACAGCCTGCACATACACTATAAACTTTTTATTTTCCATGGCCATGACAACTCGCTATTCATACCAGGGAAGCCACAAAATGCAAACAAATGCTTCCCAGCTATTCAAATCTATCCACTGACGTTCCTCTGCAATTTTGAATTAGAACCCGGAACCTCTCTTATTTCAAGGTGAAAATGCCATTCAGCCAAGAGTAACACTTGACAATAAATTGTAATCAATGGATGTATCCCCAAGTATTGACTCCCGGGACTGACAGTAGATTTAAAGTTGTAAATCACAGCTTGCAAACAGTCTAAAACATTGGCCAAAAATCACAAAAAGTCAAGCAAAAAGCAAAATTGTAAGTTTTGCATTGAGGCTGATATCATGACTAGAACATGATATTTAATGTTAATACATACAATACAATAACATTAATTGCAATTTTATTCTGAGTGAGGATTGATTGTGACCTCAAACCCTCTATTAACTGAATAGCTCCAAAAGGCACAAAAGCTTTTGCAGATTCAAGGGGAAGTCTGCAATATACAATATGACAATACAAAATCTAATTTCAGTCACAAGATGCTGAAGACAAAGCAAGAACTTTAGAGTCTTACCACTTCCTCGTGGTAAAGCCACACCAGAGAGAGCCTCCAAAACAGAACTCTTTCCAGAACTTTGATCTCCAACCACTGCAATGGATGGCAGGCCGATATCCTCATCAAGCCCGATCAACCGCAGAGAGTCAATCAACTCGATCAAAGGCCGGACAGACTCAATGAAATGATTGTGTAATGCTTCATTGTGAGTTTCTTGGTCTGCAAATGAACTTTATAATAAAACATCCAAAGAGAGAGAAAGAAACATTTTGACATTTTTAGATCATCAGTTGGAGGTTCTACAGTGGCAGAAAACAATACTTCACTGCAGTACATCTTTCACTCCAGTTACTTTACACTAGTAGGAGATGAATGATTTTTTTAAAAACATGCTAGTATGTTCCAAATTCCTAAAAAGACTTAATTTGTCATGTGGCTGCAAAAACGGACATGACAAAGGAAAGGATTCATTAAAATCCATAGTAACTAATGAAGAGCAGGAAACAGAACAAAGGGAACAAGAAGCAAAGAGAAACAAACCAATATAAGTCCCAAACATGACATAATTATGAGGGAATGTCAGTTAATATCACACTTGTAGTGTATATGGGGGTTTCTTCAATTAAAGGAGCCATTTTTAAAATAACAAAATAAACTCCCCCAAAAAATATATCAAACATCACATTACTTTAGTTCAGCACTAGTCATACTTCACAAGTGTCATATTTTGTCGCAAACTCTTCACTGACACTTGTGTCTTTGATAAACTACTATGCTAAATTTGTGGAAGATTGATTGATTGTGGTGGAAATTACATAAAAGTTTCACACAATAAATATTAAAGCGTGTTTTTATTATTAATATTCTTTTTGGTTTCACTTTATTTTGATGTTCCCCTTTAGACATTCTGTTGACTATGAGTAAAGTTACTCCTACATGTCAACTACCACTCAGAATATTATTAGAGTATTAGTAGACTGTTAGGGTTAGGGTTAGTAGAATAAGTTGACATGTACTGGCAAAGTTACTTGTAGTCAATATAATGTCTGTTGGGGACAATCACAATAAAGTGTTAGCAGATATCACACAGACAGTCTAATAATACTCAAATGACTGCTATTTGAAATGTAGTTGCAAAGTTACATATAGTTAGTAGAATGTATAAACCGGGCTATCAAAATAAAGTGAAACCTGGGACATGAAAGGCTTGGAAGTAAAACTTCCCACAAAATCAGGGTATTTTAGTTGTCAAACATCAATAGCATTTGAATACTGTACCTCTCTTCGCCTTGGGAGTCATAGTCTGAATTTTTGTCCTCCATGGTTTGTCTGAAATGTAATAAAAAAAAACTAAATTTAAATGATACTGCATTTACTTTGTTTAAAAAAAAAAAAAAATTAACTAGAACAGGCAAAAAGACATTAAAAAAGAGCACGTCATCACTATGTCTAACTGTCACAGCACAATCAATGCGGTATACTTTCATTTCAATACCCCTGAATAGGACTATACATAGTAATCATAAAAAAAGAAAGAAATTAATGTCTTCTTATTTTATGCTTGTATTATGTACAGTACGTATATTAACAGTATATACTCCAGTACAACTTTTTTGTTTGTTTGTTATAGGAACTAAAAAAGAGATCATATTACTGGAAATATATTGTGATAGAAGTGTTAAAATAAAAGTCAGAAGTCAGATTTTTACCTTATTTAAGTGCTTTCTTCAACACACAGCCAAGAAAGTTCTTTTAAAAGTCCCAAAAACTGCTGTTTATATATCCCTCAACCAGGAAATATAAGTAGTGTTTACTGATTGGTTAAAACATACAACTTCACCTTTTAAGGAGCATCCAAACTAAGCCAACATTATATACAAAAAAAAAGTATATATCAGCAGTTGGTTTTTGTTTTGGTAAAGGGAGACAGATTACCAGTACAGTTTCTTTTACATTTACATATCATTTGAAAACTGAAACCCGCAGTATTCATTCTTTGAAAACGGTTTTGAAATCGGACATTGTGTTTCCATGGAGACATAACATTAAAAACCTTTTTGTGGCCATATTTTCATGTTACAACATTTATTTTAATTATTTTATTATCAAAACTTTTTTCTAATCTTGACAAAGCACATATCGTTGGAAAGCTCTGACACTTAAGGTTCCATATTGATGACTGTTTTGTGATATAAGTGATATTATGACATATTTCTTCATTTGTGACAGGAAACTGAAAAAATGTAAATAAAAACAATCTATGAAATGTGGGTGTTGGTATAGCACCTAAATTCAATCTCATAGGAACCTCAATTCTTGTGATATCAACTTTAAATTTGGAACACAACCTGCTTAGACATGTGGCTTACCATTTTCTAACCAATTAAGAAAATGATTTAATTAAAAATATGTGTGTAAAATAAAAAGATTCAGTACAGTATGCTTGCTTTTTTATTTAATTTTTGCTTTCACTTTTCACAATAATCTGTTGAGTGTCTTCTATAAAAAAGATACCAACCTTAAGTCTGTATTCTAATGAATTTTGAACTGTGTTTAAAAAGGTGGGGTGAAAAGTTAGGGTTAGTTTTAAGTCCTTGAAGTGCTTGAATTATTGAAAGACAATATGAAATTAGTGTTTATTTATTTATGTATTTAGTTACAACCCAAATCCAATCTTTTAACGCAAAATATACGCTACAGCCCGTCTGATATAGAGCTGTTTTGTACGGCTATGAGCGTGATAGTAAATATACGATACAGCCTTCATTCTTCAGGTCAATCACATATTAATGGAGAAAAGAAACTGTTTGAATGAGAAAAGCAATATCTTTGCCATTAAATCCTTTCAATGGTTAAGGGGATTTTTCATTACTGACAGTGCTGGTCAATGGATTGATCTCTTTGAAGTGAAACGTCAGATTCAAGTTAAAATAATTCCCTTTTTTTAAAACATTGCTTTGTTCCAGAAAGAATCAGTGTTTTTTAATGCACTGTCTACCAACTAACTCTTAAAGTCAGTCCCTTGGCACCAACTACTAGCATAACTTTGTAGCCTGCATTGAAGTCGTTGATAAATCCCAGCCATTATTATACAGACCTTTTGCCTTAATACCAAGTCCGCCAACATTATAATATAAAATATTATTTATCGAACAATAACAGCCATTATAAACTTTGTATTTAATATATGATTAAATAAGTTGTGTTTTGAATACCTTATCTATAAAAAATCATCAATATAATGACTTTGCAATTAGTTAAAATGTAATGCTTTACATTTTACAAATTAAATCCTTTGTTTTCCTCCGTTATTACATATTTTAATAAGAAGTATATACCCTTTTTCTATTGGCTCTTCTATGCACTAAAGATCTAGAGTTTTGTTAATGTTACCATTTTTAAAGTTGCCACAGTCCTTGCATACTTTGTGTGGTGAGTGGTCATGTAGGAAATGGTTACAGGGTAATACAGGGAACTGAGAATTCTTGTTAACTACACCACCCGGAATACACTGGGAATAACAGCCTTACACAAGGGCATGCAGGTTTGTTGTGGAGTATGGTACTTTTCAGCATTCAGACTGAAAGTATAAAGAAAAATAACTTTATTTAAACATACAAAAAATAATAAAAACATCCAATCAATAACTTCACACAAGGTCTCGATGAAAATCACAAAACTATACATGAAAACCCACAAGTACAAAAAAAATAGAAATAAGGAAGGAGATGGCCAGCAGGGACCCTCGGATTTCTACCTCACACTCAACACCTACAACACACACTTGTGATAGCAAGGCAAAATGTTAAGGACAGCACTCCATGTGGACACACCAGTACATGATAACCAGGGGTGGTGTTTGCGTATGGCAGAGTATGATGCTGCTCGTTAGTTCTGTTGCTTGAGTTGGCCTTTGGTAGAAATTGTAGCTTTGAAAAGCAAATTAAAACAGCCAAACGCTGTATCCTAACCAGATTCAATGCAAAGCAATTTGTCCGTCCAAACCAGACTCGACCCCAGACGAGACAAAATCAATCTAAAATCACAGGCAATCAGAACAGCGTGTGGGCTGGCTATTTCAGAATTTGCGTTGATTTTGTATTGTCCTTGAGACGTTGATGAGACGTTAAACCGAGGTCCTGACTCTTTGTGGTCATTAAAACTCCCAGGATGTCCTTCGAAAAAGAGTAGGGGTGTAACCCCGGCATCCTGTCCATCATGGCTTCATCACCGTCTCCTCTCCACCAGTAAGCTGGTGTGTGGTGGGTGTTCTGGCGCAGTATGGCTGCCGTCACATCATCCAGGTGATGCTGCACATTGGTGGTGTGGGTTCCCCGTTCCATGTAAAAGCGCTTTGAGGTCCCAGAAAAAGCACTATATAAATGTAACAAATTATTATTATTATTGTTAATCTGTGAATGTCTGTGGATTTTTGTCCACATTTGGTTTAGGTATAATATGATTACTAATGAATGTCGTTGTTGCATGGCCAGAAGTAATCATGCCACACCCTAGGTTTTTGTGAAATGTTGCCACTGGTGATAACCACAGCCAACCCCTCCCACTTTAAAATTTTATCTCCACACACAGACACACCTTACTCAACCTAGATATTGACACTATTTTCTTCTAGAGCTGCTGTAAACAAACTTTGTTGCATTATTTTCCTGTTATCAACTGTAAAGCTGCTTTGAAACAATCTGTATTGTACAAAAGTGACATAAATAAAAGGTGACTTTACAGAACAATACAAAAATAAACACAAGAAATCAAAAAGTTAACTGGTACAAAAGTCAAGAATAATCAACTCATTCAGGAGTACAAACAAATGAAAAAGTACAGTTAAACTTTTGTAATTAACACAAAAAAAGGAATCACACTTACAATAATCAAAATATACAAAAAGAAACTAAGTAAATAATCAATTTAAAAGTAACATACAAATAGCAAATCAATTCAATAACAACTACACAAAAATACAAAACAAAGAAACAAAATGTCTCCGGTTACTATCGTAACCTCGGTTCCCTTAGAGGCGGGATACACTGTAGCTACGCTGTGGGAACTCCTCCCTTCTCCACTTTTGTTGAAATCTTATGGGCTAACCAAAGGCCGAGTCCTTCGAAGGACGCACCATGTAGCCTTCGTAAGACTTCCTAATTGCACAACCAGGTGTTCCCGATTACCGCTCATGGCGCCAAGCAACGGTATGAGAGTACCGCTGCCATCCTGATAATTCATGAGTAAACAGCTGTGATAGTAAACAGACTGAGTAACAGAGTAAACTATCAGTCTCTGATGCAGAAAAGTTAGTTCATGCATTCATGACCTCGAGACTAGATTACTGTAATGCTTTATTAGCTGGTTGTCCTGCATCCTCAATAAACAAGCTACAGTTAGTCCAAAATGCAGCCGCTAGAGTTCTTACTAGGTCAAGAAAATATGATCATATAACTAAAGACGCATCTATTTAGTCAGGCATTCATATAAATGTTTTATCTTACAGATACTGTAAATTCGGCCTCTAGTTCATAAACGCCAGAGGAGAACTGGCCGCCGACTGAGCCTGGGTTCTCCCAAGGTTTTTTTTTTTCTCCATTGGGTCACCAGATGGAGTTTTAGGACACCATTAGGTCACTTGATGGAGTTTTTCGGTTCCTTGCCACTGTTGCCTTTGGCTTGCTCAGTTGGGGATATTCAAATTAATTAACCAATCATTAATACCATTGATCAGCCCTACCAAACGTGGATGTCTTTTTTTCCACTAATAAACAAACATTGTTATGTTGTTTTGATTGATACTGTGAAGCTGCTTTGATACAATCTGTATTGTGAAAAGTGCTATATAAATATACTTGACTTGACTGTGGAGCCAGAATTGGCTATTACCATTTTTATGTTTTATATTTTACTGGAGGACATGGTGAGGATGTTTCAGCCGCGGCGCCACCGGATCATGTATTTTCGGCTTAGCCAAGACCATGGCCAGTTGTAAATTGATCTGGTTTGCTGCGTCCCATCCTGAATTGCCGGATTACACTTTAAACTGTTCAAGTATTGGGTGTTAACTTGTGTAAATAATGTAATGAAATACGAAAAGAAAAGAAAACATACATATGCACTTTTGCTAGGCGACGAGAACAATCGTCCGTAGGCTAGACCGGTCCAAGCGCTTCAGATGCGCCCTTTGATATGCATTTTCAAAATAACCAGTGCTGGAATGTAAGGAACTACATACTTCGTTAATATTCACATACAACTGTGAAGTACTTTTTTCCCCACACAGGACAACGACACTACAAATGTATGTTATTTAACAATATGATGTATTGTTTTACATTATTGTTTTACATTATTGTTTTATCTCTTCCCACTGATGTTCGCAATAGTGAGTGCTTGTTGACTTTTAAAACACGTCTTAAGACACATCTTTTTATACAGGCTTTCTTATAGCATGTCTTTACTGTACTTAATCTGTATGCTACTTGTTTGTTGTGTGTTTTGTCTTATGCAGTGACCTGTATATTGCTTGTGAGGTGACCTTGGGTGTTATGAAAGGCACCATTAAATAAAATGCATTATTATTTTATTATTATTATTATTAAACTACACAAAAGTATATAGTTTAAATGTATCAACAAGTAAAATGCAATATACACAGTAATGCAGTAGTAATATAAATACAAAACCATCATAAAAACCTGACAAGGAGTTTTTTTCCTGCAGAATACATACCTTTACTTTTACACTTATACCCTAAGTACATTAGAGTATGCAAGATAATTTTGCTTAACTAAGGTTTGAAATATATGACTAGTAGGTTTTCCCCCATGCGGTATTAGTGGTTATTAAAAGTAGCCTACTTTAGCGTAATAAAGTATCTTAATATTGATTCCATGAGTCAGCCCTGCAAACCTGTTGGTAGACAACTCAGTGGAAATATCCACTCAAACATCCCAGATGATGTCCCACCAGCAGGAGGCCTTACCAGGGTTTCTATTGTGGAGCCCATGCCGGTCCAGCACATCAGGGTCTCCCTGCTCAGCTGAGTAAAAGTCTACATCATTTTTTCTTATTTTATGTACTGTAAATTTTACATTTTATGTTGTTTTTGGGATGTTTAAAGTATGTTGTAAATAGTTGTAAAAAGTACTTTTATGTAGCCTAGAACAAATTATTTTCATTAACCAATTTGAAAAAAAAGGTATAGAAAGATTTGTTTCATGTAGAAATTATTGCTGTCATTACAAAAATAAACAAATGTCCAGAGCAATGAATTCTCTTTTATTTACACATTTAAAGTTGCATAAAAATAAATAAATGTACAGAAATATTTTTTTTCCTTTTAAAAAATATAAGTGAAAAAAAGTTAAACAAGAATGGTGATGGAGTTAAGAAAGAAGTTTATAAGAAAGAAAAACATGTGGCTTTTAACTCTCGTTTCGCTAGCTAATTAAGTAAATGAAAACATAATACTTACATTTAAATGTGAATTTGCCGTCCACCATCGAACTCTCTGCCGTAATTTTTTTTAAATAAAAATGCTGTCATCACAAGCGCAATGACTTATGGGGTAGGATAGGCCGCTAAGGATCCATTTATATATCCTTTCTTTCGTGGGGAAACGAAGGGTGCATTTGGCGTCGCTTTTGAATCAGGGTAGCCTTCGTCGCGCCGCGATGATGCAACCGGCCTCCGAATACGGCCTTCGAAGGATGCAGAATTGAGTTGAATTGGGACGGTCTTAATCGCGCCGCAGTGACGCAATCATCCTTCAAATGTGGCCTTTGAAGGGTGCAGCCTTTGAATTGGGACATCCTTTGTCGCGCCGCTTTGATGCAATCGGCCTTCAAATACGGCCTTCGGAGGATGCAGTCTTCACATTGGGACAGAGCTTGTGGTTCCAGGCCAGCCATTTTCACTGTCATAATGGATGACAGAGTTCCATCCAGTGCCAAGCTGTTCCTGGTTTTGGTTTTGTTTTGCCCCACCATGGAGAAAACCCTCTCAGCATCTGCATTTGAATGAGGGAGCACTAACACTAATGCAGCTATTTTAGAAAGCCTCCCAAACGGTCACCTTTGAAAAAAGAAACCAAGAGCCTCTATTACTCAAATGCTTTGCTTTTATGGTTTCAATTAATTATGTGTATATCAATTAGTGCCAAATATTTCTTACCTTGCTCTTGATTGAGGACATACTACCCCCAAAACTCCTCAACGTTAAATGTGGTGGGAGCTGATACTCCAGGAACTCCTCACTAACCTTGTCCTGTTCCTCTGGCCCATGGAAAGGAAGTAGTTTCTGAAATCTAAAAAGAGCACTATGTGTAAAGAACTGATTAAGGATTTGTTTTGTGACCATGATTAAACTTAAAGTATTCAATATGTTAAAATCATGGAAAATGTGAAACCCTTGCCTGTCTACGAAGTATAGGGCATCTGCTGCACGTCAACGAATTTAGCATGCTTCAGAAGGGTCTCCTTCAGGGGGAGTTTGTTGCTTCCATACTCCAAACCCCTGATAGTCAGGAGGCCAAAACTGATATTAAAACTTTGTCGGACACTTTTTGGTACAAACATACTGTCACGATCTGTAACGTGATGCGGTGAAGGCAGAGAGGAGGCTGGATCCAAATGCAGTGTGCACGCTTTATTTAAACAAACTAAGAACTTAAACAGAGACTCAGAACTTGGAAACAGGAAACAGGAAACTGGAAACAGGAACGACCAACACTCACGTTAATCCTGAAACAGAACATACATTCAACAACTCACAAAGACAGGGCAGAAACACAGGGCTTAAATAATCAAGGAGAAACGAGCTAACAGACTAACAAGGGGGCGTGGGAAATCACAAACACCTGGGATAACTAATAGACAAGACAGGGAACCACTGAACATGACAAAACAAGACAAGACACAAAACCCACATCACAACATAACCCCCCCCTTAAGGGCGGCTCCTGACGCCCAATAAAACAACAAAAAGTCCAGGAGGGCGGTCTTGGGGGAGGGACGGAGGGCCAGGCCCGTGCAGGGGAACGGGACCAGGACCTAGGCCAGGGCGGAGCAGACTGAGGCGAAGGCCAGGGCGGAGCAGACTGAGGCGAAGGCCAGGGCGGAGCAGACTGAGGCGAAGGCCAGGGCGGAGCAGACTGAGGCGAAGGCCAGGGCGGAGCAGACTGAGGCGAGGTCCATGTAATCATCGCCTCCATGGCCCTCACATGGTACCTACTGCCCCCCCCCCAAAAATACTTGGGGAAATCCCGGAGCTTAAAGGCCGCAGGCAAGGCGAGGCGCAGAGGCGGGGCCGGCAGGGCGAGGCGCAGAGGCGGGGCCGGCAGGGCGAGGCGTCCGGGAACGCTCTCCGGAGCCCGGCGAGCCAAACGAGTCCTCCCTCTCTTCCTTCTGCGACGGCGCTTCACTGGGCTTGATTCACTACTGGACGTACTTGACTCAGTAGACTCACTTGACAACGTAGACTCGGTAGACTCACTTGACACAGTAGACTCGGTAGACTCACCTGACACAGTAGACTCGGTAGACTCACTTGACAACGTAGACTCGGTAGACTCACTTGACAACGTAGACTCGGTAGACTCACTTGACAACGTAGACTCGGTAGACTCACTTGACAACGTAGACTCGGTAGACTCACTTGACAACGTAGACTCGGTAGACTCACTTGACAACGTAGACTCGGTAGACTCACTTGACAACGTAGACTCGGTAGACTCACTTGACACAGTAGACTCGGTAGACTCACTTGACACAGTAGACTCGGTTGACTCGCAGGCGGCGCTTGACTCGCTGGCGGCGCTTGATTCACTTGACTCACTGGCGGCGCTTGACTCACTTGACTCACTGGCGGCGCTTGACTCACTGGCGGCGCTTGACTCACTTGACTCACTGGCGGCGCTTTGACTCACTTGACTCACTGGCAGAGCCGGACAGTAACGGAGTACATTTACTTGAGTACGGTACTTAAGTACAATTTTGAGGGATCTGTACTTTACAGGAACGAACAATAACACACACATTTATGCCAAGATGTCCTCTTTGTCGAGTATCCTCACAAGAGCAGTCTTAAATGAGTTAAATACAATCTTAAATGGAAGTAAAGAGTAGTGAGAGAATGAGATGTGAGATCCTGTCAGCAGATCTTAAAGTGACAGCAGCCACAATTCTTTCTGTCAGTAAAGTTAACCAAAGAGCAAAGGGAACAGAGAAAATTACTCCCTGCTCTTGACTAAAGAACGCTTGTAGCTTTAATAAGGATTAATCTATATTTCATTTATAATTTATGCAGTGTGGACTGTTTTATAACCTTATTCAATTTGTGTAGCCTATATTTCATACCGATTCGACAGGAAAGGTACAGGTAAATATGACATTTATTATGGGTTTAAATGAGGATTGTTTTAAGTTAACTTAAATTAAAAAAAAAAAATTTCATGGAGATATCAGTAGCCTATCTATATATTAATATCAGTGATACTGGCCTTCATTCATAAAAAGATGGCATTAACATACAGCCATAATACTTGAAAATAAATGGTTCCATTGAAGATAAGTCCATCTGTGCAGTTCCAGCCGTCGGGTGTCGTCAGCTTTGGCGCCGATTACACGTTAAGCATGTTTTTTTAACTTGTGGTTAGGCCTAATGATGTTCAATGTTCAGTTTTAAAAGTAGCCTCAATTAAGTCTGCATGAAGTTGGAAATTATTTGCTGTTACAAAGAATCGTTTATGAATGCACTTTTAAAAAAGTTGTGGAAATAAAATGTCTTCAAATACAATATTAAAAAATATTGACATTTTTATCAGTTTTTATTGAAACTCATCATTGCCTGGAACACACAAAAGATGGCATTTACTGCAGAGGCGTGTGTGGGTTAGGGCCGGCGGACGGGGTTTGGGGAAGGGGCTTGGCTGTCCTACTGTAAGGGGAGGCTCACATTCTTGGCCTTGGCTACCGTATATAGACCTCCAGGGCCTTACACTGTTTTCCTAAAAGAGTTTGCAGATTTTCTCTCAGATCTATTGGTCAACGTCGATAAAGCATTAATTGTTGGAAATTTTAACATACACATCGATAATTCAAATGATGCGTTAGGGGCTGCGTTTACAGATTTATTAAACTCCTTCGGGGTCAAGCAAAACGTCACCAGACCAACTCATCGTCTTAATCATACACTCGATTTAATTATATCATATGGAACCGATCCAACCGATATAGATATCATTCCACAAAGTGATGATGTCACTGACCATTACATGGTAACTTGCATATTACGTCCGTCTGTAATATGTCATGCTGCGCCATGTTATCGACCAGGCAGAACAATCCTTCCATCCACCATAGATCATTTCTCAAATAGCTTATCTGATCTGTCTCAGCTGCGGCCTGAACCCAAACGAACAGATGAACTAGACGAACTAACTAGCACTATGAGCACCATTCTCTCTAGAACATTGGATATTGTTGCACCCATTAGATTAAAAAAGGTCCGAGAGAAAAGTATAGCACCATGGTACAATAATACTACGCATGCTCTAAAGAGAGAAACCCGTAATTTAGAGCGTAAATGGAAACAAACTAATTTAGAGGTCTTTAGAATCGCGTGGAAAGACAGTATGTCACGTTATAAAAAGGCCCTAAAAGCGGCCAGGGCTGAGCACCTCCGCAAACTAATAGAAAACAACCAAAACAATCCAAGGTTTTTATTTAACACCGTGGCTAGACTAACAAATAAACAGACGTCGTCTGAACAAAATACCTCGTTACAGTTTAGTAGTAATGATTTCATGAACTTCTTCAACGAGAAAATTGAAAGCATCAGAACCACAATTGTAAATGTTCAATCCTTGCTCCCGCCTTATGATTCGGCCACAATTGTCGCTCCGCAAGAGCAATTACAATGCTTTACAACTATAGAACAAAAAGAGTTAAACAAACTTATCACTTCATCTAAAACAACAACATGTTTATTAGATCCTATACCAACTAAACTACTGAAAGAAGTGTTACCTATAGTGGAAGAGCCTCTTCTCAATATTATTAACTCATCTTTATCTTTAGGTCATGTTCCAAGAACGTTCAAGCTGGCAGTTATAAAACCTCTTATTAAGAAACCACAATTAGATCCAAATAACCTAGTAAATTACAGACCCATTTCAAATCTTCCATTTATGTCTAAAATATTAGAAAAAGTTGTGTCCGCTCAACTCGGCTCTTTCTTACAAGAAAACGACATCTATGAAAAGTTTCAGTCTGGATTCAGACCGCATCATAGCACTGAAACTGCGCTGGTTAGAATAACAAATGATTTACTTTTAGCTTCGGACCAAGGCTGTATCTCAATACTAGTTTTACTTGATCGTAGTGCAGCGTTCGATACTATAGATCACACAATACTACTAGATCGACTACAAAATTATACTGGTATTCAAGGACAAGCATTAAGCTGGTTCAGGTCATACTTATCCGACCGCTACCATTTTGTCTATTTAAATGGAGAAAAATCGATCATAACTTCGGCAAACTATGGAGTGCCACAGGGATCTGTGTTAGGCCCTCTATTATTCTCAATATATATGCTGCCACTTGGTAATATTATAAGGAAACATGGAATTAGTTTCCATTGTTACGCCGATGACACTCAAATATATATTTCATCACGGCCAGATGAATACGCAAAATTATCCAAATTGACAGACTGTGTTAAAGATATAAAAGATTGGATGACGCGTAATTTTCTTTTATTAAATCCAGACAAGACAGAAGTAATACTTCTACGGTTCTAAAAATCGTCCACAAAACCTCTCACAACACTACTTTAACATAGTAGGATGCCCTGTTACTTTATCCTCTACTGTAAAAGACCTGGGTGTTATATTAGACTGCAACCTGTCTTTTGAAAAGCATATTTCATATGTTACAAAAACAGCCTTTTTCCACCTTAGAAACATTGCTAAACTACGTAATATGCTATCAGTCTCTGATGCAGAAAAGTTAGTTCATGCATTCATGACCTCGAGACTAGATTATTGTAATGCTTTATTAGCTGGTTGTCCTGCATCCTCAATAAACAAGCTACAGTTAGTCCAAAATGCAGCCGCTAGAGTTCTTACTAGATCAAGAAAATATGATCATATAACACCGATTTTATCATCACTTCATTGGTTACCTATAAAGTTCCGTATTAATTACAAGGTATTGCTACTGACCTATAAAGCCCTAAATGGTTTAGCTCCAGTCTATTTAACGGATCTTCTATCGCCCTATAATCCATCGCGCTCTTTAAGATCACTAAATTCGAGGCTTCTGGTCATACCTAGGATATCCAGATCCACCAAAGGAGGGAGAGCATTTTCACATTTAGCTCCGAAGCTCTGGAATAGCCTTCCTGATATTGTTCGTTGCTCAGACTCGCTCTCCCAGTTTAAAACTAGACTAAAGACGCATCTCTTCAGCCAGGCATTCATATAAAATTTTAAAACTTACAGTTACTGTAAATCCGGCCTCTAGTTCATAAAAGCCAGAGGAGAACTGGCCCCCGACTGACCCTGGGTTCTCCCAAGGTTTTTTTTTCTCCATTGGGTTACTTGATGGAGTTTCAGGACACCACTGGGTCACTTGATGGAGTTTTTCGGTTCCTTGCCACTGTTGCCTTTGTCTTGCTCAGTTGGGGATATTCAAATTAATTAACCAATCATTAATAACATTGATCAGCCCTTCCAAACTTGGATGTCTTTTTTATTTTATTGTTTTCCACTAATAAACAAACATTGTTATGTTGTTTTGATTGATACTGTGAAGCTGCTTTGATACAATCTGTTTTGTGAAAAGCGCTATATAAATATACTTGACATTCACCCAATTTGAAAACCCCATTTGCTTTGATGTTATTGAGTATGTGATGTGTTTAACACAGTCAGGTTCAAATGTGGGTGCAAAAAATCCATTAAAACTCTAGCAGAGGTTTGTCAGAGCGTTGCCATTGTGCTATTGCCGTTTGGGCAAGTGTGAAATGTTAAATAAAGCAACATGGTAAAAAGATGAAAATGACTTGATTTTACTTTCAATTCCTTTTACATTCTCCAATGTATTAACATTAACATTTTTCATAACTCCATGTAAGACGTTTCTGTACATAAATGTAAGCACTGTGGCAGTAATGCAATATTTAGAAAATTTACTCTTGTACTCTTGATACTCAAGTACTTTTAAAAACAAGTACTTTCGTACTTTTACTTAAGTAGACATCTGACTGTAGTACTTTTACTTGTACTCGAGTAAAATTTAGCAAGGGGTATCTGTACTTTTACTCAAGTAATGAAGCTGTGTACTCTGTCCGCCTCTGCTCACTGGCGGCGCTTTGACTCACTTGACTCACTGGCGGCGCTTGACTCACTTGACTCACTGGCGGCGCTTGACTCACTTGACTCACTGGCGGCGCTTGACTCACTTGACTCACTGGCGGCGCTTGACTCACTTGACTCGGCGGGCGAAACCTCCGCGGTCTCCGGATTAGCAAATCCAACAGGACCAGTGCGGAATGCAGGCTTGAGTAGGCAGACGTGAGTCGCGGGTTCGGCAAGGCCGCAGTGAAGAGCGGGTTCGTCGGGACTGCAGTGAAGAGCGGGCTCGGCAGGGCTGGACCGGACCCGTGGCGATGAAGACGAGTCCGGCGACGAGGGCTTCGCGGGTAATGTGAACTCGGGAGGTGTCGAGTAGAACAAGCCTGTAATGGAGAAGAGATCTTCCAAGGAACAAGCCTGAGCGATATACCGGTCAAGAGTCCAGTTGGTAAGGTCCCGCGGCATCCATCGGGCGATGTTGTAATCCAGCCCGTTCCAGAACAGGCCCATGAGCTGGACATCATCGAGCGTTCCCAGATGGCAAATGGACAGAAAATCCTTCGCGTACCTTTGGACGGACTGGCCCTCTTGCAATAACGTCGACAGGTATTCTCCCAGAGCCCGGTTGCTGACAACTGCTGGATCCACTGATTGGTGAGTTGTTCTGTCACGATCTGTAACGTGATGCGGTGAAGGCAGAGAGGAGCCTGGATCCAAATGCAGTGTGCACGCTTTATTTAAACAAACTAAGAACTTAAACAGAGACTCAGAACTTGGAAACAGGAAACAGGAAACAGGAACGACCAACACTCACGTTAATCCTGAAACAGAACATACATTCAACAACTCACAAAGACAGGGCAGAAACACAGGGCTTAAATAATCAAGGAGAAACGAGCTAACAGACTAACAAGGGGGCGTGGGAAATCAGAAACACCTGGGACAACTAATAGACAAGACAGGGAACCACTGAACATGACAAAACAAGACAAGACACAAAACCCACATCACAACACATACAACCTATCCAGTATAAATATTTAACCCCTCAACATGTGTTCTAGCCAGGTTGTCAGCTTAGAAAATGTTTTTTTGTCCGTTTTAACACTATTCTTAAAAGTGGATTTTTTTCCCCCCAAAGTGTTTCCATTTTCTTCCATGTTACTACTGTAATTTAGGGCAAATGTGCAATATAATCCAATTTATGTGCAAGCATGATCATTAAAAAATAATAATCAATAAATACCACAAGAGTATCACACCACAAGGGGCACTGTTGTGATTTTGCATGAGGCAACATATCCAGAGAAGATGATTACAGCAGGTGTCAACAGTCTGAACAAAGGAGTGAATCACACAATCACACAACAGATTAACTTGGTCTATTTGTCTACACAAACATTTACCTCAAGATTCTACCATTCTACCATCAAATGTTGCCGGAAACAGGTAAGATAAACTGTTTTCCAACTAGCTATACTTCCCAGACAGATAGCTAGGCTAATTTACATTCATAATTACTAGCTTACTAACTACTAGGTACATGTCGGCCTTCAAGAGCATGATGCCCTGGTTTGCTGCATATGATCACACCCACTTCACAAGATGGGGTGCAGTATTCATAGCAGACATGGAACATCTGGCACAGACGGCACCACGCTTCTACCAGGGCTGCTTAGATGGTGATTTTGTTGCCAAAGAGACCAAACACAGCTTCAACAATTTGATCTTTGCCTTGAGCACATCAACAAAACCGGTAAGGTTGCTGGAGGATTGGTAGGCATCACTCGAAATGAGACAGCTAGAATCCGTTGGTCCATCACCTACAATTAACCCTCTGGGGTCTGAGGTGTTTTTAAGGCCTTTGAGGTGTTTTGACATGCTCTGACATTTGTGCTTATTTCAGCTACTTACAACATACCATTGGCCAACATGTAATTTGGCTGTATTCAGCACAAACTCTGCTACAATAATATGTGAGCAAAATAGATGTACATGTTTGCATTTTATAGAAAAAAAATATTATGCGTGGTTAGTAAGTTTTGGGAAAAAAATTGTCACCGCAATAAGGCCATATAACACATACTGAACAGTTGTCCACAAGACTTTTGAGTTACTATTCTTGTAGGCTAGAATTTTTACTACAAAATGATGTGAAAATCATTCTGACCACTCTTTCACAAACAACAATATAACAATTAAAATTTTGTAAGTCAGTTTTTGTGTCAGCACTGCTGTATGCGTGGGAGTGTCAATGGCCATGAATATTAATGAGATTCACACCAGGGGAGACAAAAGACACTCCCCCAAAGGCTAATGCCCCCATCAATGTGCTGTGAGGCAACCTGAACAAAGAATGACAGGAGATGCAAAGGTTTGGTTTTTCAATCTGTTTTATTGTAATTCCTAGAACACATTACTATTTTTTATATTTTTTAAAATATTAAGCAGCACAACTGTTTTCAACATTGATTTTTTTTAAATAAATCATATCAGAATGATTTCTGAAGGATCATGTGACACTGAAGACTGAAGTAATGATGAATCACAGAAATGAATAACATTTTAAAATATACAGTTAGGCTATTTTAGACTGTAATACTATTTCACAATATTACTGGGTTTTTTGTTTGTTTGTTTTTTAATCAAATATACGCAGATGTGATGAGCATCAGAGACTTCTAAAACATTAAAAAAGTTTGCAAACTTTTGATGGATACCTGTATAAAATTCTACATATACCCATCCATTTATATTTGCTGATAACACAATCAAAGAAGCTGTATTATTATCATTATCAATCACTAATGGCCATGGATAAAAAAAAGACAAAAAGTTTTTGTAATTTCACACAAGAATGGGTACTTGTATATTATGACGATGTAAACACAATTACATTTCATCTGTAAATATTACGTCTGTGCACTTACTCAGTATGATTCTCGATCGCACTGAGAACTGAACGACACGCGTGCTCCTCTGCGGTGCTGGAGAAGGAGAGCGTGATGCAGACACAATCCTACAACAACAACAAAAACTGTTAGCATACATAATCCAAAGTAAACTGTGGGCAATTAATGGGTATGGACGCACAATGTATATCTCTTGATGGGCCATAGGACGGAGAAATATCTATTTATGGGCCATACACCGCGAGAATCTGCTGATGGGCCATAACGTATAGACCGCGCGCATTTAGAGCATTTCAAACATTTACACCTGTATTCACAATCATCTGTGCAGTATTTTAGCAGGATAAGCAGTGTCATAGGCTAACCAAAACAGAACATTTATATATAAAAATATAATGTCTAGTATTTAGACAGTATTTTACCGGAAGCTGAAATATATTTGCACTAAATCACATTATATTTAGGCTACACCTAAGCAGATATTCGCAAATAAGCTACATTACGCATAAGCTAATCAAAACTGAGTGAAATATATTTAATATACAAATGTTTAGAGAGTAACGTTATCATATTGAAAGTTTACACTTGAGCATGTAAAGTTACACGAATGTTATATTGTAAGGCAATACTAAGCAAAATATAGTCTGAAAACATGAGTTCTATATGATCAGAAAAATAATTATATAACACTAAACAATATAACACTTACTCCGAACTTGTATCCTCAGCGGGATCAATTCTCTCTTCAAAATGCAGCCGTTTGTCGTCTTGAGTTGCAATAATCTTCCTCTGAGGAAAAAAGGTGAATTCTTCCTCGCTGTACAGAATCATCTGGCGGCCTCTTTACCGGAGCAGCGTGCCCGCTGTGCCATCCTCAAAACGCGATGAACTATCAGCGAATCTCATGAAGAAACTTTGTGTTTTCATGGCATTGATCGGGGGCGTGTGCGATGCATATAGATCACCTAAACTATTTACATGTGAATAGCGCCGGGGGCGTGGCGGCCTCAACTCATTAAAAATAATGAGGGGAGAAAGAAAAAACTGGACCTCTCCTTGGTTTCAAACGGATTACATAAACTGTGAGTATTTGTTTTTTATATAAATTACTTCATTTAAAAGAAGAGAATTCAAGCTTCATAAAGAAAAATCTCTCGTGCCTGTGTGACAAGTATTCGCGGAGTTACAGTTAATCTTAGGACGTGTTTCAGAATGGACTTCACAGACAGAGAGAACGCAGAACTCGCATCATGTTCGTTTTTCTTTATTTGGCGAAAAGCACAACACTTTGTTTTTATTGCAAGTATCCACAAAAAAAATAGACACTTAACAGGATCTAATGATGTATAACACTTAAATGTAAGATCAAAATCAACAGAGTATTTTGAGTCTCTTTTGCACTGATAAGAAAAAAAGCGAGCAAATCACGCCGGCGTGATTTCAGACCCCAGAGGGTTAACGTGCATCTTTAGCACAGGACACTAGATCCCTGTTTGGACTGACACATGATGGAGAAGATGATGAAGACAACCCCAAAGACTGCCTTCCATCAAGACTCAGAAGGGATAATGATGATGTCATTCAACTTGTAGACCAATTCCAGAGATACCATGTCTTCCAACTGGAGAATATGTATGAGTTGGTGTCTTTGACAACCGGTGATGTTGCTTCAGAAGATATACTGAATGACCTAACACATGCTGCAGAGTCTGGGAAACAAATGGTAACTGAGCTGGTGAAAAAAAGAATGAGCACAATGAACACAAACTTCCATAACAGCATCACTAAGAGAAAACTCAAAAACATTATCAAATCTTTACAGAACAGACAGCAAACTTGGAAAAATCAAATCCAAGTGTGTGAAGCCTGACAGGGAAATTTTCCATCGCATCATTGTATCCATGGACAGTGCGTTGCAGAGAGGTTAACATAGATGGGCTTCTCCAAGAAGAACTGTGCACAGTCCCCCTTTCACTTGCCACAATTGATGTTGATGATTGATGTTTCCCACCTACATGAAGAAGCAGATACCAAGAAGAAGCAGAAGAAGCAGATACCCGCATATTGCTACATGCTGTTGATGCCACAACCAAAGGGTATGAGAGGCTCATCATTCAGTGCAGAGACACAGATGTACTGTTGTTGCTTCTTGTGTTTGCACATCTGCTGAGCCCAGAAATTTGGTTGAAAGCAGGAACTGCCAAGAAACCACGCTACATTAAAGTGCATGATATTAAAATGTCAAATGACTATTACACAGTTATTACTACTAACTAGTTACTAACCCCTAACTCTAAAGAAGTGAGAGAGCAGTTATGTTAGGATGGAATTAATAACTATAGTAATATGTTAATTAAATATAATTTGTGTTACAACCTGGTACATTAATGAAGTCAAATAGCACCATAGACCACCATCAGTTATACATTTCTGCGTTGTGTAACGGAGTGGCTTCTCATTTTAATTGTTCAAGTTGGGCGCCAGACAGTTTAGTAACTGACAAACATTTTTATATTTTCCTGTTAACCACCCGTTATGAAAAAAGAAAAGAAATCGAAATGTCCATTCACATCTTGTAGCAATAAACTTTATAGCCTCTTAGTGTCCAGAAACACACCTTCAAAAACGAGCAAAACGAAACAATTATTGACAAATGAAATTGCCTACTGGCGCGTCTGCGCACCGGCCGTCTAGTTTCAGCAATAGGCTTTTGCTTAACAACAAAAAATAACAATAAAATAAATAAAAATAACATTCCAAAACATGGTAAATATCTAATGGAAACAAAATTTGTTCAAACACCGTAATGGGAGTCAGTAAGGAGTGATAGTAATTGATCTTCCGATGAGAGTGTGGGGTCGTTTGCTATTGTTCACAGTTTTTTTCTTTTTACCAGTAGCCTAACCGGGAAGGCACGGGAAGGCAAATGTTTTCCTTACCTCTTGGATAGGTGATCTCAGGTCGTCGAAGTGAAAGAACCAACACTCACAGGTTTTCAACTTCACTGACAAAATCCTCTTTAGCTTTGGTTTCTTACGGGCGACGTTTAGATTTCAGCTCGCTCAGTTAACCCCGTCTATTCCGTACATGTGCGCTCCCTTCCCATCTTTGCAGTGTAGAAATTCGGATCATCCACATGAACAATAATCCAACAGGGACTCTTCACGACACGCTGAAACAACATCCTCGATTTCACTTCAACTTCCTCAGACGCTAATCCCAACTTCCCGATCGGCCTCTCCTTCCGCTTCTCTACTTCCTCTTTTCTTTTCCTCTCAATCACACAAACCCCACCTCTTTTCGTTACTATATTTAGATTTTCGTTTGTACGAATTCTAATAAATATTATAAAGTTGTGTAGATTTATTTTTTGTGACATTTAATGTGATTATTAATTAAATATTATTTGACACTGTAGCATCGCTACAGTTGACATTAAAGTATTATAACTTGTGCAGCATTGCACTGTCTCTTATGGGAGACTTGAATGTTTTACCTGGCAGTTAGTAATGGGTCCTTGTTATAGAGGATGTCATGGACTTGTCAGTCCTGTAGTGCTAACGGCATCATGAACTTCGCACACAGTTTCATGATGAACTTTGTCATCTGCACATTTGTAGTTCAGTTTCCATGTATTACTTGAAAAAGGACATATCAGCCAATGAAAAATAAGCAGACATACTTGGCAGCAGGAAGGCCTTTCTCTCTGGAGGAGGAGGTTCAGTGTGGAGAACATTAGCAGCATTGCTTGAAAGAAGAGGAGGTAGACTTCAGTCAGGGGCTTGGAAAAAGCATCCACCAGCCTTCTAAACCTTGGTTGTTTCTCATCTGTAAACAAGAACAGGTTGTGCTTAAAAATACATATGTAGTCTGGTGTAATGCACCTGTACTACTGTGAGATATTGTCTGGTGTAATGCACCTGTACTACTGTGAGATATTGTCTGGTGTAATGCACCTGTACTACTGTCAATGAAATAAGCAACATAATTAAATATTTAAAATAGCTGGTAAGTGGCCCATACTGCAGCAGAATTCGGGTAATACACCTCTCCAGGCTTAACCATCGCACTGAAATGTGCAGCAGCATTTCAATGTACTCGCTGTCATGGAAGTCACAAAATTCTGTTAATATATATATATATATATATATATATATATATATAACAAATTAAAAATGTCTGCATTTTGTTGTATAACAGTAGTGCTGGTTAAATAAAAAAAACCTGCCAGGCGTGTAGAACTGTGCAACACTGCTGGCTGATTTTAGAGCCTGTTCTTTGGCTTGATGTTCCTTGCCTTCCACATGCCTGCTTATGTCCCTCACGCATTGATGGGCACAGGAGTTCTCTTGTCTGCAGACTGAGCACCAGTAGAAGGAGCTGGTAATTCCCATTGTGCTGAATGGCCATTGGGTTGACCACTTCTTCTTAAAGAAACACCTATAGGTGGCTCCTCCACTTAACCCTCTCTTTTTCCCTGTTTCCAGTGGGTTCTCCACTGTCTCCTCTATGGTGTCCTCCACAGTCTCTTCCATGGACTCTACTCTACTGCCTCCTCCACAGTCTCATCTACTGCCTCCACTACTGTCTTCTCCACAGTCTCTTCCACTGTCTCATCTACTGCCTCCACTACTGTCTTCTCCACAGTCTCCTCCACTGCCTCCTCCACAATCTCATCTACTGCCTCCACAACTGCCTCCTCCACAGTCTCCTCTACTGCCTCCTCCACAATCTCATCTACTGCCTCCACTACTGCCTCCTCCACAGTGTCCTCCACTGCCTCCTCCACAGTCTCATTTACTGCCTCCACTACTGTCTCCTCCACAGTCTCCTCCACTGCCTCCTCCACAATCTCATCTACTGCCTCCACTACTGTCTTCTCCACAGTCTCCTCTACTGCCTCCTTCACAGTCTCATCTACTGCCTCCACTACTGTCTTCTCCACAGTCTCCTCCACTGTCTCATCTACTGCCTCCACTACTGTCTTCTCCACAGTCTCCTCTACTGCCTCCTCCACAATCTCATCTACTGCCTCCACTACTGCCTCCTCCACAGTGTCCTCCACTGCCTCCTCCACAGTCTCATCTACTGCCTCCACTGTCTCCTCCAGTCTCCTCCACTGCCTCCTCCACAATCTCATCTACTGCCTCCTCCACAGTGTCCTCCACTGCCTCCTCCACAGTCTCATCTACTGCCTCCACTACTGCCTCCTCCACAATCTAATCTACTGCCTCCACTACTGCCTCCTCCACAGTCTCCTCCACTGCCTCCTCCACAATCTCATCTACTGCCTCCACTACTGCCTCCTCCACAGTGTCCTCCACTGCCTCCTCCACAGTCTCATCTACTGCCTCCACTACGGTCTCCTCCACTGCTTCCTCCACAATCTCATCTACTGCCTCCACTACTACCTCCTCCACAGTGTCCTCCGCTGCCTCCTCCACAGTCTCATCTACTGCCTCCACTACTGCCTCCTCCACAATCTAATCTACTGCCTCCACTACTGCCTCCTCCACAATCTTATCTACTGCCTCCACTACTGCCTCCTCCACTGCCTCCTCCACAGTCTCATCTACTGCCTCCACTACTGGCTCCTCCACAATCTAATCTACTGCCTCCTCCACAGTCTCCTCCACTGCCTCCTCCACAATCTCATCTACTGCCTCCACTACTGCCTCCTCCACAGTCTCATCTACTGCCTCCACTACTGTCTTCTCCACAGTCTCCTCCACTGCCTCCTCCACAATCTCATCTACTGCCTCCTCCACAGTGTCCTCCGCTGCCTCCTCCACAGTCTCATCTACTGCCTCCACTACTGCCTCCTCCACAATCTAATCTACTGCCTCCACTACTGCCTTCTCCACAGTGTCCTCCGCTGCCTCCTCCACAGTCTCATCTACTGCCTCCACTACTGTCTTCTCCACAGTCTCCTCCACTGCCTCCTCCACAATCTCATCTACTGCCTCCACTACTGCCTCCTCCACAGTGTCCTCCGCTGCCTCCTCCACAGTCTCATCTACTGCCTCCACTACTGCCTCCTCCACAATCTAATCTACTGCCTCCACTACTGCCTCCTCCACAGTCTCCTCCACTGCCTCCTCCACAATCTCATCTACTGCCTCCACTACTGCCTCCTCCACAGTGTCCTCCACTGCCTCCTCCACAGTCTCATCTACTGCCTCCACTACTGTCTTCTCCACAGTCTCCTCCACTGCCTCCTCCACAATCTAATCTACTGCCTCCATTACTGCCTCCTCCACAGTCTCCTCCACTGCCTCCTCCACAATCTCATCTACTGCCTCCACTACTACCTCCTACATAGTGTCCTCCACTGCCTCCTCCACAATCTCATCTACTGCCTCCACTACTGTCTCCTCCACAGTCTCCTCAACTGCCTCATCTACTGCCTCCACTACTGTCTCCTCCACTGCCTCCTCCACAATCTCATCTACTGCCTCCACTACTGTCTTCTCCACAGTCTCCTCCACTGCCTCCTCCACAATCTCATCTACTGCCTCCACTACTGTCTTCTCCACAGTCTCCTCCACTGCCTCCTCCACAATCTCATCTACTGCCTCCACTACTGTCTCCTCCACAGTCTCCTCCACTGCCTCCTCCACAATCTCATCTACTGCCTCCACTACTGTCTTCTCCACAGTCTCCTCCACTGCCTCCTCCACAATCTCATCTACTGCCTCCACTACTGTCTCCTCCACAGTCTCCTCCACTGCCTCCTCCACAATCTCATCTACTGCCTCCACTACTACCTCCTACATAGTGTCCTCCACTGCCTCCTCCACAATCTCATCTACTGCCTCCACTACTGCCTCCTCCACAGTGTCCTCCACTGCCTCCTCCACAGTCTCATCTACTGCCTCCACTACTGTCTTCTCCACAGTCTCCTCCACTGCCTCATCTACTGCCTCCACTACTGTCTCCTCCACTGCCTCCTCCACAATCTCATCTACTGCCTCCACTACTGTCTTCTCCACAGTCTCCTCCACTGCCTCCTCCACAATCTCATCTACTGCCTCCACTACTGTCTTCTCCACAGTCTCCTCCACTGCCTCCTCCACAATCTCATCTACTGCCTCCACTACTGTCTCCTCCACTGCCTCCTCCACAATCTCATCTACTGCCTCCACTACTGTCTTCTCCACAGTCTCCTCCACTGCCTCCTCCACAATCTCATCTACTGCCTCCACTACTGTCTTCTCCACAATCTCCTCCACTGCCTCCTCCACAATCTCATCTACTGCCTCCACTACTGTCTTCTCCACAGTCTCCTCCACTGCCTCCTCCACAATCTCATCTACTGCCTCCACTACTGTCTCCTCCACTGCCTCCTCCACAATCTCATCTACTGCCTCCACTACTGTCTTCTCCACAGTCTCCTCCACTGCCTCCTCCACAATCTCATCTACTGCCTCCACTACTGTCTTCTCCACAATCTCCTCCACTGCCTCCTCCACAATCTCATCTACTGCCTCCACTACTGTCTTCTCCACAGTCTCCTCCACTGCCTCCTCCACAATCTCATCTACTGCCTCCACTACTGTCTTCTCCACAGTCTCCTCCACTGCCTCCTCCACAATCTCATCTACTGCCTCCACTACTGTCTCCTCCACTGCCTCCTCCACAATCTCATCTACTGCCTCCACTACTGTCTTCTCCACAGTCTCCTCCACTGCCTCCTCCACAATCTCATCTACTGCCTCCACTACTGTCTTCTCCACAGTCTCCTCCACTGCCTCCTCCACAATCTCATCTACTGCCTCCACTACTGTCTCCTCCACTGCCTCCTCCACAATCTCATCTACTGCCTCCACTACTGTCTCCTCCACAGTCTCCTCCACTGCCTCCTCCACAATCTCATCTACTGCCTCCACTACTGTCTTCTCCACAGTCTCCTCCACTGCCTCCTCCACAATCTCATCTACTGCCTCCACTACTGTCTTCTCCACAATCTCCTCCACTGCCTCCTCCACAATCTCATCTACTGCCTCCACTACTGTCTTCTCCACAGTCTCCTCCACTGCCTCCTCCACAATCTCATCTACTGCCTCCACTACTGTCTCCTCCACAGTCTCCTCCACTGCCTCCTCCACAATCTCATCTACTGCCTCCACTACTGTCTTCTCCACAGTCTCCTCCACTGCCTCCTCCACAATCTCATCTACTGCCTCCACTACTGTCTCCTCCACTGCCTCCTCCACAATCTCATCTACTGCCTCCACTACTGTCTTCTCCACAGTCTCCTCCACTGCCTCCTCCACAATCTCATCTACTGCCTCCACTACTGTCTTCTCCACAGTCTCCTCCACTGCCTCCTCCACAATCTCATCTACTGCCTCCACTACTGTCTCCTCCACTGCCTCCTCCACAATCTCATCTACTGCCTCCACTACTGTCTTCTCCACAGTCTCCTCCACTGCCTCCTCCACAATCTCATCTACTGCCTCCACTACTGTCTTCTCCACAGTCTCCTCCACTGCCTCCTCCACAATCTCATCTACTGCCTCCACTACTGTCTCCTCCACTGCGTCCTCCACAATCTCATCTACTGCCTCCACTACTGTCTCCTCCACAGTCTCCTCCACTGCCTCCTCCACAATCTCATCTACTGCCTCCACTACTGTCTTCTCCACAGTCTCCTCCACTGCCTCCTCCACAATCTCATCTACTGCCTCCACTACTGTCTTCTCCACAGTCTCCTCCACTGCCTCCTCCACAGTCTCATCTACTGCCTCCACTACTGTCTCCTCCACAGTCTCATCTACTGCCTCCACTACTGCCTCCTCCACTGCCTCCTCCACAGTCTCATCTCCTGCCTCCTCCACAGTGTTTGCTCTACACTGGTCTAGATCTAGAAACATTTGACATTCTTGTATACACACTGGTAGGACATGCCAGTAATTCATTTACAATGCTTGTTCGAGATCAAGTTGTCATGACACTTATGAAATTAAAAACTAACCGTGTTATAGGTAATCTAAGCAGACAGTTTCTGGTATCACTGAGCCTGGCAAGCAAGATAATCTCATATTGGATCGACAAACTGGAGGAAGTTTTCCGACCTCTAATTCCATGGCTTCCAAGAGAAACTATTCGAGCAACTATGCCTGCAGCCTTCAAGAGGAATTTTCCCAGTACAACATGTATTATAGACTGCAGTGAGAGCCTTTTACAGAAACCCAAAAACCTTGATTCCAGAGGAGAAACATACAGTCATTATTATTCACATAACACTGTGAAATACCTGGTAGCTGTTGCCCCATGTGGACTAATTATGTTTATTTCTGCTGCATATGGGCGATGCAGTGACAAATTTATCACTATGGACTCAGGCATTTTGGACTACTTAATGCCTGGAGATGAGGTCATGGCAGATAGAGGCTTTACCATAAAAGACTTGCTGTTTGAGAGAAAGGTCAGTCCTTCCAGAAAAATGCGGAGTTTTTTTGTGATTGTTGCGGGCAAAAATCCTTGATTACGCGGCACGTTTTCTTAAAAAATGCGATGGAATATGCGGGATATTTATGCAATTTTATGCAATGAAATTGCGGGAACTTGCAAAAATTGCGGGAACTTGCAAAAATTGCGGGAACTTGCAAAAACTGCGGTTTGATGAAAAAGAGAAAAAAAAGTGATCCCTCTTCTAACTAGGCTACTGCCTTAATGTAAAGAGTCATTTCTTATTACTCCTATGATAAGCAAGCACTACATCACAGAAAGTGCTGGGAATATTTAAGGTCTCATCTTGTTTTATTTCAGACATTAATAAACATGGCAAACTTACAAAACATTGATGAGTCAAACAAGTTCTGTAGCTTAACAAAAGGAATATGCTACAACTTCTGTAAAAAAGAATAAATAAAATATTAAAAAATAAACAGAGGTAGCTATACAAAACAGACAAATTCTGTTAAAATAAGTGCTTCCAATGCACAAAGTGCAATCTCTTACTGTAACAAGTTTACATACTAATATACTTACAACTGTAAGGTTTTTGAAACTAGTATGATTTAACCCACTGGTAACAAAAAAGTGTAATCTTACAACTGAAAAGACCGGGCTTCATCATGACTTCATCGCGGGGTTTGCAGCTTTTCGATGATGTTCACGTCACGTAATTACGTCACTTCATAACGTTCCCATGGCAACAGGGTGGACCGGCTGCTCGTGTGTGAAGTAAACGCAACATTTTCCACCTTTCTGCTAAGATATATGTTACTTTTTTTGCGACGAAAATGCGGGGATTATGAAATCATGCAAGCTCTGCATATTTTGCATGGAAATCAGCAATTTATGCGGCGAGATTGCGGAGTATTTGAAAAAATGCGACCCCCGCATAAATATGCGGACTTTGGCTGATTTTGCATTGAATTCAGCGATCGCATAATCGCGTTTTTCTGGAGGGACTGAAAGGTGAAGTTGGTAATGCCTTCTTTCACAAAAAAGCGTGGACAGCTAACAGAGGAACAGGTGACAAGTACTAGACGAATTGCACATGTGAGAATTCATGTTGAAAGAGCAATTCGGCGTTTGAAAGTTTACAAAATACTGTCCCAGGTTGTTCCGATCACTATGGCTCTTAAAATTGACAAGATTCTAAGAGTGTGTGCTGCTCTTGATAATCTGAGGGAGGATCCTATTCGAAATTAGGGCTGCAGCTATCGATTAGTTTAGTAATATATATAACATCAAATGAAATTATGCCACAATGGCTAAAACACTACAAAACGTGTAGTGTACTTGTAATTTTTTTTGTGTTGTACAGTGTGGCGAGCAGGACGAAGCCGTGGGACTCGGCCTCATCCTGTTCGCCACATACAGCATATGAATATGTATGTTTTTTTTTTTACATAATACAAACTGGTATTATACTGTATATATTAAACAACTAACAACATTAAATTTTACAAATATGACATGTGAATGTTTTTCTTTTTATAGGAAAATATATGGTTGGAATCACATTGCATATCTTATAAAAAAAAAGACTGGCAGCATGTTTTTGCTTAACACTGAAAGAATGTTTACTTTACACAGTCTAAAGGTTTAAAAAATTTCAAACCTCTTTTAGTTAGTGTCTGTCTACATCACTACTACATAATATTAGTTATAATATTAATCCCATGATATTTATAGCCATATAGTGTAAAACAAATACACTGAAAAATAAAGGAAACTTTTATAAGTAATTTCTATACTTGAAAGAGTTTATTTCTATACTTCACATTAAAGATGTGATTGGGCCATCCCCGTGTCAATCAAGAAAAGAACCAATGGGCCGTTGATCTACGCGTTTCATGGGGTGTCAAACTATAAGGCTGAATTTTTTTTGACCAATGCATAATGCATTACACCGGCACACTAACCCAGCGCCGCCAATCAAGCAAAACAAAACAAATGGGCCGATGTACGAGTTCTATGGGCCGTTAAGACAAAAAAAAAAAAGTATGAGATGTATCGGCCCAAAAAGGACCGGACCAGGAATCTCCCGGTAGTCCCGATGGCATTAGCCTACATGCCTGGACGTCACACTTTGAATCCTACCTGTGGCCTTGCACCATGCACTTATTGAGCTGCGGTTGCATCAGTTGACATGCCATCTCCTTTCCCCTCGATCTTTTTCTATTTGCTTTATTCATCTTTTTCGACGACAACTCACTAACTTGCTCGTTCCTTGCTCTGCGCTAACGGCCCGCTCGCGATATTATAGCCTATACCGGCCGCTCATTTAATAACATTGAGGAAATGCAGAAATGATTTAGAAACACACAAAAGCAGCTAAATATATAAAATACCCAAACATTTTTATTTATCCATCGCTTTTGATCTAAAATTAGTCAAAATCACTGTGTATCTGACAGGACAGTTAACATTGTAAGCTAACTTCCCTCAAGCTTGCTGTCCGACGTGCAGGTCTCTGTTCGGCAGTGTCCAGTTTCAGACTCGCGGTGTAAAATACTTTGAAAACTTCTGCCCTACTCTGACTCGGATTGGCTGTCAGGTATCGGCGTTAGGAATGATGTTTGGTTTTTTAAAGCTGCGAAGTTTATGGTAACTATAGAGATATACCCATTGACCCATTTTGGTTTTAAAACGGCGAATTTCGCCGAAAGGTGAGGAGTTTTCATGCCTGGGTATATGTGCTCATATAGAAATTTGTCACTGCTTGTGGTTGCATGGACGGGAACCTTTTTTGCAGAACTTGCTGTAAGTCTGATTTTTCTACAATTGTGCCACAAATCAGAGGCACTTTGCTCTCTGGTTTCTAATTCTAATTGAGCTGCCTGGGCTTCACTAACTTCCACGTATGCCTGGTAGAATGCCTTGCATGAGTTACAGCTAAGCTCGTTATTGTGTATCTGATGTGGCTGAAGAATCTTGTCATCAACTGCCATGTAACTAGTGCTAGGTTGTTCTGCTGATGGTGAGGCATTATAACACTTCCTAAATAAAGTGTTCTTCAGGACAAAAAGTGGTTGGAGGAGGGCTTTGTCCACACTGTCTCTGAAGTCTTTGTGTGACACATGATGTGGTGTATTTGGGAGTGGTTGACTGGCTACGGCCCTACAGTTAACACTGTATTGCTGTTCTGCCTTGTGGTGCCTGAAGTTAATCTGACTCAGACATTTAGGCTCAAGGTTCTTTGATGTCCCTGCATTCCACCTGCACTGCTCATCTATACATGCAAGCCCTGTCTTTCCACCTATCACTGCATTTTGCACCTGCAATAATGAAATCAATATTGTCTTGATTATAGACAGTTAATAATATATATTGATTATAATAATGTTAATGGTAAGTGGATAAATAACAAAGTAAGCATGAAAATAAGTATATTAAATTACAATTGTAAAAGTAAATTTTGTCAAGTGCTGTGCATATGTAGTTTTTATTTTTACCTTCCACAGAATAGCTGCTGCATGGCTACATGCCTTTCCTAACCCGGCTGTTACAGAGCGGGCTCCCGCACCGCCTCCTCTTCACCACCAGAGGGAGCCGTCACTGGAATACTAGTTTACTCTGGAACTCTAATCCCCATAATGCTTCAGACCTGGGACTGATTGCGCACACACCTGCACCTCATTCACACTCTCTATATAAGCCACACTCAAACAGAAGTTCAGTGCGAAGTGGAACCTGCATTGCATTGGCCTGGCCTGGCCTGGCCTGTAATGTAATGTAATCACTGAGCGTTTTTCCCCATCTTGCTGATCTGTTTGCTGACTTTGGATTGTTACTTCACTACTGCCTGTTTGCTGCCTGTCTTGACTCGGATTGCCCTGGACTACTGTTTCTTGCTGCCTGCCCTGATCTTCTGCCTGGTACCTGACTACTCTTTGTGCTTACTCTTTGTGCTTGCCCTCTGTATTCCCTGTTTGCTGTTATCTGACCCCTGCCTGTTTGACGTTTCTTCAATAAAGCTGCAAATGGATTCTACTCAATCTGCAGACTCATTACACCGGCAATGCAAGAGCAGCCGGCTGTCTCAATGACTCAACTTTCCCTGAGCATTACCCATGCTATAGCCAATGTTTAGCTTGATTGACACTCTGAGTGGGCTCTACTGTTGCCTTCAAAAATATAAAGCTGCTGTGTTTCTTCAACAATACTGTACCTATTTTGTTACTATGCAAGTAAGTATATGCTTTTGTAATTATGCAATTCTTCGCCATCAACACCTTCAGAAAATAAAAGGTAATTAACAACGTCGATGCAGCAAACATCGGGCCATTGCTTCATGTCATCTAGCCACTCCGTCAGAAAGAATGTATGAGGGACTGTTACGGTACTGTCGTCACGACTTGTTAAAACATCGATGGTGTGTATCCACCTCCGTTTTTTGTCCATTTGTGCTTCATCCATGGAGAAACACCGGCTTTTACAGCAAACAAGATAGCAAGCTACAAGCTATCGAACGTACACAAGCTTCGAATCGGAAGAGGACAACCGGCCTCCGGTTCAAACCCGCTATGAATCATCGGTAAATTCGCTAACCAGGAAAAAGGTGGATAAGCAGCTGCCATTTTGGTGTGCTGAAATGCCATTTGTCAGCATTTGCACAGACCTGAACCAATCAGGCTTCAGGATTCAGAGAAAACCGGAGTTTTCACCATAAACATCAGTTAAAAACTGACGCAATGCTCTTTCCCGTTATATCAGGCAATCCAAGCTTATGTGAGTATCCATAAACGTTACTCAATAATAGAAGAATATGTAAAAGTTTGGGTTAGTACGATATGCTGTTGGGGATAAAGGCACAATAATTAACATGATTATAAACAACTGTCTGACTTATCCAATTACATGGTTAGATTCAGATGGTAAAAATCATATATTTAAATCACCATATTTATAATGAAATCATCATATTTAAAAAATATTATATTGTTCATATCATATAATAAAATATTGTGTTTATTTGTTACTACTGTAATGCTTTATTAAAGGTATACTATGCAGAAATTGTGTTTTTGTCAAACAGCGACCCCCAGAGTCGCTGTGCAATACTTGCATTGTCGTAAATACACCCCCCAACCTGTACACCGGTACCTGTTCGGTAGCAGGGATGGAAATTAACGTTTTTGTCCACCGGCCACTGTGACTGGTGGATTTCAAAATCTACCAGCCACTCAATGTTTTTACCAGCCACTTTCTTGTTTTTAACCGACAATGTGTAACTGCATGTGAAAATTAATACTACAAGATCTACAATACTTAAGCAGTTTATTTAATCTCAATTCTCAATGAAATACTGGCATTTTCTCTTTCTCTCTTATAGCCTACACACACAAACCATGAACTGATATTCATTTCAGTTCCCATATGAGGAAAAAACAATGTTACAGACGTGACCACTGTGAAAGCGGCACTAAAAGATGCTTAAAACTTTCACAGAGACAGAAAGCACAAAACCTTTCTTTAAAGTGAATTTCGTTTTGTATTAATTGTATCTTAATTGTAATCAATGTTTCATCAACCAATTGCCTGGATTTAATACATAATAATTAAATATAGCAGACAGTAGATAATCACGAAACGGAGGCGACGGCGCGTGAACTGGAGCAGCAACTGGAGTGAAACTCAGCGTATAAGGTAGCTTATAGCCTCACAGACAGACATGTCTACTTTTAAACAGAACTATTAAAAAAGAAAGAAAACAGACACAGACTGCTCTCTGCTTATGCAATTCGTATGAAATGTGCATTTCTCTCTTGCGCGTTCACTACTGCGATGATCACGATCAGCATCGTTAACTTCATCTTTGCAACTGACACGGACAAAGAAAATACTTGTTTATTAATAAATAATTAAATTATCTCCTTGCTATAGTTTACATATTCATATTCATTACTTTTGCCTGTTAGCCTATTTGTGACAGATTTTAGGAGCTTTCTTGGCAGCGCCACCCTTACATGAACGCGTCACCACAGCATCACCGCACCCACCAGAATAGCCCTGTTTTTTTTTTTTGTTAAGGATTTGTTTACTGTGTGTGTGATTAATTTAATGGAAAGCACATTCACTGCTAGTTGTCTTGCTAATCAGTGTCTGCTCGTTTATTCAAACTAATTTGTCCTAACAGACGAACGTTGCATGATGTTATTTTTATTTACCCGCCACGGTGGCCGGTAGGTGCGGCGAGTTTACCCGCAACAACACAAAATCACCCACAGTTGGCTGGTGGCCGGTGCTAATTTCCCTCCCTGTTCGGTAGGATAGTAGCGTTGGTCATGGAACAGGCACAAGACACCGAAGATATTGACCAGGTAATGTTTCACGATTTCATAAAAAGATTGGGCTATTGCATATACTGCATAGTCTACTGAAATAATGATGATGTTCAAAATCGGATAATATGTCTTATAATATAATATGTGTTCGACTACTTTATAATAATAAAGTCCCCTATCGCGTTTGGCAGCTTATAACGTTTTTACATGATTGCAGCTAAATCACAAGTAAATAGCCTATAGTCTAGGCCTAATGTATAATTTCATTTTATGTTTTTTGATTGTAATGTAAACATTCCAAAATGCCTGATGACATCAATAAAGTTAAATGTACGTCGCATTATTTCATAACATTGGCCGTTATGATGTCATTAGACATGATTATTGCAATTTATCATAATAGTTTGCAAATTGTGCTCGTTTACACTAGATAATTATGTGAGATATTGACAACTGTTCTCATGATAATCGCTGGAATCAACGTCAACAGCGTTGTGCGGCAAGCTAGGCAATAAAACATATATAACCAAAATATGATAATCGAAATCTAGCTAAACATATGTGGAAATTATTGGACTGGTCTAATTATCACCAATGAATGAATGAACAGCATCATAGAAACAATGGCATACTACAAGCAAGCGCAAGTTGCGCAACAACATACAACATATGACGCAAACAAGTTTACAAGTAAGATATTTACTTACTAGTCCATCAACAAGATCGCCAGGTCAGCATCTCTGTTGCATCCAGTGCTACTTTTTAACTTGCGCCAACAAGTGAAAGCCTCCTCATTCTCTTTTCCTTTTCCTACTTTCTTCCTACCGCGTTTTCTTTGCTTTTTCCATCATCTGAAATGAGCGCAATTCGTGCTTCATATGTTGTTGTTGTGTGTGACGTCGTTGCCGTAAAGCAAGTCGCGATTCTCGCGAGATTTGTCAGGGGCGCCCCTCTCAGACTTGCATTGCTGGTATTTCCAGCGGCGACCCCCCCAAGCTTTACTACCAGGATGATTCGCCCTATTATGAGTTTGTTTACCACCGAAATTACTTTGAAGCTGTTATATTAAGGTAAAATTCCTGCATAGTATGCCTTTAAATGATTATGGGGTCTCATTCACTGCTTTCAGAAATCCTTAGTTTTTAAAATAACTGGTTCAGTATTTTTAAAATTAACATTTTAATGACAGCATTTTATTGAACAAAAATGAATTATTTTATTTAGCAAAATTGTAACACTTTACAATAAGGTTTCATTAGTAAACTACATTAATCAACGTGCACTTAAACTTCACTTCTACAGCATATATTAATCGTTGTTATTGTTAATTTCAACATTTACTCATACATGATTAAAATCAAAAGTAGATTTTTTATTTTTTACTAATTTACAAATACAATAACAAATGTTTTGCTCATAGTTAGTTCATGTCAATTAAAGGGATACTTCAGCTCTGGAAAGATGGATGTGTATTTAAAATGGGTCATTTATGTAGAAGAAATGTGAAATTATTTTTGAATTTGGAGCCTTCTAGACTGAGAAAAGCCAGAAAATGTATTTTTGGCTCATATGGATGAAAGACAACAACTCCCAGAATGCACTTGCTTTGCTGCCCTAGGAGGCCACGCCAACCGGTAACAGAGCGCAGGCTAGACAACTAGTTAGTCTCCGTGATGAGTCTGCCCGGGATTACGAGATCGCTCAAAATATCCGGGATTCGGCTTTTGCGTTCTACAGTCGCCATTCATCATGTTTACTGAGGCTAGCAGGATGAGACTGAGGGCCGCGGGAGAACGGTGCGAGGCCGGTGGCGTGATTACTGATGAGCGACACCTGTGAGACGCACCGGTTTCTATCACGGAGGAGCGGGAATTTTCTTAGCATTGTTAAAATGCACATCAACCGATTACTTGTTTAGCGTTCATGTAAACACTACATTCAGATTCACCAATCGGAAGGAAGTCAGTTAGATTTAAACAAAAGGTGTGCATGTAACGTTAAACAATGAATGGCGACTGCAGAAATCAAAAGCTGAATCCCTTTTTGGACGATCTCGAGGCCGGACATGTCCGGGAAAAAGAGGATGTAAACCCCTACACCGCTTTCTCCACAGAACAAGAGCCTGCTAGGTTAGCTTCCAAATAAAAGATAGCTGACAGCCTGACACTATTTGATAATTATGTGACTAAGAGATCCCACCCTCTATGGGCGAGTTGAAAACATGCTGAACAGCGGCTTCTACTGGCTGTAGTCTTTAGCCTCTGGCCAAAAAATCCTCTGATGACGCAAAATGACGATTTTTGCGTCATCGGAGGATTTTTTCCAGACAAAAAATACATAAATCTCTCGTCTCAGGGGGATATGAGGAAGGAAAGCACGGTAATTCGAAAATACTACAGGTTTTCTACTGATACAAAGCTTAATGCTAAATCCTGAAGTATCCCTTTAATACAAGAAGTACTGTTAACAAAATTAAACCTTATTGTAAAGTGTTACCAAAGATAGTGCAAACTTTGCTTAAGTGATTGAGTGAACAAGTATTAACTTAAACATTTTTTTAGCTAAAGTATTTGTATCAATAGTTTGTACTTTTTACTCCATGCTGGTGAGCCTTTTACCTTTACCCCATGTCCCCTCTTATCCCACCTTACATTTAGAATACTTTTAAAGAAACAAACCCCTGTGGTGGCGATTTTATGATATTCATTGATCTTTAGTAAAATATAGATGATTCAAAGAATGTCACATGTGTGTCTCTCACTTGTAGTGAGAGAAGATTCTGTTTATGTACCTGGGGAGGCAGAAGGGGGAGACACTCCAGAGAACAGACGAACAAGGACCTCTGACCTAGATGTCAGAAGGCCATTCGGTGCAGGGGGGCTTAGTGGGCCAACTAGTGACGTCTATGGAAAACTACTGGGAGGAAGGCTCTGGGGGGAAGAAGGCCTTGAAACTAAGATAAAAGCTAGTTCAGTCTGTCTGGGGGTGTGTCACTCTTCTGCACAGGGTAACAACTGTGTATTAGACTGCTCCTATTCTTGCAAGAATAAATACTTCTATTTTTATAATTTGACAATGAGTGTCTCTTACGCAGTGATGTTTGTTTAATGAATTTTCGCCACAACACCCCTTTTATGATTTATTTTCACACAAAATCTGTTGATCCATCAATGTTCAATGCAAACATTTTTTTGAATCTGCAATGATACACTATGGGAGTTCCTTTTTATCTTTTTGTTTATCTATCTTCATTTCTCTTTTTCAGTCAGATGTCTCTGTTTCAGTCAGATGTATCTGTTGTGTGGTATGCCTAGCACACCTCATCCATTGGCCCATGACACCTGGGTACTCTCAGTTCTTTTTTCTTTTAAATCCTATTCGTAAAAGAAGGAAAATCTCATACTCACCACACTTGCTCTTGTACAAAAACTGTCCAAAGAGATTTTAGTGAACCCCCTGTCCCAGACATGTTTTTTCTAATTATTGTCACAAAAGTGACCCAGCCTACTCTTAAAATGTTATAAGGAAGGTTTCCCACCTTCCTCCCAGTAGAGGTCTGAGGACTCTGATCACAAAATTGTCTTGGAAACTTTCAAATACAAGTCAAGAGTCTCATTTTCTTTCAATATTGTTAACCACACAGCTGGGAGAGTTCCTTATAAAAGAGCTGCATATCATGTGCTCTTATACCAGGAAATTGTGTTTACTGATTGGTTAAAAAAACACACTATGAAAACTAAGTTATATTTGTAACCCAACCTCATTGTAACTAATATATGACTCAGGCTACATTTCTGCAAAACTTCAAACATGTACCTGTACAACACCAACGGAAGAAAAAAAACACCAATGGTTTTTGTTCCATGTCACACAAATTATGATTACATTAAAGTGGTGTGCAGTGGTCTTGTGAAATGAGGTGACGTCCTTGCTGTGTTTTTATGTAAATTAAAAAATGTTCAGGTTAAATAAATAAACATTACTTTCACTACCAAGAAAACAACAATCAATTCAATTATATTTTGTATTTTTACGTTAACAATGTAATTATTTGATAAAAACTACGTTTTTAATGTTGATTATATGCCTATGTGGTGTTTTTAATATGCTTTAAGACAAACCATGTGCAAATTCATAAGTCAACTCTATAAAAAAAATATGGACGTAGTGTCTGTAAGACTTGATTTTCCTGCTAAGACTAAAGCTTGGATAAAATTCACCCCGCAATAAAACGCCCCCTGTAGAGAAGATCTCAAAGAGCACAGTACATCTCCTTGTCCAAACTTTTCTCCTTCCTTATCTGTGCATCTCTCCCTCCTCCTTCCTTTCCCCTTGATTCAAGTCACTAAAAGTTTACTGAGAATGTATATATACCATATATTATGTATCTTGTGAACCTTTTTATGTTTGGTATAATTTAAAATGTCTTAGTGCGATTGGTAAAATGGTCTTAAATTAATTGCAGTCATTGGTATTAGGAGAATTCTGTTCTCCTTTTTGGGTGTCTCTTCTAGATATCTGATAATTCTCCCCTCTCCCCCGAAACCAGGTAGAATAGACCCAAAACAACTCAAAAAACTATTTGTACAAGCCTTTTGTTCTGGTCTGGGTATATCAGGGTTAGAGGCAGAGCAGTCTTTGGGAATCTTTAACCAGAAAACCCCCATGCAGTGCTGTGTCAATGTCTTCTCAAGTCGTACACTTAGAACAGACTCAAACACTGTCTCAGTCAGGAATGCATTTCTTACTCTTAGAGTCGTCTTTGAGCAATTTATTAGTCCAGATGGAAATAGGGGTTCACGCGCACCCCCTGGCTTTTTTTTTTATGCCACCTGATTTTTTTAAATCCTTAAACTGTCTATTTTCAGAATCTGTCAGGTACCAAGCTGAAAATGTCCCAAAGGCTTCATTTTTAACCCTTTGCTGCACCCGACCACCAGAACCCGAAAAATCCAAAAATGATATAGAAAGTGGCATAACATTTGAAGTAAACAACATACAGAGACAAATGAACACAACTCCCCATACAATTCTGACCTCAGGAATTTAATAAACGGGTTATTTTTGACATTTGACAACATATTGACCCTATTTCTGGACAAAAAGTGAAAAAAATGTCCAAAGATGTGTAAAGGATCACACAAACTATTTTTTCGGTTTCTCAAGCGCATTGGGTGATTTTTTTTCCCCCACAACCTGTTTTTTTTTATTTATTTTTTTATCATTCAAGTGTCTATTTTAAGATTA
Source organism: Semotilus atromaculatus (assembly GCA_031834385.1). Lineage (NCBI taxonomy): Eukaryota > Metazoa > Chordata > Actinopteri > Cypriniformes > Leuciscidae > Semotilus > Semotilus atromaculatus. The sequence goes on from JAULUF010000040.1 coordinate 15,866,227, forward strand.
AATTGAATACCAAGCTGAAATAATGTCCAAAATGCTTTATTTGTAACCCTTTGCACCAAACCCGAAAAATCTAAATATAATATAAAGTGGCATAACTTTTGATGTAAACAACTTACAAAGACACATTTTCTTTTATACAATTCTGACCCAGGGAAATTGTTATGTTATATTTAACAACATCTTAACCATCTATGGTCAAAAACAGCAAAAAAAAAAAAAAGAAGCTAATTTGACAACAATTTTATTATACTAAATGCAGCCTGAAATGGGGTTTATTTGAACCTGCACCTATCCTGAACCTGAAGAAATTGAAAATAGCTTTAATTTTGATGTAAACAAAACAAAGCAAATTAACTTTTAAAAAAAAATTTTATAAAAAAAAAAAACTACAGAATAAATTCCCAAAATGTCCAAAAAGTTGACTGAGCATCAACTGCCAGTTATGCAGTTGTCAGTTGGTGGCCGTCGGTTGGTACCTGCAGATCGCCATCTCCCACTGCTCTCTCTTTTGGAACAATTTATCAACAGTTTTTACAATAATCACAGGCTTTCGGAAATCAAATCTGCATTCTTGACTAGAAGTGTTGGTAGCTTAGTTAGTAGCTAGATAAAGTTTTTGTTTTATTTTCAGTCTCAATATACTTCATACATACTTACCATGGGGGAAATTAAACATTGTAACACAGCTGAAGTGCCTCCAAAGAGGATTTGTTCCCAAACGACAGTATCCGAGATATGAGACTCTGTGAAGCAGCCGGTTCACCTTACCGCATGATGGATATTTGTTAACAGATTCCATTAACATTAGAGGACTTTCCTCTGGATACAATTGGCTATCACTAAAACTGCGATAAAAGCTTTACAGGGAAAAAGATTGTTTACATCTCATTGTTGACCATCATCAACTTTTCAAAGAGCTTTACCCACATCGCAGAATGATCCCTAAACATCACTTCATGATTCATTACCCCAGACTCATTCGAAAAGTAGGTCCAATTCTACATGTTTGCCCAATAAGATTTGAAGCCAAACAGGTTTTTCAAGAACACAATCAAAAATTTCAAAAACATAAAGTCATTGGCCCAAAAACATTAGATGTCTCTATAGCATACTATTGGGAATCAATGCCATTTAAAACTATTGACTGTGGGCCAGTAAAAACTGTTCAGCTCATTGACTTGCCACATGGTGAGATGATTGCAGAACTGCAGGTTGACTTAGACTGTGAAGTTGATCAGACTTCTTGGATCACTTGTTTTGGAACTGAGTATCATCCAGGCCTTTTAGTTTGCACAAACAAAGAGGACGATTTGCCTGTATTTAGTCAGATAAAAGACATCATCGCATTTAATCGAGAATATTTTCTTGTAACAGAGGACTTTCAGACACTTTGTTTTGCAGAGCATTTTCATTCCTTTCATGTGTTACAGGGAAATGATCAGAATGTTTCCTTGCTTGAAGTTGATGAATTACAATTTTTTAAGCTGTATGATCTGCAAACTACTTTGCATGGTTTTGATAGAGATTATCAATATGTGGCTCCTGTACATGTGTTTGTATGAGTTTGTGGTTTTTGAACATCCATGTACATGTACAATAAAACAGACTTAAAAAGCACTGACTAGGTTTACACTGCAGGTGTTCAAAAGCACAAAAACGGTGTCAAAAAGTGCTAGTCACTCATAAGAGTGCATTTTATCTCTCCTGGGGCCTCATGTATCAACACTGCGTACGCACAAAAACACGGCGTACGCCAGCTTTCACGTTCACGGTCAGATGTACTAACAGTGAAATTAACATAAGAATGTGCGTTCCTCCGCGTAAACTTCATGCCTGGCGTACGTACATTTGTCATGATTTTTGTCCGTTGGTGACTCATAGAGGCAATAAAGTGAAGTGGCAAACATTACACTACGAATTGTTCTATCACACCACCAGCTGTCAGATATTTCTTATAATTTGTAATTGATAAATTACTTAACATATTATTGTCACACGAGTCTTATTAAAATATTCTATTAAAGGTAGGGTAGGCAGGATTTTCAAAAAAATAACAATTCCCAAAATTGTTTAAACTGTCTTTATATACCGATACATAATTAAAATGTAAGTACTCTGAAAAAGAGATTTTAAAAATCGAGTGTCTGTAGTCCTCTAAGAGCTGCAATAAACAGAGCTCATTATTCCATTGACACCCACCCCCTCCCGTCAGGGCTCCTTCCAAAGCCACACCCCCAAAACACATGACCGCGCGATGCCGACCGCGGCTCAGCTGGAGGAGCGTTTATCAGCGCCGAGTGGAGACGAGCAGTGCATGGAGTGACATCATGTCAGAATCACATGTAATAAAATACCTAACTTTATCATTATGAATATAAACAACTAACATGGCTGTTAGTACTCACTATCAAGCCAGCATATCGATACTGGTAAAGTTTAAAATATATTGAGTTTGATTCGGTAACAAGCTAGTAACATCAGCTAGTAAAAACAGGGTGCATTGATACACGTTTTTCCCGTTACCATCAGTTACACTGTGATGAAGGTGAATTTCATGTAAGATTCATAACATATACGGTGTTTTGATTGTAAGAGCTTGCATGATGAAAGCACTGTTACCGTCACTTTTCAGCCCCTTGATGTCCCTCAGTTGTCCACCGCTGGAAAGCCCTGATATTGCTTGCTTTATCCAAAGACTTTTTGGGCACAGCCTTTTCAAATACTGTCTTCCTTTTCTTGCCTGGTTTGCCTTTGCTGAATGTATATACAGGTACTGGGAATTTTGACTGCTAAATTCGCGGCCATAATTGTGATTCTTCCTAGCGTGCGTGCTTCTTCCACTCCTCGAATCACACGGGCGCGCGCGTGTGGGCGGCTCCTGTAGCAGCGGGGGTGGTTGCCATGGTAGCGAGGGAGAGTGACAGTCGCTCCAGCCAATCATTTCATTCGTCCCGAATAGAGATAAGTAGCTGTGTTTATTGCAGCCCTGAGAGGACTACAGACACTCGATTTTTATACTTTCTTTTTCAGAGTACTTACATTTTAATTATGTGTTGGTAAATATAGACAGTTCAAACATATTTTGTTAGAAAAATTCTACCTACCCTACCTTTAAGTAAGAACATATATAAAGCATGTGCAAATTGATACAACCCATCTAGCAATGTTGGCAATGTTGGCAAACATCTAAAGTTGGCTTTATTAGAGGACATCAATGGACGAATCCGGAGAGAACGAGTTTTTAGGGACCACAATGATTTTCTGGCCCACGATGATGACTGGCTTATCAGCCGTTTCAGATTTCCAAGAGCTATACTCCTGGAGCTCTGCGCTGAGTTGGGCCCGAATTTGGAAAGAGAGACAGCGAGGAGCCACGCATTACCCGTTCCTTTACAGGTGCTTACTACAGGCTGTCAATAAATGCATTCCAGATACACAGAACACATGTGTTGACAACATCCACTGAAAAAATAACTCTTAAAACACATTTCTACATGATTTTGCATCAATTTAATGCAAGAAAATGAGGCGTTTTCTCACTTTTTTCCAATATTTTCAATTTACTTCATTGGCAATCAACTATTCCCCCAAGTTATGACATCAGTCAATATGCCATTCTTTTCACCAAACAGTATGCTCATTCCACAGAAAAAAATATAAAAATCCAACCAAAATCAATGGATCTGTGATGATTTCACTACTAGTGTGCGATCAACAGGCTCAGAACCTCAATAGAATTTTAGGCTACTCTCAAAATTTCAAAACACATACTGGATATTTAACATGGCTGTTAATGTCCACATTATTAAACATCATGGCCTAGGCATCTTTTTAATTTCAACATAACCCTGTTCTTCCAATGGAAATGTGTCTGTCAGGGACCAAGCAGTTAAGCAAGAGGAGTCACAAGGAAAGTTCAAAAGTAAGGGTTTGTATTTCCCATAAATCATTACAACAAAATAAAGATAAAGTTTTGGGCCCATAAAAGACGTCAAATAAACAGACGGTAAATAAAGCTCTGAACATAACAGACTGAAAAACACAACTAGACTAACAACAACACTTCTACAAACTACAAATAACAGCAAAACCTACCTAAAACTTATTCCAAAAAAATATATACTTTTACTTAACCTTAATTAAAAAAATACTCAGATATTTTGGAGGTTAAAATTATATTATATTAAGAAGAGAATAAGCTACCATGAAGAGAATAAGCTACCCCCCGCACAGCGGCAGAAGGTCTTACAGGTGTTTAATAGCAGTTGTGTAGGCTCGCCTTTTTCCTCTTCGGTACAGATAGCTCACTGTCACATCCGGTAAGTATGAAGGTGCTGAGGAGAAGGGATGTAAGATCTGAAGCTGCAACATCATACTTCCCCGCCAGAGCTTCTGTGATGGCATGAACAGGTAGCAAGATATCCATCGTCTTCACCCACAGCTCCTGCAGCCCATCCATGTGTGTGATGTAGTACATGCACATTATAATCACATCTGTGTCATGTGCAACCACTACAGCCCGTTGTTTCTCCTCATGTTTCTCACAGGAAAGTTCTGGAAGCTCGACCTGACAATCCGCTGACAAGAGGACAATGCGACCAGGATCACAAAAGATTCCACCAAGAATAAGTGTGCATCCTGCAGGAAGTGACTTGTTCTGAGCTGCCCATGCTTTCCCCATGTAGTTCAACAGATTAGCTTTATTCAGTGGATTGTTAATGAAGCCTTTCCATTCAGGTATAGGGAGAGTATCATGTGGCTTATTCTCCTTCATTTTGCTGGGGATGGTCTTCATCCTCTTTTCTCGTTCTTCACCTTTCAGACTTTCAGCAGGGGAGACATCATATTGATCACCAACAAAGTGAATGCAGTCACACTTGTCTGGGAGGATTCCAAGGAGCTGCCTCAGGTACTTTCCTTGCAGTTCATAGAAGGTGTTGCTCCCAAGATGTTGGTAACGTTGAATGAACGCCATGGCATCTACTACCATCACAACAGGCTTGTCAGACGGCAGTAGTTTGTCCACTTCCCCCCATGAACTACCAAGGGCTGTCTTAATTTCCTTTGTCCTTGTTTCCTTTACGCATTGCGTAACTTTGGTCAAGGGACGGATCTGGCTCAAACAGGGAGGCTGGGCAACTTGTCCATTCGTGGCCAAACACTTCCACCTTCCTGTCTTCCTCTAAGTCCCGAACAAAGTACAGGTTCCGCACAACTGCACTCTCCTCCTCATAGACCTTTTTGGCTTTGAATGCCATGGACCTTGACTTTTTTGGTTTTGCTGCAAAGGTTGAAAGTTTAATTTGGGATACTTTCTCACTGTCTGTTCTTCTTGCTTGAGCCAATGCCTCCAGTCCTTTTTCACGAGCGCAGATCAAGTCAGCAGATGTGGCTTTGTGGCCTGTTGAAATGTTGATCAGCTCCTGTTATTCACAAGTGAAAGGATTGATAATCTGGTTGTTGATGACATCTGTTATTTTCCTTACACCTTCTGCCTCCTTTGCACCTTGGCTGTCCTTGTCCTCGTGGTGTTTGGTGTCATCCAGGTGTGCCATAGCCCTTGTCTGCTCTGACACAGCTGTCAGAACTGGAAGAGCTTTCAAGTATTTCTCCATGCTGACTGATGCCAGTGAAGAGTTTTGTCTTGGCATCACGGTTGTAGGTTTTTTCAAGTGTCATGTCTGTCCAGACATCATTGAACCGTCCTTCTGTTTGACGTACAGTGAACTTCCCATCCTTGAATTCCCTATAGATGTTTGGAGCCAGTGTAGGCAAGCTTCTCATAGCTTCTAAGTAGTGGGGCAGGCTGGATACATACTTGTAGTGGCCAGCAGCTACAAGGTATGGTAACATCTTTTCCACTTCAGCCAGGTGTTCCTCCCACATACCTGCACGCTCAGCTTGGATGAACCGTCTAAGAATCATCACCATATCCATGTACATTAGCCATAGCTTTGTGGTAGGTGAGGTACGTGCTTCATCAAACTCAGCCATCAAACATGACAGCTTCTTCAGTTGGTCAGTTGCATCAGTACACACAGAAGTTGCCTTCTCTACATCCTCTTCTGAAAGGGCATCAAGGAGTAGCTGGACATTGTTGCTAAGCACACACATGTACTCCAGGTCCTTCTCTTCATCGACCAACCATCTGGCAAATGCTTCCCAGTGTAGGGCAAACATGGCTGCATACACCATAGTGTGGGCGTGCAGCATTGCATAGTAGTCTTTCCCACTGATGATTTTGTTAGCTGTTCCACGGAGACAGACATCAGCTTCAACCATGATGTCTTTGATTCCAGTGGACTGCATCAAATGCCCAATGGCTCTAAGGAAATTCTGAGCAATATGGAAGCCACCCATGCGCAAGATAAGTTTGGCATACTTCTCTTTGTTCTTCTTTTGCAGACTCAGAACCACCTCATAGATTGCTTGGTCACATGTGATGATGGCATACTATTGACTATGTTTTCTCGACACATCCATGCAGTACTGAACAGACTGTTCAACTACATCTGGGTTTGTTGGTGACTTTGGGAAGAAGGGACCATAGCTGATCACAGTTGCAGGGGTGGTATCTGGGATAATAAATGCTTGGAATGAAAAGGCTGAGAAGATTCCAGGGCTGGTTGGCGGGTTTTCAGTAGAGGTAAACTAACCGTTGGTGTGGGGTCTTCATCTGGATTCTTGTACTGGAATATGACGTGTGTTGTGCCATGCAGTGTTCGTCCATGCTTTGTGTACTCTTGGAAGTCAAGGTTATCAAATGCAAACTGTGTGAATCGTCCAACCTTCAGGTTCGTTGGTATGAAGGCACCATCCCTAGTTGTCTGCTCATCAACTGCCATTGCCATTGTTGTAATATATCTCTGTGCTTCTTTGTAGCTGATGCTTTTTCCAAATCTATTTAGGAGTGACACAGTCAACTTGCTTCTGGTTTCCTTAAGGATGTGCTGCTTAGGACTGACTTTCACCCGGCCGTCCTCACCTAACTCAGGAGATGCATCCATGCCAGGTGGTTATACAGGTTAGAGCTCACTCTTCGGGATGCCTCCAGGTATGATATCTCTAGCTGCAGTGACGGGTCTTCAGTCATACTTACAGGCATCTGGTGACTTCCACTGGCTTGAGCTGTTCTGGCTTCTCTTGCTTCCTTCAGGGCCTGCTTACGTTGGTCCAGGAGCTCCTTCCGTATTCTCTTTGCACTGTTGTAGGAAGAGGCTATGGTGTAATCTGGTGTCAACTCATCATCACTTTCTTCTTCATACTCTGCCTCTTCAGTTTTCTCCTTAAGTCCCTTCAACTTTGAGAGCATGCAGCCAACATTCATTTCTGCTGAGCAAATCAGGCTAGAACATCCTTTCTGTGGCACAACCATTATTTTACAATTGCCACCTACTTCATAGTGCCTTCTAAGGCGGGCAATCAAGGACTGACATCTGTATGAGGTAACATTGTGAACTCCATGGCTTTCCAAGTATTTACGAAATTCATCCCTCAAAGCTGTAACGAAGAATATGGCATTCTCTTTGAAAAGGGGCTCATCTATCCGAGATATGAGTTGGTTCAGTGCAGCATCATATGGAGTGGAGGCAGTACTAGTCTTTTCCTGTGAACGAAGACGCTTTGTCAGGTAGTTGGTCATGCATTCCTTGTGGTACTGGAAGTCCTCAGCAATCATATCAGTACACTTGTTTCCATCAGGACCACGAATCTTGTGTAGTATCTCTTCATCTTCAAATTTGTTAGCTTTTTCCCATACTGCATTCTGTCTGTCATAAGTGGCGATCAAAATTAGGGATCTATTCCCCCTGGTCGTGCGTGCTCTTCCACAAATGAAGCACTCTTCCTTGTGTTTTATGGGCTGTGGCATTGACATCCGTGTTTTTTTAGTAGGCCTGCTGCTGTCTGGCTCAGGATTAAGTTCTGTTTCAAATGAAGTGCCTTCTGGCTTTTCAACTTTTTTCCTCTTCTGGTCAACAGTTTTACGATTTGTGTACTTCGGACGACATTGTGTGTGCCACAAAGAGGTTTCAGCTCATTGTCAAGTCTGTATGAGACATCATCCTAACTGTTGGTTACAGCATATAGGAGGGAAGGGTAGCCTTGATTTGTCCGTTTCTGAAAAGGACCAGCGTCTGTTTTCTGACATATTATGCAAGCAGTATAGTTGGTACTGAGCAGCTTTCTCTCCAGCTGCTTGGTTGAGAACTCAGGCTCCATCCTTCATTCTTCTCCAATTCACTTTACTCCTCTCCTGTTCTCTCCTCGTCACTCTTATCCTCTCCTGTTCAGTTCACTCCTCTCCCCTCTCCTCCTCGCTTCTCCTCTCTTGTTTAATTCAATCCACTCCTGTACTCTTCACTCTCTAGTCTCCTCTCCAATCCACTCCGCTTCACTCCACTCCACTCTTCTCTCCTATCCTCTCCACTCTTTTCCTCCTCTCCACTATTCTCCTATTTTTCTCTCCGATTCAATCAACCTCCATACCCAGGGGCGGAGTGGGACCAAAAAATCTACCGGGAAATTTCACAGACCACCGGCCCTCGGCCAAAAAAAAAAATAAAAAAAAAAAATACTACTAACGACATAGAATTAGGGATGAGCATGTTTTAAAAATATTGTATTTGAATATTTGGGCTCATAAAAATCGAATCAAAAACGAAATCGATTTTTTTTTCACCATTTTTGAACAAGCTTACAATTAGGCAATATACACATAGCTTACTATATATCTTAAGGGTTTATTTTAGTTGAAAACATTAACGTTAAACAATATGTGTAAACAAAAAAATATAAAGAACAAAAGCATTTAAGCTCAAGCAGCGCGAACGGTAAAAAAAAAATGCAAATGAAGTCAGCATATGGTTATTGTTTCATGTTCATAAATACAAATATCCACATGCTCGAGTGAGAAAACGCGCTGCGCTGACAGACAAAGGTTTGCTGCTATGTGCTAAGCAAATTTTCTAAAAGCACTTTGGGTTTTCAGTTCTTAAACCCGTCTCCCGGCCTCAACGAAACTTAAAGGAAGTATGTCTCAAAATCATTTTGCTATCAGAAGATATCATATCTGATCACTCGCGCTACAGCTGCGCAGCCTGCGCTTACCTGTAAGTTAGTCGTTAAAGCAGTGCAGTGATCATGGACAGCTGTCTTTCCTCAGTTTGGATTTCATGCGATTTCTCTTTGTGGTGTAGGTCTACTTCCATTTTGTAATATCATTTTCATTTCAATAATTCCAAACTTTGCGAGGCAGACGGCGACATTATGTTATCAAATACCACTTGTTAAATTGTTAATTATTAATTAGGTCTGCTGTTCTACACACCGGTACTGGTCACATGGTCTATGGTTAAATTGATTTGTTTACATCCAGTGAAATTGCTACCTTGACAACGCCACGTCATGTTTTAGGTTTTGTTATGTTAAGTTAATATCTCGCAAACTGCAATCTCACCACTAGATGCCACTACACAAATGCACGTTGACGTTGTAGATTATAGAGTTAAGTGAACAGTAAAGTTTTTGTAGGTTTGCTGAAAATGGTTCCCTGTAAATAAGCAAATGCTGAAATCTAAAATTACAATAAAATTACTGCACAACAACATGAAATACCAAGTTTAATGATTATTATTTAAAAGATCTTGAAGTCAAAAACAACATACAATAATAATAACAGAAAACAAAATAAATGACAGACACGTTTTGCGCCAAAGGGATTTTTCTATGCGCATGTTTGGAACAGACCTAAACAGAGCATTTAACAGTTGCTAATATAATAGATGCCTATAGATGACTATACAAAAACATAAGTGGTATTGGGCATTGTTGCACTGTGTGTGTACTGTACTCACTCACTCACTCACTCACTCACTCACTCATCACTTGCTGTTGTCTCTCTCTCTCTCATCACTTGCTGTTGTCTCTCTCTCATCACTTGCTGTTGTCTCTCTCTCTCATCACATGCTGTTGTCTCTCTCTCTCATCACTTGCTGTTGTCTCTCTATCATCACTTGCTGTTGTCTCTCTCTCATCACTTGCTGTTGTCTCTCATCACTTTCTGTTGTCTCTCTCTCATCACTTGCTGTTGTCTCTCTCTCTCTCATCACTTGCTGTTGTCTCTCTCTCTCGTCATCACTGTTGTCTCTCTCTCATCACTTGCTGTTGTCTCTCTCTCTCTCATCACTTTCTGTTGTCTCTCTCTCTCTCATCACTTGCTGTTGTCTCTCTCTCTCTCATCACTTTCTGTTGTCTCTCTCTCATCACTTGCTGTTGTCTCTCTCTCTCTCATCACTTGCTGTTGTCTCTCTCTCTCGTCATCACTGTTGTCTCTCTCTCATCACTTGCTGTTGTCTCTCTCTCTCTCATCACTTTCTGTTGTCTCTCTCTCTCTCATCACTTGCTGTTGTCTCTCTCTCTCTCATCACTTTCTGTTGTCTCTCTCTCATCACTTGCTGTTGTCTCTCTCTCTCTCATCACTTGCTGTTGTCTCTCTCTCTCGTCATCACTGTTGTCTCTCTCATCACTTTCTGTTGTCTCTCTCTCTCTCATCACTTGCTGTTGTCTCTCTCTCTCATCACTTGCTGTTGTCTCTCTCTCTCATCACTTGCTGTTGTCTCTCTCTCTCATCACTTGCTGTTGTCTCTCTCTCTCATCACTTGCTGTTGTCTCTCTCTCTCATCACTTGCTGTTGTCTCTCTCTCTCTCATCACTTGCTGTTGTCTCTCTCTCATCACTTGCTGTTGTCTCTCTCTCATCACTTTCTGTTGTCTCTCTCTCATCACTTGCTGTTGTCTCTCTCTCTCTCATCACTTGCTGTTGTCTCTCTCTCTCGTCATCACTGTTGTCTCTCTCATCACTTTCTGTTGTCTCTCTCTCTCTCATCACTTGCTGTTGTCTCTCTCTCTCATCACTTGCTGTTGTCTCTCTCTCTCATCACTTGCTGTTGTCTCTCTCTCTCATCACTTGCTGTTGTCTCTCTCTCTCATCACTTGCTGTTGTCTCTCTCTCTCATCACTTGCTGTTGTCTCTCTCTCTCATCACTTGCTGTTGTCTCTCTCTCATCACTTGCTGTTGTCTCTCTCTCATCACTTGCTGTTGTCTCTCTCTCTCATCACTTGCTGTTGTCTCTCTCTCTCTCATCACTTGCTGTTGTCTCTCTCTCTCTCATCACTTTCTGTTGTCTCTCTCTCATCACTTGCTGTTGTCTCTCTCTCATCACTTGCTGTTGTCTCTCTCTCATCACTTGCTGTTGTCTCTCTCTCTCATCACTTGCTGTTGTCTCTCTCTCATCACTTGCTGTTGTCTCTCTCTCTCATCACTTGCTGTTGTCTCTCTCTCTCATCACTTGCTGTTGTCTCTCTCTCTCATCACTTGCTGTTGTCTCTCTCTCATCACTTGCTGTTGTCTCTCTCTCATCACTTGCTGTTGTCTCTCTCTCTCATCACTTGCTGTTGTCTCTCTCTCTCTCATCACTTGCTGTTGTCTCTCTCTCTCTCATCACTTTCTGTTGTCTCTCTCTCATCACTTGCTGTTGTCTCTCTCTCATCACTTGCTGTTGTCTCTCTCTCATCACTTGCTGTTGTCTCTCTCTCTCATCACTTGCTGTTGTCTCTCTCTCATCACTTGCTGTTGTCTCTCTCTCATCACTTGCTGTTGTCTCTCTCTCTCACACACACATACAGACTCCCTCAAAACATGAGTTGCCGTCGCAGTAGTTCACTGGTCTCTGCAACCTTGTTTATAACCGCATCAGAGTCCAAGGTCATCAGAATGTCTTTCTCTGTTGACATAAGCATAAAGGCTTCCAAGTGCTCTTGTGTTAGAGTGCTTCTAAGTCTGTTTTTAACAAACTTAAGGGTGGAAAAGCTCCTCTCGCAGGCCACTTGAGTGGTCGATAATGTCAACAGAAATTTGTAGGCCAGTCCAATGACATGGTATGCATCTGTCAACAGATTGTATTGTGCCAGGACAAGATACACACAAATGGCACAGTTTTTACACATACAGACATTCTTATTAACCAGCTCTGGCCCTTCCACATCATGTGTATCTTCATTACCACTACCTTCAGATGCATCATCCGCTGTGTATGTCCTCATCTGGTATTCTTTCAGAGGGGACAGTTTCAGTCTTTCCCACTGTCTGGCAAGGCTTAACAGCTCAGCCTGCAAAGTTTCAGCAGTGGCCCTTGAATCAAATTTCAGCAAACAGTTGCTGAGGTTCTGCATTGCTGATCGAACGAGACCCCTGTCCCTCATCTCAGGAAAGTTTTTTGGGTCAAGGCAGGCAAAATCAGTGCATAATTTTCCACTTGCAGCAAAGCGCTGATGAATACTCTCTGTCACAGTGTCCATTATTACATTGTAAACTCTGATCTCAAAGTCTCTCTCAGCTGCTGCAAGTGGTTCATCTTCTGCCAACTCTCCTGGCATGGTCTTCTTCTTTCTCACCCGTTTTTCAGGTAGGGCTTCCTGCACCACCATCTCACAGTCCTTTTCCAGAAGCTCGTCATTGGCCCACTTCACAAATTGGCTTGCAGCTTTTTGGACCCCACTGAAATCCCTCACACACTTCTTTAAGCCATCTGCCGTGCCCACAACCAGACGCTGTGCTGTGAGTAGATCCATCCCACTTGTCTGGAGATATTTTGATAAGGGTCCAGTGTGCTCAAAAACCAGAAGAAAAGTTTGAGCTGTGAGAATGGTCTCGTATTTCAGGAGGCCCTCCATAAATCCTGTAGCCTTAACCCTAGCAGTTGACTGCATCGTTTTGTCCTCTACGATGGCTGCTAATGTCAAGATCAGGTCAATGAACATGGCACTTTCAGGCTTTCCAAAACAACCAAACACCTTTCTCAGAGCAGCATCCTTTGCCCACCAGCGTGTTTGCCCAATTGGACAAAGTCTTCTTTGACGGTTCACGGATTCTGCCGTTATCTCGTGCCACTTCTGCATCCGTTTATATGACTCATGTAGGAAGACAGCAACATCATTTAGTAAACCAAACAGTGATGCACTCTGTAGTACAATGCCTGTTGTGTCCAACAACACTAAGTTCAGAATGTGTGCATAGCACCACACATGAATTTGGTTAGGGGCCTGCTCACTGAGAAAGGCAGAAAAACCTTTGTACTGGCCCTGCATGTTGGCTGCACCATCCGTTGCACTGCATACACAACATGTTATATCTAGATTGAGTATTTCCAGAATTTTTTTCAGCAGTTCCACAAAATACTGCCCAGTAGAGGCCTCGCAGTCAACCACAGCAACCAATCTCTCATGAATTGCATCTGTCACATATCTGAGGATGACAGAGCACTGATCATTGGATGTTATGTCCTGTGTGGTGTCGATTTGGACAGAAAACATCCCTGCTGCTCTGACTTCATTAGCAACTGTTTCTTTAATTAACTGGCTGATAATTGTGATGACTTTGTTCACTGTGTCTTTTGAGAGAAGAGTGACTAGTGACCCTCTGCCTTTCCCCCCAGCCTCATGTTGTTTCTTACTTTTTTCAATGCACTCTGTGACGTGCTGTTGCATGCAGGAGTCATATCTACTCAGGAAAAGTATCAATTCTAAGAAGTTGCCATGGTCAATAGTGTTATCTTCAAGGGTGTAGGCAGATTCTGATTTTGATCCCCTGTAGCTGAGACCACGCTTTCCACACACTTTCACAGCATTAACAACACGCTCCATCACCTGCCGTTTAATTTTCACTTGTTGTCGATGTAATGAAAGCTGGTTTCCACTTATTCTGCACACAATGTCTCCTTTACTTGCCATCAGGAAACAAGCCTCTGCACAGTCCCTATGCACTTTACTTTTTTCATGCTCCTCAATCCTCTGATGAACATGCTTCCAGGCTTGCATACCTCCTCGGACAAAAGGACTCTCTGATACAGTAGGCTTTGAAAAAGCGAGGCAAACAGTGCAATAAAGTGCATGACTTGCTTCACAATATGTCAGCCACTTACGATTAAGCCCATCTTTTGTGTAAAAAATATTTGGTAGGGCTCTTTTTGGGGTTTGTTGGGGGTGGAACTGCAAAAATAAACTGAGGTCTTTGGACTGGGGCCGGGCAAAGTAATCAAAGCTTTCCTCATTCACTTCATGATCTTTTCTGTTTCCTTCCATATTCTTCTCTCCTGTTTCAGTCTCTACTCTTTCTGTATCCTTCTCTCCTGTTTCAGTCTCTACTCTTTCTGTATCCATCTCAACTGTTTCAGTCTCTACTCTGGACCCTGAGGTAGAAACGTCTCTGTCCCTTGCACTGCTTGACAGATCATCTTCATCTACATCTGCTTTAAATTATATAAAATAAAAAAGCTATCATCAACAGTATTACTACTACATAGTTAAATGTAACCTTGTTGAGTAACACAATATTTAAACAATAGTTGTTTGAGACTAATGGTGTGTTCACACCGAACGCGAATTTAGCATCCATCAACACCATGGAGTATTTGGAGGTATGCTGCCCTGGCTAATCTACCGATAGATTGCAATTGCTAACGTCATTTATACTCTAAATGAGCTTACTTGATTTGTTAGTGTTTTGAAAGCAAGATACATCCGTCATCACTCTTCGTTACTGCACGAACTTCAGGCGTGTGCATGTGATTTCGGGTTTTTTTTCTAAAACCACTTTATTTATGTTGTTCTGTCGGATTATAGTGTCGATTTCACTGAATATGATAAAAAAAATGTTGCCGACGGCAGCTGTAATGCGTCCGTCCGGTCTATCACTGTTGTTGAAAATGGAGGAGACGCTAATTGTTGCCGTCTGTGGGTACCCTGAAATATACGATACTACGTCGTATGCTTACCTCCGTATTTGGGACTTCCACAACAAGTACAGAGCAGCAATATCTTTTATTTCAGACATGACGGAAACGTATGCCAGAAAGAAATTGTGTTTTTTTTATTTGCAAGTGACGCGGATGCGCGAATGGGTTCAACTTCAAAATGTTCAAGCGTCTAACTAGACGCGATAGACACATATTTGACGCTCTATTCGCGTTCAGTGTGAACACACCAAAATTGACCATAATGATGTTATAATAGAACACAATTCAGATTTGTTTTCTACTATAGCACACCTTTACCTATATCTCACCATTTGCTACATTCATTCATTTCACTTTCCATGAGCAAAATGTAATATTGCAGAAATGCATTCAGGAAAAATAGAAGTGCATTAATGAAAAATGTTCAGCAATGCACTTCTGCAATATTACATTTTGCTCATGAACTACATTTTACCCTGTTGCTACTAATTGTACCAATCAATAACATTGTGCAATGTGCACACCTGTGACTGTAGCTGTGGTTTCTCCTCCTAGCCCTGTCTCGTCGTCACCAGTTTCATCACTGGGCTGAGTCTGACTGAGTTCTTCTGATACTGTGGGAGGTAAAAAGAACAGGGTCAGGACATAAGCTAAGTGTAATAGACATGCAACGGACATGTTGTGAATAGACCATTTTCACATTTTCCGGGTTTCTCTGAAGCAGAAGTCGTTATAGTTGGGTTAAATTCTATAGCGGTGAATGATAGATTATATTAAATATATATTTTTGTTACCATTTGCTCAAATAGCAAAAGAAAAACTCCTCTATAGTTTTTTCACAACTTTCAAAAAAGAAGAAAAAAAAAATGGCGAGAGATGGATAACGGCAGTCAGAACTCAGAAGAGAGAAATATGTCAATTTGCCATCACTCCCACAGACGCTGTAATAGAAACCCTCACAGCAGCAGTAACTAGTTTTTTATAATTTTATAAAAAGGTAATATAATATAAAGTATAGTGTTATAAATGTAAATACATCTTTTTTTAAATTGAAAATATAAAAAAGTTTCCAGGATTTATGCTGAAAGTCTGCGTTCGCATTGAGCCTTGTTTTGACGAGAGACAAGGCTTTAAGAGCTAATCAAAGCTAATGATTGTGGTTACATATATCTGCCTATACGCTATTTTAAAGATTTAAAAGCTATAAGTGATGCAATACAAAAAAACGAGCTGACTAGGCTGTCTAATAGGCGGAAATTGCTTAGCCTATAATCTGCACGCAAATTTACCTTTGTGGCCACGGGCTTTCTTTGCACCTAAGCATTACAGCTATTGATTTTTAACAAAACAGGCCTAATGTATCTAACCTAACTATTTTCACTCGTTATTGCCTAAAAGAACAGAGTTTTGATAACTCTGTCTGTTCTTAAAAAAAAGGGGCTGTCTACTACTGGTGCCAAGTAAGCCTAACTTTGGATAACTCAGTTATCCAAAGTTAGGCTTACTTGGCGCCAGTAGATAGCCCTTTTTTCTCCCATAAAAACCTTGCTACTTGGGGTATTTTACATGCGCAGTGCCAAGAGGAAACTTCGAGTCAGTAAAATAATAATAAAAGCAATAATTGAATGTAATGTATAATATAAAGTATTATATTAGATACATTTTAAAACTGCAATGCACATGTATAATAAGCCTAGTATTAAGTAGACATTTAAAATACATCAATAACTTGTATCATAGTTTAACAATAAAATAAAATATATAATATTAATATTTAATATAATAAAATCATATGAGGCTTGCATTACTAGTCTAAGCCCATTATGGAATACTGTCTTCGTTAGGCATGGTTATGTACTCAGTTAAATTCACGCATGCGCAACAGAACGCCGTTGTATCAGCAGCTGCAGCAGTCCGTATGTTCAAAATGAACGAGTACATCATGACTCCATTTTCCAAACCGTGTTTTT
This sequence comes from Semotilus atromaculatus, assembly GCA_031834385.1. Classification (NCBI taxonomy): domain Eukaryota; kingdom Metazoa; phylum Chordata; class Actinopteri; order Cypriniformes; family Leuciscidae; genus Semotilus; species Semotilus atromaculatus. Next base: position 15,882,988 of record JAULUF010000040.1, read on the forward strand.
GACTTATCCTGAATCACTATATCTCCCCGAGAGAAACTTATTTCTGCTGGCCATTAGACTTTTATTGTGGGCCAACAAAACCTCTCAGCCCCAGGGCCTAACGGCAGGCCTGTTGAATCAGGTGATGATGACCGTTAAAAAGGTCACGACACCTTGCTCGTTAGCTTCGGCTAGAGTTAGTTAACCATAGACTGTAAAAAATAGGTTTTAACATAATAATCCGTATACACTTAAATTAATGTTAACATAGCAGCAGGAGCCGCCACGGAAAGTTACTTGTTTTACAACTAGGAAATCTGCCAACCACTGAAGGACAAATTCAAGAGTCAGTCACCAATAGTAAACTATTAATTTGTCTCATATTTACCACAGCTATTCAAATTTCACAACCTTTTGGCTGGGTGGCAGCTGGTGCTAATTCCCATCTGTGCCTACCTAGCTTTGACGACAACAAGTGCTTCAGAGTCTGTTTATTTCACCTGTTGTATATTTGCTCGTTGATGATGATGCCCGGAACATATCTGTTATTTTGGAGCATTTCATTGCCTCCTCCTCCATAATTTTTTTCCTTTTGAGTCTGACCTTCTCAGCGCCACCTTTCAGTTTTCTTTTTTGCCTTTCCATCATTACTCACTCACACCGACCGTCCGTTAAACTTCCAAAAAATGACGAGGAAAAATTTCGGCGGCTTTTTACATCAAAGGCCGGGCCGACAGGCTATACCATTTGGGGAGGGGCCGCGCTATGATCCCCCTATGTTTTTGAAAATCCTGGACATGGTTGGACCTGCCGAACGGGTTGAGCAGCACAGTGTTGAGCAGAGACAGAGAGGCTGCCGCTGCACACAGTGACAGTTTGACCAGCGGCAGCGGCCGCACATCAGGTCGCCAGATGGTATTGCTAATATAATATCACTATAGTGTAACTATTATCAGACCGGCCCTCACGGCCTCAAAACAATACCGGCCCACCGGGAAAAGTCCCGACTCTCCCGATTGCCACTCCGCTACTGTCCATACCTCTTCACTCCTCTCTTCTTTCCTGGTCAATTCGCTCCTCTTTTTTCCTCCACTATTATTCTCTCTTGTTCAGTCCACCCCTGTCGTCTTCACTCTTCTCTCCTCATTCCACTCTTCTCTTCTGTTCAATCCTCCACTCTCCTCTCCACTCCACTCCTCTTTACTGGCCTTTCCAATCATCTGCTGCCTTCTCTTCTCGTTAACTTTTACTCCACAGCAAACCCAAAAAGATCATAACCAAATCTGCAAATGGGAAATATTGTGCATTCAGGTGAAAGAAATCTAGATGTTTGACACTACTAGCTAACTAGCTTTTGACAAATCACTCACTCTATATACTGTACAGTACTATATACAAAAACAAACTATGAATAATATATAGTATGTTAACATCTTACAGAACATTTGTATTGTTCCGTATTGTGTACAGTCTGATATCCAATAAAGCTACATATCGTTTTTGTGTGGCCATTCATGCCACAAGCTAACTAGCTACAATTGTTCTAAACCTGAACGTAACAACTGGCCATGTAGCTAATTGCTAACGGCAGCTAACGTTTAGTGCAGCCTTTCATTATCTTTACTAGCCTACTATCTGTCTGACATGAAAAACACTTCAAGGACCACACTAGCCTTCATATAAGTGTATTTCTAATGATTCCTCGCTCCAAACGTATTCCTGTAACAGCATTTATTCTCATATCTATTTCTTTACCTAGCAAGTCCAGACCAGTACCTAGCAATTTCTGAACATCTGGTCAAAGCAAAATGGACATATAGGACACATACCTCTCGTAGAGCATAATATTCGGAGCATTTAAAACCACAGAAATTAGCTAAAATGGCTAAAGATAGCTAAGTAAACTAGTAGAGAATGAATGCTGCTGCTACAGGGATACGTTTGGGATGAGGAATCATCAGAAATATACCTGTTTGAAGACTGGAGTGGTCCTTTCAGTTAATTACAACATCCATATTACCATTCTTTTCCCAAAAACGCTAGGGCAGACCTTCTGGTATTCACTAAAGTCATTGTCACTTACCATACACAATGATGAGCAGCTTCGAAAGTCCGTTGGTAACCGTTGGTTACCGTTTGTGGGTTGTTCCAAACTCATTCAAATTACTAAGATGATGTGTGTGTGCGTAGTGTGCCATGATGCTAAATATCCAGTTTTTTTAAATTTTGAGAGTAGCCTAAAATTCTATTGAGGTTCTGAGCCTGTTGATCGCACACTAGTAGTGAAATCATCACAAATCCATAGATTTTGGTTGGATTTTTATATTTTTTTCTGTGGAATGAGCATACTGTCTGGTGAAAAGAATGGCATATTGACTGATGTCATAACTTGGGGGAATAGTTGATTGCCAATGAAGTAAAGATGAAAATATTGGAAAAAAGTTAGAAAAGGCCTAATTTTCTTGCATTAAATTGATGCAAAATCATGTAGAAATGTGTTTTAAGAGTTTTTTTTTCAGTGGATGTTGTCAGCACATGTGTTCTGTGTATCTGGAATGGATTTATTGACAGCCTACCCAACCTACTGAGGATTTAAGTAAAAAATTTTTTTAAAATTTTCTGATTAAAACAAAGCAATACACTAAAAAGGACACAAATTTTTTCGCGATATTTCCGGCAGAGCACACCCTCCAATTATTGGTTCTTAGGGTCAAAGTTAACAGAAAAAACACAAATAAAAAGTATGGCAGACCATGTCAGGTTCAACCCATTTTTGAGACTTTGGCTCCCCGACTATTAATGAGTTGCTTATTTCTGTGAGTGCGTCAGTGACATTTTTCAGGTGACTGTTAATTTCTCCAATGGCCCTAACAATTTGCTGTTGTGACTCCAGAACAGCATGCGTCAAGACGTGGCCAGATGGACGGGCTTCAGCACTGGGGGGAGCATTAGAGACACCGGAGACGCTGGACTGAATGGGCTTTGGCTGCTCGGGTGGTGCGACTCTGAGTGCGTGCCAGTGGATGTTCCTGTTGTTGTTCCTGCGGTTCCTAAGTGCAAATAAACAAAGGCACATGTTAACAGTAATTTGAATCTGTTCCTTATTAATGGGTACACGCATTTGCAATAAAAGCAGTGGATACGTAAAATCTCTGGTGTACTTTTTGCTACATTGCATGCATTTTAAAATTAAATGGTGACTGTATGTATCAAAGTTACATTTTTAATTAGTCACCTTGCTGGCAGTCCTGTAGTACATCCGAGTCTCCCACATCAACGGATACGATTCCAGAGATTAACGTGTCTCCTACAATAGAGGCAACTCTCTGATCAAAGGGTGTCAGTTCATTGCCCCTGTACCACCGCCTGTTCTGCCCACACTTTGTCGGTGCGCAGCAGTTCTGCACTTAACTTTCACCTTTATGTCAGACCATTTCTTCTTTAGTTCATTTACGCATTGACGGCATCAGACAAACTCTCCCACTCTGTTTTCTTTCTTTTGTTATTCATTCCAGAGGACAAAGGTCCAAAAAAATATTTTTACTTGTTTTTACCTCTGATAGTAGCACCTCTAATTCATTTTCAGTGAAATTTCGTTTCTTGCTTGCTTTAGCCATGTTCTTGCAGGTTTCTTTTGCCAAATTGGACTAATTACCATATTTAAACTAATTTAATTGAGGGAGGAGACTGGGTGGGGCGTTGTGCTCGTACATGTGCGCTCAATTTTACATTAATTGGGATGTACAAAGAGAATATGCGTGTGATCCTTTGTACGCAGAGATTCATACATCTGTTTTTTTTTGTGCGTATGCACATTTACAGCTTTGTCCGTACGCAATGTTTTAGTATGAATTTAACGCAAGTCTTTGTACATGAGGCCCCAGGTGATCAATGTCAACTCTATTTTGAGAGTATATATTTTACACTTTTTACAGTGTTTACTGAACACCGAACTCTTGGACCTTTATATACACACTGAAACCAGTGTTCAATGTACTCCTATAGACTACATTGAACACTGATTTTTGCTGTGCATAGCAGCACATAACAAGTCGTATTGTGTGGTAAAGGATTACATTCTTAGGAATGTGATTGAATGCAAAGAGGTTGACGTCATATGACCTATTGTGTGGAGGTGTGGGGACATACATATAAAACCATTGTAAATTCAATATATTTTAAAGAAAAAAGAATTATAAGGATTATAAAACACGTTGACTGTTACGAACCAACAAATAAATAGTTTAATACTTTACATGCCTTAAAATTAGCTGATTTAGTTAATTTTTATGCTACAGACAATGTATAAAGTATATTACCAAATTGTATCCAGAGGCTGTTCGAAATAAGAGAAACAGTATAAGAGGAATGCATATTCCAGTGAAAAAGTGACATTCATTTGATTGATAAATACTGCATGTATAAAGGGTAGGCTTAATAAGCAAAGGCTTCAGCCAACACCTTTTTCGGTTATTATGTATAACTTTATTTGTTATGAAAAATTGTCTGAGGACCAAAATAAATAAATAAATAAATGAATAAATCTTGTCATACATTCAGCTCTGAATTATCATATTTTATTTATATATGTATGTTTATGTGTGTGTGTGTGTGCGTGTGCGTGTGTGTATGTGTGTGTGTGTGTGTATATTTAAATATTTTTGAAATTAGCTACATAGTAAATTTCTATGCACTTTTTTTATTTCAGACGCAACAGCGTACGTGAACAGGACTTTTATTTTGGTATTGGTGTATGACGTCATAAGACGGAGCCGCGCTCCTGCATCTGTTGTGATTCGGCTGGAAGAAGGTTCATGTTTTAAGCGTTTAAGATGTTTCAAGCGATAGAAACGTTTAATCATTTTCAAAGGTTTACAAGCGTCTTCTAATTAATTCGGCATTATTAAGTGTAACATTACACTGCTTTATTTATCATGTATTAAAGTCGTGTGAGCAAAGTAATGAATTAAGAACACACGAGTGACAAAAGTTGCGTTTCATTTCGCACCCTTTATCGTGAATCATTGTAAAATCACTGGTAAGTAGTGATGAGAGAAACGGAGCTTTTCAAAACTCCGAGTCAATTGAATCAAACACTTTGCAAAATGATTTTTTCTGTTAATTATTCTCATCCTAAAAAGGACAAAAACACAGAAAAAAGATCCACGTGACTATTATAAAGACGAGGTTTAGAGGAGAGTGAAGACATGAAGATTGAAGAAACGTTTAGCGTGAAACAAGAAGAAACAAAGGAACAAACAAATATGGTGTTTAAAGAGGAGAGTGAAGACATGAAGATTGAAGAAACATTCAGAGGGAAACAAGAAGAAACTGAGGAACAAAAAAATATGCTGTTTATTAAAGGGGAGAGTGAAGACATGAGGATTGAAGAAACATTCAGAGTGAAAAATGAAGAAACTGAGGAACAAACAGGTTAGTTTCATTCTCACAGCACCTCACTCATTTGATGCCTATTAAAATGTCGCTGGAGCTCTACAGAAATGAATGATGGTTTTAAAGAATGTCACTAATATTTTCTTTAATATTTTGTATTTGAAGGGGGTTTTCACTAAATATGTACTACATTTTTACTTATAAAATATGCACTGTTTATCATCTGCAATACCTAGGTGTAACCACTAGATGGCTGTATAGCCTTATATCTAAACAGGGGCGTAATTTACGGGTGGGACATGTCCCCACCACTTTTTGCCAGGCTCGATATTGTCCCCTCCACTTTTTAAAAGTAATTGAAAAATAGATTGCGGAAGGTAGCTATTAAAAGCACGATCTACAAATCATCATTCTTCATAATCGAATTAATTCATTTAACAAATTTTTCCACGGTCAGAAGCTTTTCAACGTCCTCAATGATGAATATCTTTTGTGATTGCGAATAATTGCAGTGTCCCGTGACTCTGTGAGTGTAACTACCGCTGCATTAACATGTGATGTGAATGTATGTAGCCTACGTTGAGTTTTACAGTATTGGGACTGAGGCGCCAGAACTGCAGAATGTGCGCTGTAGCACGATACTACCATGTTTTAGTTTCTTATTGTGTCTCCACAACAATGTTAGTGAGTAAATCTACTGAAATTGCCACCATAACAGTGGAGTGTGATTGTGTAAGACCTAGGGCTACCACATTTTTTTATTAGCCTAGTAGTTATTTGAAGTTAACATAATAAAATATGTAGTAGATCTACAACAAAAAACTAGTTGAGGATAAATTTTTTTAAATTGGGCAATTCCAGCATATACTCCCTTAATAAAGGGAAATATCAGTCAACACGTGTTTTATATGTAATATGAGGGAAATACACATGAGACGTGACACAAAAAATCTTTAACTTTTAGGTGGCAAAATATTTTTTTTGTAATTCTATATATGAATTACACTGCGCAAAACAAACGTAGCCTAATGCTAACCGGATGAAGAAGGCTCGGCCTCCACAGAACATAAAATATTATTTTTATTATATTTTTCGTGTTCGCATTTATGAGGAAAAAAAACAATGTTACGGACGTGACAGTTCTCCGTTACGGACATGATGACGCTCTGAAAGCGACTTTAAAACTTTCACAGAGACCTCGAACAGAAAGCACAAAGCCTTCCTTTGAAGTGAATTTTGTTTTTTATTAATTGTATCTTAATTTTAATCAATGTTTCATCAACCAATTGCCTGGATTTAATAAATATGAAGTAAATATAGTAGAAAATAGATCACCACGGAGGCGCCGGCGCGTGAACTGGACTCTCGTCTCATAAATTAACCGAAACTCAGCGTATAATGTAGGCTACTTGCCTCACAGACCTGAGAAATATATATATAGAAAGCTTGAAATGTGTACTTTTAAACAGAACAATTCAAAACGAAAGAAAACAGACTCTCTGCTTATTTAATCCGTATGAAATCTGCATTTCTCTCTGGCGCGTTCTGTGAAGATCGCGAGTCAGCATCATCAACTTCATCTTTGCAGCCGACACACTGACACAGAAAACACTTGTTTATTAATAAACAATGAAAATGTCCCCTTGCTATATTTGACATATTAATAATCATTACTTTTGCCTGTTCTTTGTGGCAGCTTTTAGATACTTTATTGGCAGCGCCACCCTTACATGTAACATGAACGCGTCACTGCATCAGCACCGAAAACATGATTATTTTCAAATAAAAAATCGTGATACGATAATTGTAGTTTTGGTCCATCGTTACAGCCATAGTAAGATGAGAAAGCAGGAGTTTAGTCGTTTGTCATGGTTGTAAAAAATAAGCATAACTACGGATCTCAACTCCTCCGGTAGCCCCTTAAATAAAAAACGAACAGTCCCTAAGTTCACCATATTGATCTTCCGTATTTTGATATATTTATTAGGCTAATGTTACCCTAGATGTGTTGTGAATGTTACGTTTTGCTTATTCGGATGCTTATAGACATATTTGTGAATGTGATACATGCATGTGTGTAGCCTACATCAAAGTGAAAATTAAAGGAGAACTCCGGGCAATTTTTAAGTTAATCTTGATCGTTAGACCTTTGTGAGTACTGTCTATAGAAAAAAAAACGAAACTGATTGGTGCTTGCGACGCGGAGCTGCGACCGCGAATGCCCAGAGCTCCCACTCAGCTAAAACGGCAGCTCTGGGGGCATATACATAAAGAGCGTTTTTGTGCCTCTTAACAGACACAAAATGCAATTAAAATGTCTGTCCAACATGAACAGGGGCCTTACCTGTGAACAAGATGCGTTTAGCAACTTAGCCATGGTTTAAATAGTGTTTTAGACGGCAAGCTGTAGTCTCGTGCTGAAGTCTCGCTCCTCCCACCTGGACTCGCGCTGAAGTCCCGTGATCTCAGTTGTAGCCGGGAAAGGTCAATAGTGTCCAGGTGGGAGGAGCGAGACTTCAGCGCGAGACTACAGCTTGCTGTCTAAAACACTATTTAGGTGAATTTAAACCATGGCTAAGTTGCTAAACGCATCTTGTTTACAGGTAAGGCCCCTGTTCATGTTGGACAGACATTTTAATTGCATTTTGTGTCTGTTAAGAGGCACAAAAACGCTCTTTATGTATATGCCCCCAGAGCTGCCATTATAGCTGAGTGGGAGCTCTGGGCATTCGCTGTCGCAGCTCCGCGTCGCAAGCACCAATCCGGTTCGTTTTTTTTTTTCTATCGACAGTACTCACAAAGGTCTAACGATCAAGATTAACTTAAAAATTGCCCGGAGTTCTCCTTTAAGTGTATTTCCAACTCTGAACTCAGTCCCAAAATAAATTCGGTTATTAAATAAACAAATAGAAAAAACTAGTTGTGCGGTGTCCCCACCACTTTTCAAAGCAAAGTTGCGCCACTGCATCTAAATATAAACAGTTGCTGCTGAGTGACAGCATAAGACAAAGTACATTACTTGTATTATATTATTTATTTGGATACATGTAATGTGTCCTACTCGACCCGCTCCGAACGTGATTCGAACCGGTGTGTATAATGTCGGTGTGAGACCCAGCTTATAGGACTCCAGTAGTATGCCTGATCTAAAGCTGTTCTCGCGATTCTTAATGTAATTAATCAAACTTTAACTACTTGTTTATAAAAGTTTATAAAAACTTTAATATTTTTATCCTGATTATTTATTTAGTTAGTGAAATAAATTGCATTTTTAAGGTATGTTTTGCGACATTGTTAATTGTTACTAGGCTAAGCAATAAGGCATAATATATATATTTTTTAATTACAGGCATATCATGTCAAAATTAATTAAACAGAATTGTGCTTGTATCATATTTGTTAGCGAAGTTTATTATCGAAAAATATCGTAGATGGTTTTTAAAAAAAAACTATTTCTAATCATTTTAGATAGCTGTATGCTATGATACTATCTAAGAGAAAAAAAAAACAACAAAGAACGATAAATGTTTAATTTCACAATCTATAGCTTTGGTTAGGCTATACACTAATGTCTTTTAACTTATGTTTCATATACTAATGGTCGTTATAACGTAGTTCAAACGACTTGCATAATAAAGTGACATCTGATTTGTAACCAGGCACTAAAGCAATTACCCATAAATTGTGTTTTGAACCAATCGGATTGCTTGGGTCCTAAGCTGGGACTCACCTCTTCACCACACCGGCGCGCTAACAAGGATGACTATAGACTTCAGACACTAGCGTTAGTCACTAGATAGGGGAGTTTTGCATGCACAGCTCTTCCTGGCCTACATCCATTAAATAGGCCTAATTGGAACCAATAGAAGTGATGTTTGCCGTTAAGAAAATGTCGTCGTCTGAGACCGCATAGAGTAGCCAGTTCAGCAATGAGGTTTCTTTACAAAAGATAAATTAAGAAATTGTTTACTTTAATATTCACAATAACAGTTTTTATGATTAATTTTGTTATTGTTCATCATTGTGTCAGTGTTTTATTCGCTGAGTTTAGCTAGCTTCTTTGCACGAATAACAACATAGTGACGAAACACGCAGAGAAGTTTGTCCGTTTAGGGCCACTGTAGAAACATGTCGGCGCAAAATGGCTATTTCAGTGTAAGGGGACCCACGCTGTATGTAGATAAAAATAGCTCATTCTAAGGTAATAAAAACATAACGGTTCATTAAGTACGGTCTTTATTCACCATTTAAAACATAGTTGTTTATGTGATATTACATTTCTGTCAACAGATCCTCCTAAATATTACACAATACACCTTTAAATGTTGATTTGAAGATTTTTCAGTTGTTGCATTATTATTGCAGTCAAATCTGGCTCAGAAAGCATTTTTGTTACTCATACTATAGTATCATGATCAGTCACATGACAGTAATCACGAAAGTAATAAGAAAGATGGGACACACCAAGCCGAAGTCCGGGTGATTTTGAACGGAAAACGGAACTGATGAAAGCAAACAAAGGATGGAGTAAAGAGGGAACTCACTTCTCACTTGTCATCTCATTTGACCAGAGAATTATTTTAATAACATGGCTTTGTCGAATCAAGACGTCGAAGACCAGCTGGTCACCATGATCCAGGAAAGGCCGCCTCTGTATGACATGACAGAGAAACTTTACACAGAGTGGTGAAAACTAAACTCTGGCGTGAGATCGAAGAAAAACTTGTTATATCAGGTAAGGTTTTATTTTTGGCTATTGAGGTCGTTAGCAAACACTGCTCGTTATTGTTCGCTAGTCATGAACAGTTGTATTGATTTGTGCTAACTTGTTTAATCTGTACTGTAGCAACCAGAAGAGCAAAAATGACCCTTGCTGGCACCAGTGTTGGGTGTAATACATTGCTTAATCCTTCCCTTGCTTTTTGTAACAAATCCTTCCCTCGCCGGTCAAAATGACCCGAAGCCCTAAAATTATACTTCTTTTTTTTTTTTTTTCAAAAAATTTGTATAATTTGTAAATCTTATTATATATTATTATGTATTTTATATTTATATCATATTTTTTCTATTTTTATTTTTCTTCCTTTAAATTATTAGATTTAATCAAATAATAAATAAATTGTCATTCAAGCACATTGCTGACATTCTTTCAATTTAAAAGTTTTATTAATGAAATTGAGTTATTTTGAATTTAATTCAGCTCAAAATATCCTACATTGCGTGTCTTTACCGACCTTTTGTGGAAAATAATAAAATAACATGACTCTTGCCACTAGATGGCCTTATAGCTCTATATCAGGGGTTGGAAACCTATGGCTCTTTTCAGGATTTTATATGGCTCTCCAATTTTCAAATGTTTACTGAAAAAGTCAAATATTAAGAGACATTTTGAGACGCACCATGCAGCACTTGTTAATCACTTGTTTATGATGCCAGTTTCTCAATTTGTGTGGTGTCTTAAGGGGGTCGCACACCGGTCAAGAAGCGCTGCGCTGTGCCGCGTCTAGGACAACTCGAGGTGTCGCACACCGGACACGCACTTTCTCAGTTTATGGCAATATTGTTATGTTCAAGGACATTATGGAACTAAGATTTCGGTTTTGCCGATTAATCGGCACCGATAGTTGATTGGTGGTCCGATAGTTTTTCCTGGTTGCGTCCGTTGCTGGAGTGACTGAGAAGTGCGCGCTGTCATTCATTAACAGTACGAGAGAGCTGAGAAGGGTCTGCTGGCATCATGCAGTACAAGAGCGGCCTCTAGAGGTGTAAGAAAAACTATCACTGATGCCTGTGTTGTTTATTTCGACGCGTGATGCTGCGTGTTGCACTGAGAGCACACGCTGCGTGGACAGCGCTGACATCAGATGCGCGTTTAAAGCACCGACAGCGAAAAGGTATTTATACAGTACATTTTGTCATATCATTATAAAGTGATTTATTTGTTGACTAGATGCTGCATTAGTAGAGAAAGAAACGCATGTTTGTTTGCCTTCGAGGCTGAGAGGACGCTAACATTAGTAGTACCTCAAGCGGTTAAAACACTGACAAAGTTCGACCCGAATGTTTAATGTCACAATTGTTACCATCTATTTGCATTAGATTATAACATTATATAGCTGGTCACTTTTATGCATTCATTATGCAGCGAAGTTGCATATTTAAAGCTAGACGTAAAATAGTAAACTGATATGTTCATACAGCCGAGAGAAACATATAAACAAATCAGAAAAGCATTCGATTCGTGTTCAAAAAGAACTGATGAAAACATTTAAATGTTTGAACTTGTTTGAACAGTGGAAAAACGTTTTAAAGCAATATTCTGTGGCAATTCCTTCCTTATAATTACCGTCATCAATAGCAACGCATTATAACAGCACACCAATGTATCGCAACGGATGCACGCTCTCATTACATTCAAATACAACTTGCCGTCTTGCATCTCCGTTTTTGATTGTATTTAACATGAAATCAGAGTTGATTTATTGTTTACAGAGTTTGATAATATTGTTGTAATCTTGTATTGGATGAGTTTTGTACGCTGTACAAAATGGATGTAACAGTTAAACAGTTACATTTTGAATGTAACTGGTTTTATTTGTTATAGAGTATTACTTTTTGTTTCAGTTTGAATTAATGTCTTTTATTGACTTCAATATTTATTTATATTTATATATTTATTTCATATATTTATTTCATGTAGGGCTGGACGATTTTGGCTAAATTCATAATCGCGATTAATTCAACAAGTTACCACGATTACGATTATTGAACGGAAAAAAAAATCTCTCTCATATGTCACTTGCAAGGTTTATACTGTAAATATGTTCACGGTTATTTTTTCTAATAAAAGAGTGCATATCTTGGATTTTAAAGTAAGGAAACATCAAACAATTGAATCTAAGCATACAATGCTTGAAATAAAAACATCTTATAAAAAGTAATTTAAGTTTGAATGTAAAAAGAAAGTTTCCTAAAAATTTAGAAACTTTAGAAAGAACTTTTAAAAATAGTTACTTTTGTAAACAATAAATTATTGTAAATATTGCCGTCTTACAAGTAGAAAATAACTTGCATCTCTTGTAAACAAATGTTAAATAATGACTCAGAGCTGCTAACTCTCACGCATTGACCGTGAGACTCACGCAATTGATAATTTTCTCACGCAGAGAAAAATCGCGAGGCACAGAGGACACTGACACCGACAGACAAGACAGAAGGTTACTTTTGATAGGGAACAAATTCTCAGCTCTGATTCTGTCAATATCTTAACGAGATTCAAAAAATAAATACCGTTCTGGCGCATTTAAATATGACAGATCGCTGTAGCGCCTCAGTTCAAACAGGACATGATACAGTAGCCTACACCTTGGCTTCGTTCGGACACTCCTGTTGTTGAGTTGATTGTGTTTGAGTTTTCCTCCATGTTGCTTCAATGTCGCAGACTGGACGGGGCAGAGTCACGTGACTACACACGCGGTAATATGTTTTAAGGGGAAAGTACATTAACACACAGTGGGCGGAAATATTAATAGGATTAAAAAAACGAAATAACCGACATGGTAAAATTACGTCGGTTATAGGCTCTGAATTTCGGTTTCGGTTACTTTTCGATTAATCATTCAGCCCTAATAGCATGTTTTCATGGTTAATAGGTTTATATATATATATATATATATATATATATATATATATATATATATATATATATATATATATATATATATATAGTTCAGCACTGTTTTACTTGGAGTGTTATGTTTAAGCAATAAGGTTCGAGAGGCTGTGCTGTATCGTGAATAATTGTTTTTATCTAGTATCAATTTTAAAAACTATCGATTGATTAATCGGTTATCGGCAAGTACGGCCCAACCTAGCTATCATTATCGGTAAAATCCACTATAAAGATAATGTCTGTATGTTATGGTTGTACTGTACAATTCAAAGTCTGCAGTCTGAACACTTTACCTCAGAGCGTCCTTTAACTGAATGAATTGAGAATATCAGCTGAAAATCCGATAACATCAGCAATTTCCATTCAAGCAGCTGATTTCTGTAAATGAATGTAAAACAAAATGTATATTGCAGCACAGGGCGAAGTCAGTATGTACATTAACGATGATTTGAGACAAATAAATGCAAATTTTATATAAAACTATGTAAATGGCGCTCTTTGGCGCGGCAGGATTTTGAACACTGAGCCGTTGCTGGCCCGCGGATAAACGCTGAATGGCGCAGCCGGTGCGTGTGTGTGTGTACACATAGAGAATAATGTGTTTGAATTTTAAACGTGGCGCTGCGCTTCTCGTCCGGTTTGCGACCCCCTTTAGGAGTTCTAGAAACCAGCATCAGTGAACAAAATATAGTATGAAGTAGCCTTAGGTGTCAATGAGTGAAAAAAAAACAGCGTTATTGCCACCTACTGTTGTTGTAGCCTATATAACTACCAGAACTACTACCAGTGCAAGTCGTATTTTACTACTGTTGTTGTTAAATAAAAATGCGCAAATATTTCTAATACACGAGTGTAACCTTTGCTGTGGCTCTTTTGAAAAATTTCTCTTAATGTTTTTTTTGGTTTGTTTGGCTCTTCTTGGTAAAAAGGTTCCCGACCCATTCAGATACACATGTAGACATTTATAAAATCATATTTGGTAAAGTTTTAGCATTTTTAGTTAGAATTTGAGCATTTTTAGGTTTGTTTTTGTGTACTGAAGAATTCCTCGCATTCCATTCAATTTGATCCGCAGGGGAAGGATTTGTTACTTTTTAAATTTCAACGACAAAACTCCTCGAATCCATTACTTTTTTTTGTGTTTATTGATGAACACTAAATTTTTACATAAAAGGGATGAGATGTAATTACTGTCTAATTGAAAAAGTACAGTAAGGGATTGCTCTTAATCAGGGTTCCTCAAACTCGGTCCTGGAGGGCCACTGTCCTGCAGTTTAGCTCCAACCCTGATCAAACACACCTAGCTGTGAGTTTCTAGTGATCCTAAAGACCTTGATTAGCTTGCTCAGGACCGAGTTTGATCAGGGTTGGAGCTAAACTCTGCAGGAGAAGGGTTTGAAGAACCCTGCTCTTAATCTTTCTGTAAGTGTTACATACTGTCTAGACTATATACCGATCTATATAAAACAATAGTGAATTTAACATAAAAATTTAACGTGTAATGTTAAAATGTATGTTCTCGATGTGACCTGCTCCCTTCAAATTCTTTGGCCAGTTCAAGAACAATTTATTCAATGTTGTATTACTTATTTGAAAGAATTATACCAACACTGGTTGGATCTGCATTTATCCAATAATTAGACATGTTAAGTATGCACATTGCTTACAAAACTGAACTTTGTCTTGCAGTAAACCAGCTTAAGAAGCGGTGGGAATCTCTGAGAACACAATACACACGCTACAAGAAGCGTGAAGCCTCAGCAAGTTCAGGTGCACAGAGGACGGGCAGGCAACACTGGATCCTGACCCGGCTACAGTTTTTGGAAGCCCACACCCAAAGAAAGGAAACCACGTCCAAGCTAGCTATCAGGGTAATATATATATGTATTCATTTGAGTTAAAGGGAAATAATCACATCTAGCTTACTCGTTTAAAAAACAACTTGTTTTACATGAAATACTTCTCTTCTAATTTTTCCACTCCTTATAGGCCACAAGAGAAATATTAAGAAAATAAATGAAAACCGTTATACCGTTATCAGCACGTTGAAGTAGATTCAGCTCAGATTTCATCGTCTCTGAGAAAATATGTAGCCTACGGTTAATGTAACGTCAGATGTTTTACTGAACAATTGACTGGGGTTTGAGACCTCTTCACTGGCACAACTCTAGGGCAAAGTTTGCACTTGCTTGAGTGATACCCACTGGCTCACCTTCATGGTTTAAAATGTAAATATTTACAATATTTCCTTTTAAAATAATGGACAGAGATTTCGCTTTTTTTACACGTCGTTTCCCATGATACAACCAAGTAAATTATTAAATAAATGACAAAATAAACACACCACCACCCCCCTCCGCCAAGGGCCAATGGATTTGTGCTATGCCACTGCATTGACTACACCAATGGTAGCTATTCAAAACCAGCATTTCTGCCTGACCTCACCCCAACCAAATATAGGCCAATTTACTGGACTTTTTTTTACAATGCCCTGCAAAATGCCCCGTTATTGTTATGATTGCTTGGTGTTTATTTCTATAGTGTAACATGCCTCTCATTGTGGATAATATTGACGACTCTGCCAGTGACGAGACATCCAAACTGCTTTGCACCATAGGCAAAATTTTGAAAAGGATAGCGCATCAGGAGGACCACAATGACGCCATTGCAGCATATTGCAAAAACTTTGAGCACAGAATGCGCAGTCTACCACCACATTTACTGCCACATTTTCAACACGAGGTGGACAACTGTCTCTTTAAGTATTCTGTGGGACCAGAACCATCTTCCAGCAATCATAAACATCTATAATGTTTGTGGCAACGATGATGCGTAACATAGTTAACATATAGACAACTAATTCCTGCCCACTTACATTTTGTATTATTTTTTAACTAATTGTACTTAATTTTTATATTTAATATTTAAGCTTTTGTCATTCTGTACATTACACTGCAGATTTTATAATAAAACACTTTGACTTGCACACTGACTTGTTAATCAAGTATGTAATGCTAAAGTTTTTACAAGTTTACATCTCTTAGGGCTGACACAATATCATATTTTCACCACACAATTATGATGGCCAAAACAATTCATAATAACAATATTATTATTTCCATTATAAGTAAAGATTACTTTTTTTTTATTTATTATTTTTTTTTAATACAAATTGTCAAAATGATTTGTTTAGAATCTAGAGATAATTTAAAATGTTTTCTATTTTGTGGCCAATAAATCAAAATACAAGTGTAGGGAGACCAAGGTTGCCAAGAAGCGCAGTGTAATCATCAAACGTTCCCCAAAAGGAGATACAATCTCCATAGTTTGTATTTTGCCTCTGTATGAGTGGATGAGAAGTTCCTTGAACATGTTGCTCTGCTTTTTCCTGTTCAGATCCACATGTTTAAAGTCTGAGGTAGTGCTGGGCGGTTTGTCCAAAAATGTATATCACTTTTTTTTCAAAATTGTGCCGGTTTATGACGTTTTTTTTTTTTTAATCAGGTGTTCAAAGCATTTTCTACTGGTTGGAATTACTGCAGTAAATTGACTGGTCTATTTTACTGTCATTAGTGAATATTGTAGAATAATTCCACACTAGTAATACAGGTTTGCATGGCCCTAGAAAATTATGCTGCTGTTTACAAATAAGAGCCAGTCATGATTCTAATGAAGTGAGGAATCAGAATGCAAAGACAATTGCAGTCAAACATATTCCAAGACGTGCTTACGGCCGTTTCACACCGCGAGCAGGAGCAGCGCGTGAGCAGCAGTGAAGCGGGGGTTTCGGCTCACGCTCAAGTGAAAGCACACTTTTGATGGACAAAATAAATGATTTCACACAATGAAATGATTTCAGACAATGAAGCACAGAATTTGCATGTCTAGTGTGTTTTAACAAGAACTGCAGTATGTCAAAAGAAAATGTTGAATGTCACTCAAAAATTGTATAGAAAATGTACCCATTAAACTTGTTTTTAATTATTCAGTTTGAACAAACTTCAAGTCTATCACGTTTATGACCAACTTCTAAAAACAAATTTAACAAAGTCTTTGAAAAGAAATGCTTGCTTATATGTAGCCTGGGAGCCGCTGTTGTGATGCTGTACAAACGCTTACAGTGTGAATACTCGCGCGCATCTGCAGCTGCAGTGACGATGTGCAACATTGTAAAGGGTCCGTCTGAAACAATGTCGCGCAGCTTAACGTTTGTTCCAAATCGGTATGGCGGTATATTAAAAATGAATATTGTAACGAAAATATACACCGGTTTTCGGTATGAACCAATATACCGCCCAGCACTAGTCTGAGGTTTCGGTTGTCTCCTGCTCTCGACTGTTGCTGCAGTATCCATGATTTCACCCATTTAGTGCGGTTTCTCCTTATCCGTTTCTTTCTTTCTCCACAAGAAGACCACCAAGGGCTGACAATGCCAGTGTCATTTGCAACTTAGCAGACATAATTGAAAAAGCTACACAAATCAGTCTGTGATGAGCGCGGCTGATGTGAACAAAGGTAAGCAAGCGCTGCTTGCTTTGTGTATACACAGTTCTAGCTCTTCCGGTTTCCCTTTTGATTGCCGAATACAGACTACTGCCACCTGCTGGTATGGGACAGTTATGTCCTCTCACGCAAGTGCAGAACATAATGTACATGCTATTTGGCCATCTGCTGTAGTCTGTCCAGTGTGTTCAACTTCCAATGCGAGGTGACAGTCGGCTTTCATCAACGATAGTTATTTGGCGTCGGTTTGGTGTGTCCCTACCTTTAGTTTAACTGCTTCTATTCTGCCCTACAAAGGCAAAGCGCAGTAACTACACATTTGGTCAAAAATGAGTTAAGACTTTTAATGGGCTTTATGACACGTGTTCTGTCTTTTGAAAAAATATCTGCGTTAAATGATGTCCCGTTTTGGAGAAACAAGTGTCAAAATTGCAGTCTACAAAATCCAAGCTAATACCAAGGCAAACCGCAGTAAGTGAAGTTAATGCGTTCTGGGGTTGTTTTCCCGGGTTTGACACTGCAGATACTGCGGCCTGGCTTGGTAGCTTTCTCCCGAAGGACATTGTAATACTGTTTGTCCCGATCGTAACACTCCCTTAACACTAGAGCCCGACCGATAAAGGATTTTGAAGGCCGATACCGATACAAATATTTGTTGGTTTTAAAATCCGATATTCCGATATATCGGCCGATATTTTTTTTTCCCAGAAACGCGCAACAAAACATTAACAGATTTCCCAAACGTTAGTTATTTGTAGTTATTTATGAGTTTTAACTAAAATATGATAATGCATTTTTAAAGGAAATTTGTTTCTTTTATTGTCACAACAGAACAGAGGAACATCAAAATATATTAAAGTTCTGATAAATAAACTGTATAAAAATACAAACTTAAGATATGAAACAAAGTCCTTTGAACAAAAACACAAAAACAACCAAATCAAAGTTACCAGTATTAAAAGACTTCGTAAGCTTCATAAATATAACTTTGAACTATATACTACCTATAAATTGCTAACAGTATAAAATATTATACTAAAATCGCCAGTAGGTGGCGGTAACTCATTGTCTTTATGTGTGAGTTATCGAGTCATTCATTGAATCTCACGATTCGTTCAAAGCCACAGATTTCGTTGCAAAATAGAGCAATAAGCCTGAGTATACCGTTTTAAATGTAGTAAATCACTTAATGTTACCCTTTTGTTTTGCTTTTTAACTGTTGTATAAAATCAATGTCACGTTTGAAATCGTGTGGATGGATATTCGGGAAACATTGCATCAACATTAAAAACACTGTTGGATATCAGCAACCGCGCGCGCGTGCGCTCTACACTGCTGAAGAAGCACGGATGATCTGAAGACACAGACAAGCTGGAGTTCAGCAATCTTCATTTGAGATTTTCAACTTAAATTGAAGTGTCATTCAGTCGGTCTGTGTTAACGAGCCGCTTGCGCTGTTTGTGCGAACGGCTGCCTGTTAAGGATTTCCTTTTACACCCGGAGTGCTAATGCCCGAATGACGTGCTGAGAGAGAAAAATATAGAACCGCAACTATATTTGGTTGTCCTCAAAACAGTAACACGGCGGATATCGCTCATATAAAAAATTTTGACGACGTAACGTTAGTTAAGGCGGCAGGCGTGTTGCATAGGCGGCCGCCTTAGTTTCAAAGTGCTGCGGGAAACCCTGAAAACATTTTCAATATAACAGGCCAAGGAGAGATGATACGTCTCATTGCTATAACTGTCACGCGCTATTAAAGAAATACTTCAGTCACATTGTCAAAAGGACAGTCAGTCAACTACACTGTAACAACGTAACGTAATTATTACTAGCTAATTCCGCTTCACTCTCGGCTTATTTAACAGCAGCAAAACTGGACATGATAGTCACAAATTTTGTCATGCTTATTTGAGTTAAGAGAACTGATGGGGATGTTCTTTTAATTGTTATTCAAGCAATGTATGTGACCAACTCACCATGGCATGAACACACTTCACTGATGATCTCACTCGCGGATAACGGATTCTCTCTGCCCGACTCTGGCTGGATCAGCAGATTGCAGGATGTGTGGCGCGTTATACACATAGGTTATACACGAGTGTTGCCAACAGGGACGGTGTAGAGTGCCCTTTGGTGGACAAACAATACAACTCCAACACTCATGACATGGTTGAAGGGTGTTTCGTCCGTTTTTTTTTTTTTTTTTTTTTTAAATATTCATTTATCGGCCATTATAAACGCCGATACCGATAGTTTGGAAAACGCCTAATATCGGCCGATAATATCGGCCTGCCGATAAATCGGTCGAGCTCTACTTCACACAGAACCAACAAGCCAATCCAGAACAGCATGAGACAACCATGGCACAATCCCGAGGCAAAATGATGTTTGAACTCGCATTAAAACGCAAATATCCAGAGGGTAAGGAAGATAGCAAAGCACCTAGCAAGGCAAATGAAAACTTTATAATCATACTAGCAACCTAAGTTACCGGCTAGCCAGCTGCTAGCAATACATATGTTAGAAACATTTTAGCCTACCTGCTAACTTGAAGGCAATATCTGGCAGCACCAGAAAAAAAGTTGTTAAATCCACCTTACTATCGCGTATTTGCAAACCACGTTAGATCACGTGATTGAAATATAATATTATTGGCTGTATTGAGCACCAATACAATTACTGCACAAGTTATCAATGAATAGCAGGCATTTGCTCAGACAAGATTAATATTAATAAATTGGTGCAGAAAATTCTCCAGACCCCCCCACTGATATATTTTAGCATCAAATATTTATTCATAATAGGCCACTGTTAAAATATATTTTTGTCTTGTTCTCATGCCCCAAGTGTGTTGTCACAATCTGAGCCCCTATTTATTTATTTATTTATCTCCGCCGGTAACGTTTGTTAGTAGGCTATATTAGAGACCCCCACGAAACTCAGATTATAACTCGAACCCTGCTGATGTTAAAGTGAAAAAAAAAAAACATGGTAAAACCATGCCAAGTCAGCCTTGGCAACCCCATGACAAGACGATGCTATATGATTATAGCTTTTAGTTAATATGTGAATTAAACTAGGTATGTCAACGATTAATCGATGATCGACTAATTGTTGATAATACATTTAATCGATAAAACTTCGATCATCGATAAGCAGGTTCATGCGCGTGCGCTGCTCAAACGCGAAACATGTAAGCGAGCGCGCCGGATTTGTTTGGGACTATTTTACACCTTCATCATGACTATAAGTTTGCGTGTGCATTCGCAGCCTTTTGTTTTGTGCAAATGTAAGTTGTAATAGTTTATTTTGTGTACGCCTATCTTCTATATCTAATTTATCTCATATTGGATGCATTTGGTTAAGAATTAAAGCTAAAGCGTGATCTTTAGCGCGCGCAGCTCAAACGGCAATGCAGGACTAATAATGACTATTGGGACTGTCATATTACACAACATTATAAAGAGAACAATATTGTAATAAAAGTGGTGAATTATTTGGGTTTAGTTGCCGTGTCGCGTTGTTCCAGGAAGAGCGCGTCCACAACATGAGTCATTCTGAATGGCACGTATTAGTTCAAGTTCACTTGTGCATTCACGTCATTTTGTGCTGATATAATTTGTAGTAATATGTTTATTTTGTACATATCTGACTAATCTCATATAGGATGTGTTTCTTTGAGTTAAATAACGCGCTAGCAAAGTGCTCAACGATTATTCATTCAGCGTGCGCCGCTCAAGCAGCAATGCACAACTAATAATAACGATGAGTAATTTGGGACTGTCATTAGGGATGCTCATATTGACCGTTTAACCGTTAACTGAAAATAAAAAAAATTGACCGATTAATACTATCAGTTAAACGTTTTTAAAAAAAAATTTTACGCTTTTTTAATTTTTTTGCTTCATGGTTAAAAAAAAAAAAAAAAATAGATATAGCCAATATGGGCGCGTCGACATGCGCAACCACACGCGCCAACAGACATATTCGCCCTGAGCAAGCAAAATGAAGTGAGCGAAAAAAAAGTAGCTACTGACCATTTCGACAGAAAGGACGACTAAGTTACTTGCAAAATATGCTACGTGGTATTAAAATAAAGCAGTAGTGCAAGTACAATGCAATATCACTTGCGAACTTGCGAAGCAAACACCCACAAGCAAATGAAAGGCTCTTTCCGAAGCTGGCCACACTAGCGAGACGTTATCTCTGTATTATTTTATGGTTTTTATTTATTTTATTTTATTCAGTTTTTCTCTGTTGTTACTGTCAGAAATGCTGCAGGTGCGTGAATTTGATCTGAATCCAGGTTCTGTTGTTGATCTGTTCTGTATGCTGCTGTTTGCACGTTAAAATAAACACTTTGATAGCCTAAATACATTTTTTACATTTTTATTTTTAATGGGTCAGATACATGTCAATTTTATTTTTATTTAATGCCAATTCAATATCTTATCCATTAACGGTTAATAATCGATTAACGAGCGGCGGTTGTCGGTTGGAAAAATTAACCAAAATGAGCTATTTTATTATATCGATGTGAATTCATTGGGTTTAGTTGCCGTTTTCAGTGCGTTGTTCCAGAAAGAGCACGTCCACAACAGTCACATTCTGACACGCAGCATCTGAGGCCCCGTTTACACGGAGGGAAAACGCAGATATTTCCCTGCGGTTTGGCCTCTCGTTTACACGAAAACCCCGTTTTTATCACAGAAATCGATTATTTCTAAAAACTCCGGCCAAAGTGGAGATTTCTGAAAACGCCGTTTATGTGTTGCCGTGTCAACTGGGAGAAACGGGGTTTTAGGTTCTCTCGTGTCGATTCTGAGGATTCTGATTGGCTTTCTCCTTCTCCCTACACTGCCGCCCATAGATTTGGCATAGTTATGATGGCGCTCGCGGCGTATTTATGCGGGTCGTGTGCACAATGTTTTTATTGAAAACGGAGGGGGGGGGAAATATTCGTTTCTCTAAATACCCGGCTATGTGTAAACGTAGCCTGAGTCGGCGTTGCTGATGTTGTATTAGTCGTTATATTTGATTACTAATTGTCAATCACATCGAAACATTTTACAATCCTACTAGCCCTTTAATTAGATTAAAAACCATTCTCATTAATTTGGTGAGGAACATATAGCGTTTTGAGCAGCATTTGCAGACCCTGTCATGCTGTTGGCCGTATGCCACTGCAGCAGACACGTATTGCAGTGTAGGCTAACGATTAATCGATTCATTGATTGTTAATTTAAACGACGATCAATCATGGGAATTTGTGAAAATTGACATCCCTAAATTAAACATAACAGGGCAATTTAACTTGTGTTGGTGTCATAGTTTAAGCAATCGCCTATGATCTGCTTTTCTGTTGTTAGTCCATCTTGCCAATAATTTTTCTTTTATCAGTCATAGATGGCTAAGAATACATATGATTACTCTATTTTAATGCTGTTTATAGTTTAATGAGAGTAGAGCATGAGAGCAAGAAAGGAAATTTAAAAGTCTGAGAATATCCTAAATGTTAGGCTACAAAGACAAGAAACATACATGTTACCTTAAACCGTATGTAAGAAATGTATTTCAATTAATCATGAAATGGCCCTGATATGTCACTAGACATTAAGAAATTGTTCATTTCAAATACTTATATCACTGACAACAGTCCGACCAGGATATTGTCATTTAAAAAGTGAAGTTGCAGCCCTCAACTGAAGTTGATGTTGTCATGTTGTGTTTTGGTCTGATGCTCCACCCTCCACCGATCTACCAATCACGAAGTCAGTAGTGTTGCGGCATCCGGGTTGCCAGCTCTGCTCTAGTTACCACAGCTGTAGCTACAAACGTGTCGGATAAAAAAATTTCTAACATTACGAATCCCAAAAAACCTTATGATTCCGAAATACTTCATGACAAAGTCCGAAATAAAACAAGGATTTGTATAGGACATGTCTTTGAAAGATGGAAACGGCTGAAAACGGCGAAGAATTTGAAGACTATCTGGCAACCTTGAGTCAGGGGGGGATACACCGCTCTACAGTAATTTGAAAGTGATTGCAGTACCAGTTTTGGCCACAATCTTACATACGGTTCCTTTAAGATCTCTTTGACCTCTAATTCAAAGAAAGTATTTATGGTCATTTTAACCCTCTGGAGTCGGCAAACGCGCCGGCGCGTTTTGCGCGATTTTTTTCACATAGCAGCAAAATAGACTTAAAATACTCCATCATTTTTGGTCATACACACTTAAGAAATATGAAAAAATAAACTGTTAAATGTCTACTTTTTTATGGGTCCACTTACAATCGAAATAAAACATTGTGCTTTTGTAAAATAAAGAAAATAAACAGGGTGTGCTTTCTGCCTCCGTCTCCGTGTACTTTTTTCTGAAGCACGTCTCTAAACCTAAACAAAACTCAGCGAATATTATTCACTCAGGCATGAGCAATATATCTTTATAATCATTTAAGTGTGTACTTTTAAATTATCTAATTCAAAACTAAAACAAATATTCTGTGTTTATGTAATCTATATAAAAAGAGAGAGATGTCAGGCATTCTCATTTCAGCTAATTATCTTTTAATGTGACCACGCCCACAGAGAGCGCGCGCTATTCAAACGCAAATGATCTGAAACTTGCCAACGCCCACACGAGCTCGATAAAACACCAAGTTTAATCAGATTAATGTGCATACCGGTAGTCTATGTCGTTTTGCGAGGCTGTGAGGAATAATTCTGGATAATTTACCTCAGAAGTGCTGGATTAATTTCACTTCGAGGAGCCATGGATCCAGCGAGGATTGTCATAGTAAGTTTTTTATTCTTAAGTGCTTTGTTCTAATCGCGAAATACTGTTTTAATATGAATCGCGTGTCTCTCTCTGTGTGATGAATGAACGGCACGAATTTGCACTGTTGTTGTTACAGACGAAATATGAAAGACAACATTTAGTTGACTAGTTTTGGATAGATTATAAAGTTTTTTACTCTAAAATAGACATCAAATAAGCTTTAGTTAACCAGTTTCTGCTCATATGTTAAAGGTCCCCTGACATGGGGTTATTTTATAATGTTTCCTGGGTTGCCCTTATAATGTTAGTATGTTTTTTAGATCAAAAATAGTCATAATTTAGAAATAAAAGGCATTTTTCCTAGCCTGATTTTTGCCCTGAGCCCAAACGCTCTGTTTCGAGGGGCGTGTCTGCTGTGTGTAACCGGCCTCCGCTGTGATTGGCTGACATGCGTGCATATGAAATAGCTACGTATTACATGTGAAACTCTCTCGAATACTTTTACTACAGCTATTATACGTTTTTACTAATACAGCTATCGAGATTAACGAATCGTGAGAAGTTTTTAAAGTATTTAGATCTATTCCCATCACATAAAATGTTGCTGTGATGAGCATTGAGCAAACAGATGACAGTCTGTTGATCGCGAGACAACGCAGTTTCTGCACTCTCTCTAATGCTTTCACCAATGCAAACACGATGATGAATATACAGTAAGTGCAGTCACGTGCGTCATTGATTTCATAACGAGTTGTCCAGATAAACTCGATTGAACGATTTTGAGAGAAAGATTACCTGTCTGAACTTGAACTTGAATTGTTGCTTGGTAGCTCGATCGATTTATTTTCAGACGTTCATCGAGGCCAGCTCTGTATTGGCCCAAGTTGAGCAAACAGTCGTCGGTGAAATGTTTGGACCATCCAAAACTTTGGGAAGTTGTGTCGGCGCATTTCCAGAGAAAGTAAAATTAACCCATTGTTTCTTCAGAGGCTCGGATGAAGGAACTAAAAAATACTTTTGTGTTCATTTGTACATCCGAACACTGATCAACTGCCATGCTTCGCTCGTTTGCAAGCCATTATATCTCTCTATTCAACTTTTGTGCTTCGATCGGTCATACGCCATGACATCTCTCGAGGATAAACTAAAATCGCACGCGCGCGTTCGTACTTCCTAGCTCGTTTTCTCATGGGCGGGCAAAGCAGAGAAGGGGGAGGTAACTTTCCCCTATATGACGTCATATAGGGGAGATTCAAGATCAGCCCGTCTGAGATCTCATTTTCTCACAGGCAGAGAAAGATAGCCAAAACTCGGTTTACACCGACTGAAATTTCTAGACACGAGGGGACCAAATACAGGCTAGGGGAACTAATATTAATGTTAAAAAACCTCAGAAAGTGAAAATTTCATGTCAGGGGACCTTTAAATATATAACGTTAGAATGTTTTGTCAAAAATAAGCTCATAATCTAAGATGTTATTATAGTGTTTGTTCCAATGTAGACTATATCAAACTAATGATCCTTAACTTTGAAATATGAATGATAAAATCCAGGCTATGGGCCTACTTAAAAAAAAAAAAAGACAAGATAGATGTAAAAAAAATCTTAATATTATTGTTTTTTTATTAGTGACACATTTGAGGAGAGGATATATTCCAAAACTTTCTGAAAATACAGTATGAGAATTAACTGCATACTAGAAATGTTTACCTTGGAAATTATACAATTTGAATGTATAAAAATTTTTGAAATTTTCCTCTCTGAGAACTCTTAATTCTGTAGAACGGTCCATATATCCTATTTGAACAGGATTTGTTTCCAGGTATGACTATGTACTAAAAATGTGCTTTTGACTTTCATTTATATTTGGATATATATATATATATATATTTATTTATTTTTGTCCTCGCATTATTTCTTGTGTGACACACCTGAATGAAAGGCTCATTAATATGCAGGGTCATTAGTATGCAGGGTCTTTGTCTTCTCAGGTGTGAATCACAGCAAGTCACGCCCCTGCGCATATTGCCTTTGCAAGCAATAACTGTTTTAAAAAATTTAAATCAATGTATTGTTTTATGTGAATGATTAGGCAGGATGATTTTCAGATCACACATGTTATGTGTTTTGTGGCCTTATTTCAGAAACTTTAATTTTTATTTTTTTGAATAACCATGCATAAACATTATTCCCTCAAAAATACAAACATGTACATACATGTTGCTCACATATTATTGGTAGACCTATTTGTGCTAAATATAGTGTAATTACACTTTTGCCATTAATATGTTTATAAGCAACTGAAAAAAGCACAAATGTCAGGGCATGTCAAAACATCTCAAGGACCTCAAAATCCCCTTAGACCCCAGAGGGTTAAAATATAAAAAAAATTGGAATAGGTCACTTGATTAGGATACTAATAAGAAAATCACATTCATTTTTTTTATTATTTCAGAAAATTATGATGAAACTACTACAGATAGTGAAGAGGAGAGGATGAGAAAAGTTTATCTGGAGGGGTTGTTTGCATCACTGGACACAGATTTTCAGGCAGGCAGTTTCACTGAGGAGTGGGCTGATACCAGCTTCTCCCGACAAGAATCTGTCGCTCAAATGAACGAACAGGATGAGGGCATGGTGATGAGTGCTGATGACAGTGATGAGGATGATGATTTAAGGGATGCTACCGATGTACCAGAGGATGGGGGTGATGAAGATGGTGATAATATCAATCATGGCGCCCAAATAATTTTTCAAGAGCAGTCCGCAGCTGAAGGTGAACATAGTAAGGTTCCACGGATGGGGAAGTCTTGTGGTCCAATATGTAGGAAGAAATGCAGTACAAAAATAACAGAGGATCAAAGGAGACAGATATTTACAGGCTATTGGAATATGTCCTACAGTGAGAAAAAGAGCTTTATTTTCCACATGGTCTCACAGCGACAGATCATGCGCCACACCTCAGCTGTTCCTAGCAGAAGAACCAGGTCACTCAGCTACCATCTGAATAATGACCTCAGCCAGCAACAGGAAGTCTGTAAGACAACATTTTTAACAACTTTGGGCTATCATCCAAAAAATGATAGACTGGTAGCTACTGTCATTGGCAAAAAAATCTCCTCAAGTATAACACCACCACAAGAACGCAGAGGCAGACATGCTCCCTCCAATAAAATTGACATGGCTCCAATATTTAAACACATTGAATCCTTTAATCCCACTTCCAGCCATTACAGATGTGAGCATGCCACACATAGGAGGTACCTGCCGAGTGACGTCAGCATTCAGGTAATGTACAAAGAGTACAAGGAAAAGAAGTCTCCCAAATGTTCCTATGAAACGTATCGGAAGGCTGTGAAGGAGAGGAACATTAGCTTCATTAAGCTGGGTGAAGAGGAGTGTGAAACTTGCTTAAGGCAAGATGTCCACTTCAGAGCAAAGCACCCGGATGAAGCCAGCATTCAGGAATGTCACCCCTGTCAAAAGTGGGAGGAGCACAAGAAGAGCGCAGAGAGAGGAAGGCATCACTACAGGTTGGATGCAGAAAGGCAAGAGCTTGATGATCTCTCAATCCGCAGTGTTGACCTCCAAAAAGTCATAATGCTGCCCCGAATGCCTGGGGTGAAGACTGCTGTCTTTACAAAACGCATCATGGCCTTCCATGAAACTTTCGCCAGTGTGGGGAAAAAGTCATCTTCCAAGAAGAACAGCATTTCAGTAATATGGCACGAAGGCATTGCTGGAAGTAAGGCAGAGGAAGTGGCTTCAGCTTTTGTAACAGCACTTAATCAGGAGCGGGATGTGAAACATATAATTTACTGGGTTGACAACTGCACTGCACAGAACAAGAACTGGTGCCTCCTTACTACTTTAGTCACTGTGGTAAATGACCCTACGACCCCACTTGAGGATGTAACTTTAAAGTACTTTGAACCAGGCCACACTTTCATGAGCGCAGACAGTTTCCACCATGGCGTGGAGAAAGAGATGAGGAAGCGGCCTGGAGGTGCTGTCCTGGATTTTGAAGATTTTAAGAACGTCATCGCCTGCTCCAATTCTGGGAAAGTCAATGTGGTGGAGATGCAGAGTAGACACATCCTGGCATGGAGGGCTGGCCACTCACTGGCTAAACTAAATGAGGCACCAAATCTGTCTGTCATGGCTGTTATTCAGTTGAGGAGGGGATCAAGAGAGATGTTCTTCAAACTCTCACATGATGAAGAGGAGTTCACAAAATTGGACTTCCTCATGAACAAGGTAAGAGAGAATAAGAGTAAAATGATTGTTTATAACTCTGTATGTGACAAATAATCACATACTAACAGTGTACAACTTGCAGTGAAATTTAAATTATGGTCTACTCCAGGTGACTCTGGAGTATCCAAAACAGCTGCGCCCTGGAGACAAGGGGATTGAAAAGGAGAAGAAGTCGGATATAATTTCCAAGCTCTGCCCAATGATGCCCCTCAACCGCCGTCAGTTTTGGGAGAACCTGGCTGAGGAGACCTGATCAAACCACAGACACACAAACATGCGTGCACAAACAAGCACTCACATGCACATATCTACTTAAAGAAAACTGTTTTTGTTTAAAAGAATGTTGTATAAACTAATGTTTAAAAAAAAAAAAAAAAATTTTTAAGCATTCTGGGTTTACAGAAACCGTTGGTTTTTGATAACATAACCGTTGATAACATAGCTAGCGCTATTCGTTATGGAAAATGCAAGTAATCTAAATCAGATTTATCATCCATGCTGTATTTGAGATTAACTTTTAAAGGGGTGGTTGATTGCGATTTCACTGTTTTCATTTTAAATAGTGTGTAATGTTGCTGTTGGTGCATGAACAGTGTATAACATCTTAAAGGCTAAAAAACTACTCGAATGGGACTACAACGAGATACTCCCGGGTTTTATACGTAACTAACCCATACATTTACATCAACCCTCCCTCCGGAATATGCAAAAAAGGGGGCGTGGCCATATTTCGGCGGCTTTGTCGAAGAGGAAGAGTTATAGTGGAGAGCTGTAGCCATGCCGTCGAGTGTGTTATTTTCACCCAGCTGTCAGGTCTTTTGTGTTCGGGCTTCCTACGGACGCTGTAGTTCGTCAACAATGGCTAAAATTTATGTTTGATTTTGTTCCTGAAAATTACAATCGTAATTTAGCTCTCTGTGCTGCGCATTTTACGGAAGACAGCTTCCAAAATCTCCACGAATTCAATGCCGGATTCAACAAGAAACTGTTACTAAAACATGAAGCAGTTCCAATTTTAAAACCAGAGGCAGCAGTTGTTGGGCCTCAACCTGGAAGTAAGACTTAATCATTTTAAATGTATTTGCATGTATAATTTCAGATGTAATGTTTTAGTTTTATCAATGACGTAAACAAATGCCAGCGCTGGCTTTAGTAGCCACTTAGTTATGCTATTTCATGTGTCTATGACAAACGCGTACAAACTTTTTGGACCTGAATTTGTAATTATGTACTAATTTTGTAAATGTATTTTCCATGTATACTTTGACGTAATTTTGCGATTTAATCAAGAACGTAAACCAATACCAACGCTGTTTGTTACACGCTACTATAGCCAGTTAGTTTGATGCTATTTAAAAAAAAAATTACCATTCAGAAATGTTTTGTAAGAGCCGTGTTTGGGGAGGTTCTGCTCGACTCTCTTCATTGCCGCTTTCTGGGTCTGATTCGGGCTCAAACTGATACGGCAGTGTTGACACCATTATTTACATTAGACCGGAGCACAGAACTTTTGTCCGTGTAGGTAATGGGCGTGATGTTTCCGGACAACGTGCGCTACGCAGTTTAGCAATTACAACACACCCGCCCAACTAACCAATCTGAGCCCATTGCCTGTTTCTGAGGGAGTGGTTTTATAGAATCAGGAAGTCAACCGGTCGTTCAAATGACAGAGGAGAAAGCGGCTTACAATAAAGGTGAAATTTATGAAAAATAAGGCATGAAGACATGTTATATTGCATCCCATAAACACAATCATGCAAAGAAAAAAAAGCAGTAATCCACCCCTTTATACTTACATTTTTTAATGTGGAATGCATTAATAACCTTACCATTGTGTTATAAAAAAATTTCATCAATATTCAACTCTGAATTTTGTCATCTTTTCTTGTTGTGTGTGAGTGAGAATTGCAAGGTTTTCAAATTTACAGGACTTTTATTTTGGTCTTGATGTATGACGTCATAAGGCTGCGTTGCGCTCCTGCATCTGTTGTGATTCGGCTGAAGAAAGGTTTGTTTTAAGCATTTTAGGGCTGCGTTCCAGTCCACTTTTAGACACGCACTTGCGAACTTCCCTAAGCACTTCCCCTCGGGGGAATCCCTGCCGCCATTTTGAAGTGCGTTACACTTCGTGAAGTGGACGAGGGAAGTTTATATGGACAGACACTCGTTCCCTCGATTTAGACCGAGGGAGCAAGTCTACTTCATATGTACACTTCAGACATCTATATGTCCCACAATGCAGTACGATTGTGACGTAACCACAGATTGTCTAATCACCACCACAACAAACCACTCAATGATATATTAATTATAATTTATTTAAAACAACCCAAACACACCTATATACATGTGGATGCTGCATTAAACAGTAAATAATAAATCAACTCATAGCTGATTCCACGTGATCAAGGGCGTATGACGTTCCAATTCAGCTCATTGCAGTTTCTGCCAGTAGTGGGCGCTCGTGCAACGTAAGCAATGACGTACGTCCGAGTGAACGAGACGGAGGGAAGTTAGCAAGTGAAGGGCATGACAATTTTGGACTGGAACGCAGCCAAGGTGTTTATAGCAACGCAGAATGGATGATGTATTATTAAATGTAACTTTGCATTGCTTTATATAGCTACCATTCATTAACGTCGTTTGAGCAAAGTAATGAATAGGCACTCAAGAGTAGCAAAAGTTGCATCTTATCATAATGAAATAGGTCACTGGTAAGTAACGGTAGTGTTGAGAGAAACGGTATTATTCGAATCGCTATGTTTCTATCTCTATCTCTACAAATCATTAAATACCTAAACGGCCTAATATATTAAGTCTCTATTTTTTGCATTCTTTAATTTGTAGTGCTAATTTCCAGTGTTTTTAGTCTAATCAGGTGATTTAAGTCCATTAACTCTCACTCAGACTGACTCCAGTGAACTAAACTACTGAACTAGAGCTTATCGAGACACACACAGAGATTTAGTTTGGAGTATTTTTAGTCTAATCAAGTGATTTAAAAGGTTAGTTCACCCGGAAATTAAAATTCTGTCAGTAATTCACCCTCATGTTGTTCAAACCCCTTAAGACTTTCGTTCATCTTCAGAACACAAATTAAGAGATTTTTGATCTGAGAGATTTTTTATCAGTTCTCACGCATGCGTCATGGCGCTCTCGTGAACTGACGTCAGAGGCCCACACAAAGGAAAATGAATAGTTGAATAAAGTCGTTATTATTGTTTTTATAGTTATTGTTTTTAATGTGAACAGCCCTTTAGTGTGGATTTATATTTCTTTCTGTTATTCTCATCTTAAACAGAACAAACGCAAATAAAAACTCCTGGTGAAGCGATTGAGATCCATGTGACACTATTATAAAGACAGTGTTTATTAAAGAGGAGAGTGAAGACATGAAGATTGAAGAAACATTCAGAGTGAAACATGAAGATACTGAGGAACAGACAAAGATAGCATTTATTAAAGAGGAGAGTGAAGACATGAAGATTGAAGAAACATTCAGAGTGAAAGAAGAACAAACAGGTTGGTTTCCTTCTCAAAGCTTGAACTCAGTCATTGATCCTTATAAAAATGTCCAGCTATACAGAAATTAATAATAGTTTAAGAAGAATGTCCATCATATTTAGTATTTTAAGGGGGATTTTACTAAATATCCCCTATACCAAATATTTACCTCTAAATTTTGCACCATTTATCATCTGCAATACCAAGGTGTAACCACTAGATGGCTTTATAGCCTTAGATATAAATATAGGCTAAACAGTTGCTTCTACATGGTCTAAATCAGAGGTGCCTAATCCTGCTCCTGCGGATCGACTGCCCTGCACAGTTAATCTCCAACCCTAATCAAACATACCTGAAGCAACCAAATAAGATCTTCAGGATCACTTGAAAATTAAAGGACAGACTCATTTGCAGCTATTAGAAGTATTTAGTCAATGACATCTGTCAGAGAAGATCTGTTGATTGAAATGTTTCACAGCTTATTACATCGGGGAGGGATAGATGTTCAGTTTTGCTGGGTGACAGCTCATGAGGGAGTAAATGGAAACGAGATTGCAGACAAACTAGCAAAAGAGGCATTAGAAAATGAAATAACTACAAATACCACTAGGAAAAGGATAAGGAAAAGCACTCATTAAAGGTAGGGTAGGCAGGATTTAAAAAAAAAAAACACAATTCCCAAATTTGTTTAAACTGTCTTTATATACCAATACATAATTAAAATGTAAGTACTCTGAAAAAGAGATTTTAAAAATCGAGTGTCTGTAGTCCTCTCAGGGCTGCGATAAACACAGCTACTTATTCCATTAACTCCTCCCCCTCCCGTCTTGGCTCCTTCCAAAGCCACGCCCCCAAAACATATGACCGCGCGATGCCGCCCGCTAGGGATGCACCGATACCGGTATCTGGTATCGGCCTCAATACCACATTTTCTAAAGTACTCGTTAAAAGTCCCCCGATACCGGGGACCGATACCACGGTCTGAGAAATGTCTATGTTTGAGCGGCGTGTAAGGGGTTAATCACAGGCGAGTGCCCGCCCCCAGACTCCGGCTGCAGGTCAGAGCGGGGAGAAGGCGACGCGAGACGAGACATGTCAGCCGTGTGGAACTATTTCAAAGTGAATGAAGACGACAAAACAAAGGCGGACTGCAAATTGTCCTCAGCGAAATTGTCCAGAGGAGGCTCAAAAGGTAGCGCATTTAACACAAGTAATTTAATCAAGCACCTAAAATCCCAACATGACAACGAGTACAAAGAGTTTACCCACGCTTCTAAACCAACACAACCCACGCTGCAGCAAACTCTTGCAAGACGAGATAAAATGTCCAGAGACAATCCACGTGCTGTGAAAATAACACAGGCAATTATCGAGTACATTGCATTGAGTGACCAGCCACTCTCGGAGGTAGAAAATGTGGGATTCCTGCGTCTCCTCCATGTTCTGGAGCCCAGATATGATGTCCCAAGCCACCGCTACATGACTGACACGGAGCTGCCTAAACTACACGACTCCGTGCAAAAACATATCCACAGCCTACTGCAAGCCTCCTCTGCGTTTAGTTTCACCACAGATATTTGGACAAGCAGTGTTAGCCCCGTGTCGCTAATTAGCCTAACCTGCCAGTGGATAGACGAGAGTTTCACGCCGCAACGAGCCATATTACATGCGAAACAATTCCGCGGCTCGCACACCGGCCAGGCTATAGCGCATGTGTTTGAGGAAATGCTCCAGACATGGGGTATACCTAAAACATCAGTACATATTGTGCTTCGTGACAATGCTAAAAACATGATTAAAGCCATGAATGACGCAGGGCTCCCAAGTCTGCCGTGTGTCGCGCACACGCTCCAACTGGCTGTTCAAGAGGGCTTATTAGCACAGAGGAGCATAGCTGATGCTATAGCAGTGGGGCGGAAAATAGTTGGGCATTTTAAACATTCCGCCTTAGCCTACTCCCGCCTCGAGGACATTCAGGGACAGCTCAACCAGCCAATAAAGAGACTGCAGCAGGACGTACAGACGCGCTGGAACAGCACGTATTACATGCTCCAGTCCCTCATTGAGCAAAAGCGAGTACTGGGGGTGTATGTGTCCGAGCATGAACTCCCTGACTATCTCACCGTTCACCAATGGGCTCTTATGGAGAAGACTGTTGCCATCCTCGCCCCCTTTGAGGAACTAACTAAAAAAGTGAGCAGCTACGACGCACTAGCCTCTGATGTCATCCCAGCTGTGACTGTGCTAGTGAGACTTCTAAACAGAGAAACAGACGAGGACCACGGCGTCAAGACAATGAAAGCAACCTTACTGGCAGCTGTGAAGAAACGCTTCAGTGACGTCGAGACCAACCCACTGTACTTCATCTCCACCATACTTGACCCAAGGTAAAGTCTGTGTGCTATAGGTATTCAATGATAAACTACAGTACTAAATGTAAGATTAATTAATTCCATCTGAAATATTATATTATATTATAGTTTTGTAACTAAAATACACAAATACAAATGTATGCAATATATATATATATATATAATATGAAATATATTTCCCTTATTACTACCAGAAAGCCAAATGGCTGGCATTTGTGACAGTGGTTTAGAGGAAACTAAAATCTGTCCTATTTTTCCACATATTAATACATTCATGAATTTTGTTC
Organism: Semotilus atromaculatus; assembly: GCA_031834385.1. NCBI lineage: Eukaryota > Metazoa > Chordata > Actinopteri > Cypriniformes > Leuciscidae > Semotilus > Semotilus atromaculatus. Next base: position 15,917,741 of record JAULUF010000040.1, read on the forward strand.
AGGTATAAAGATCGCTTCTTCTCCAACAATACTGCTGGAGCTGAGGCAGGAGCTGCAGATGATGTCCAGAGCTGAGGCAGAGTTAAACATTGTTAAACATTGTACATCTAACATTGTTAAATTATATGACTAAAGCTGTTACCTGTAAATTTAAATCATGTTTTTTTTATTAAGTACTCGGTATCGGTATCGGCGAGTACTGAAATGCAAGTACTCGTACTCGTTTTCCAAAAAAGTGGTATCGGTGCATCCCTACCGCCCGCGCTCAGCTGGAGGACGCGTTTCCCAGCGCCGAGCGGAGACGAGCAGTGCATGGAGTGACATCATGTCAGAATCACGTAATAAAATACCTAACATTATCATTATGAATATAAACAACTAACATGGCTGTTAGTACTCACTATCAAGCCAGCATATCGATACTGGTAAAGTTTAAATATATATTGAGTTTGATTCGGTAACAAGCTAGTAACATAAGGCAAACTCAAAGCTAAAAACAGGGTGCATTGATACACGTTTTTCCAGTTACCATCAGTTACACTGTGATGAAGGTGAATTTCGTGTAAGATTCATAACATATACGGTGTTTTGATTGTAAGAGCTTCCATGATGAAAGCACTGTTACCGTCACTTTCAGCCCCTTGATGTCCCTCAGGTGTCCACCGCTGGAAAGCCCTTATATTGCTTGCTTTATCCAAAGACTTTTTGGCCATAGCCTTTTCAAATACTGTCTTTTCTTGCCTGGTTTGCCTTCGCTGACTGTATATGCAGGTACTGGGAATTTTGACAGCTAAATTCACGGCCATAATTGTGATTCTTTCTAGCGTCCGTGCTTTTTCCACTCCTTGAGTCACACAGGTGCGCGCGCGTGGGCGGCTCCTGTTGCTGCAGGGGTGGTTGCCATGGTAGCGGGGACAGTGACAGTCGCTCCAGCCAATCATTTCATTCGTCCCGAATGCAGATAAGTAGCTGTGTTTATTGCAGCCCTGAGAGGACTACAGACACTCGATTTTTATACTTTCTTTTTCAGAATACTTACATTTTAATTATGTATTGGTATATATAGACAGTTTAAACATATTTTGTTAGAAAAATTCTAACATTATTATTGGGAATTATATTATTGGGAACAGAAGGAGAAAAAAAGGGGATAAGAATCACCAGGAAGGCATTATTTAAATTTCTTAAAGACACTGGGTTGGTGAACAGAATATGAGAGCACCTTAATATAATACCTAATAGGGTTTATAGTTGAATGATATGATGTTACACACTCCAGTGCAGTAGGTGGCGGTATGCACTTTAAGTTGTTTGCAATCCGCCATTAACTAAGAGAAGAAGAAAATTAAAGGCAGGTGTGTTTGATTAAGGTTGGAGATGAGCTGTGCAGGACAGTTGATCGGTAGGAGCAGGATTGGGCACCCCTGGTCTAAAAGCTACGTATATAATGAAAGTATTGGCAAAAACAAAATGGGGAACAGATCACATTGTTCTTTTGAGACTCTATAGAACACTAATCCGTTCCCATCTGGACTATGGAAGCATAATATATGACTCTGCCAGAAAATCATGCCAGCTTGAGTAAGTGCATCATCAGGGCTTACGATTTGCCTTGGGAGCATTTAGAACTTCGCCAGTGCAAAGTTTATATATTGAAGCTAATGAACCTTCACTTCAAAATAGAAATGTGACAGTGATAATATTCTCACACCGGTTAATCGACTTGTGACAACAGGTAATATCGGTTTCATCTGGAGTTTGATTGACATGCGATCTGACTAATCAAAATCCACCATTTTGTCCGACAAAGCAGTCAGGAGAGTTAGTAGATTAACGTCGGTGGATTTGAACTTGGCTTTAACTGAGGCAATCTGTCACGACACATTAAAGAGCCACAAAACGGTAGGCCTATTTATTGTTTAATTTTCTTTGACTGACCAAATTTGAAAGTTGAGACTTTGTTTCATATTAAATATTACCTGCTCGGTCCTGTCTGTCAGCGCGTTGTCAGTGTCCTCTATTTTTCACTGAAAAATAGTAATTTACAGTCATTTTGGCAATCAATACTCAAACGGCAACCAGGCTGAATTTGTCTGTTTTAACGTGTCTGCTGTCTGAAATTAATATGCAATACTACCACTGGTGTATGATTGACAATGCAATTTTAAATGTAGGAAATTAACATGGGAGGAATATAGCAGCTTTGAACTTTAGTTGTTGGAAATAGATATGTGCCCTCTCTGGTGATTGCAGTGATATACAGGCACCCAAGACCACTAAAACCTTGTTGATGGGTTGATGCCTAAGTCTGATCGGCTACTCCTTATTGGAGACTTTAAAATCCCTGTGTGTTGCCTTTCAACCCCAATGGCCAAATACTTTGTTCATTGACTCCTTTGACTCGTCTCAGTTGGTAAATGGACTGAATCGCTTTGTGCACCAAGATCAAATAAGCTGCAAAACACTTAGCCTATACGAAGTATAAATGGCAACACTTGATCTGTGCGCTCTGTTTAGCAGCCTTACAAATATAAAACACAACACTTTTGTAGATGGTGGTTTAGTTAAAATGGCAGAACATAATGAGTCTTTAGTCACTGTAAGATTAATTAAGGAAAAAATAGCAGATACAAACATGCAAGACACCAGACTGTTGTCACAATTTTGGGCGTGAGTCGTGTTCTGTACACACAACTTTTTTTGTTTCAGATTGAATTTGGCAAATGCTGTGGCCAGTAACAGTTTATTCTCTGTATAGTTCAATCCTAATACTGAGATGATGCTGACACATGGTCTGTGTTTCTGTAAGCGCTTTTTAAAATATCTTTAACACATTCTGTTAACTGTGCAGATTCATGTTGTGATGAAATATAAAACAGTATCAACGGCATAACTCTGAAAATTAATGATAATGATAATGGGACACGCATACAAGGAGAAAAGCAGAGGACCTAATACTGAGCCCTGTGCCACACCATACTTGTGTTTGGTGTAATGTGTCTTTTCATATTACAAATTGGTAGTGGTCTGATGGGAGCTAAATCAGGGTAGTGCATGTCCAAATACAAGCAGGGCTTGATATTAACTTTTTTGCTCACCAGTCACTGTGGCTTATGGTTTTCCAAAGTTACTAGCCACTCAGCATTTTCATTGGCCACTTGTTGTTGGGGAATTGCCTTTTATATGATAAAAGTTGAATATGGCTTGCTAAAATGTATCTAGATTTAAAACCTTTAAATGTCTTCAACCTCTTTTAAATGAACTCTTCACACCCAAATCACAAGCATATGTGACCTGATCCAGCAAAATGAGTCACAGTAACCCTAATTTCAAAATTGAGATTTTGGTATTAATGGAAAGAGGAGACCATAAGCTTTCAAATGATATCCTAGTCAAAGTCATACTTTGAATGGTATACACATTTGAATTTTGGTCGTCTGCCCTCTTTTTCCAATTGAAAACATGAGAAAATCGGGCTTAAAGTTTTTTGCCCATTTTTTTGTTGATATTAAAGGGAAAACTATTTATTTTACAGCTTAATTTGACCAAAGACATATATAATTGCTATTAAACCAGGCTGAAGCTAAAATTATTTACAAGTTTCTATTTGAATAAATTATTTAAAAGGCACTTTAAAGGCACTTTTACAAAAATGTACTAAAATCAGAAAGATTGAACAGATGCTCTACATTTTTTGCTTGAGAGAGAGGGTGTGTGTGTGTGAGAGAAAGAAAGTGAGAGAGGCAGAGAGACAAGGAAACAGAGAACAAATAATGCTAGCCTATGCAATCATATCTTTGGGTAGGCTAGTTGACAATAACAGTGTAACAAATTCAAAACGGAAATACCAACAGTTAAATATTGAGTTAAAATAAATCAAACACATTGTAATGGATTCTCCTTGCAGATAAAAACACAATAAATACTCACTCAGATTCAAATTGGATATTAAATGAACATTTCAGCTGGGCAGGGAGAGCAACTTACTATCTCAACTGGCGGTTTTGGCCAAGTAATGTCCTTTGTATTTTCTGTGCAAATCTCACGGATATTTTTGTACAAATAAGTCTTTCTTTTCAAATCCAGGCCAGGGGGCTTGATGACAGGGGGTCTGGATTGGTGGTGCGTCCTCTTGGATTAAGCATATTCCTTGTTCCTCAGAGGTGGCAAAGGCCTTGTAAAATACCCATCCAGGATGGTCACTGCTCATTCTGAAAAACACAGAAGATTGGGGAAACCTAGTTGTAAAAGATCCATTCACTATTATATGCAGATACCCATGTAACACAGAAGCACATACCCACACACACAGCACTTGAGCATAATAGACATATGCCATTCGTATTATAGTACCATAAATTACATACCGATAATGCTGGTGTTGGGTTATTCCCAGGAGATGTGGGAAGAATGGCTTCAGGAATGACTGCCAATCACACTGCTTCACCCAGACTTCCCCATCTTCCCGTCCAACCAGTTGCGGGATGTTAACTCCAGTCAGTGTGCTGCTTCGAACATCAACAACAATATCGTCCAGACATGATACCATCTTTCGGCGATAGCTTTGTTTCACCAAGCCAAATACCCAATCTGGTGCAAACTTTGTATGGCCAACAATGAGAAAGTTCAATGAAATTGTTTCATGCAATCCATGAAGAACTCTCCATAGCAGGTACTGTATTGCACAGTATTGTTCTTGTTCTGGCCTACACAGTTGTCACAATGTAGCTGGACATGCTTTTCACCCATGCCATATTGAGTGAAGGAATGACACCACAGCATTTGGTCCTTTGGTGATGCATACACTCTCACCGATAAGGTAGTTAACATGTCTTGGAATAGCCTCACAGTTAATGCCAAACAAGCCACATTTTCGAGGGGTCAAGAAGTACATAGGACTGGGCTGAAGTGGATTGGAGGGAAAATGAACCTGCTGGGCAAAATCAAAAGAGTAATGCATTGTGATTTCTCGGGAGCATGGATCACAAGGAGTTCATGAATGGCATGGTCTTTTACAGTATCCTTGGCTTTCTGAACCATGTCTTGATACAGTGAGCATTCTAATATCACTTTCATGAGGTGGTCTTCCTGGTTTCTGCATCGCTCGGATTTCTCTGCTTCGGTCAGGTTGGCAGACTTGTAGATGGTCGAGTTGTTTTTTTGGCATTCCCAAGTCAGGCACAAGGGTCTTCCACAGGTGCCGAAATGTCACAATGTTGACCACCCGATGTTCTGATAAAACAAAGTTTGGGAAGAACTTCCTCAATTAGGATTGATGCACTATTAATGCACTTTAAAACTTTTCCATTAATTACAGTCTTTCATTAACTGACAAGCCTTTCATTAAAGATCACTCAGCAAGCGTAGGCTACATGTGTAAAACTAATGAATAACATTCATTATCACATTAAGTTATTTTTCAGCATAATAGGTTTATCGATTCAGCACTGAAATGCTCATTAATAAAGAATACCTACCTCTTGACCTAACTGCCTGTTCATAGGCAAGAAAAAATGTGGCCTTGGTGTAATGAGAGGGCAGCAACTTGATATCAGAACGTTTGTAGCCAGGGACTTGACCTGAGCCGGGGGAGTTGAGGATGAATGATGCCACACGACAGATGTCATCATGCGTGAGCAGGCGCTTGTCTGATTTCTGATGGCCACCGGATGTTTTTACACAGAGGGTCAACCCATGTTCTTTGTGATGCTTCATGAGGGCTTAGAGGTGGGCGATATATCCTTTAGACGATAATATCCAATTTGTTGTCTGGACGATATGCAAAATTGGGATATCGAGTATTTCATAATTTGTACAATCCGACCCCCCAAACATGAAAAGAGCTGAAGGAAGTGTACCTTCTAAACAATTATATGTTGCGAATTTAATACTGTAGGGGTTTGTTTGATTGACTGTAGCCTATTTTATGTTTTTTTTTTTTTTTTACAAATCACGATCGTTCCTCAATTGCACGAGAGTAAGCTGAGTACTAATTTGCAATACAACTACGGAGTTCTTACCTGTGTGTTATGACGTTTCTTTCTTAGGTTGAAGCAACAATCCAAAAACGTAAAGAGTAAAGCCGTAGGCTATAGGGCTCGAGCCTAACGGCGTCGGCGCCTAAATGTGTAAAAAGGACGAACAGAAATATTCTCCAGGACGCCTACAGGACGAAAGACATTTTTGTATGTGTGTTCATTTATTACTAGCCTATTAGTGTAACTTACTTAGAAAATGCCAAAATTAACCGGCAAGCGCTGACTACAACGGTCCGGAGTACGTCTTTTCATGCTTCTATCACTGGCCGGCTCACCCGGAGACTTGTTTCGCGGTAGGCCTACATCTATCACATTGCTTAATGACATCGCAAATTGCGCTGGTTAAAAAACGAGACGATAACTAAATAAAAACTAGTTTTGAATGACAAAAACTATGACGAAAAGCTATTGACATTGTCGTCAACGAATAAAAACTAGACAAAATGTTAGATAGTGACGATTTGGGAAGCGATCCAGTCAGAACTGATGTCCTGCGTTTGTGGTAGATGCGCACATGTGTAGGCTACTGTAACGCGCTGATCTACCCATCGGCACACGGGTTGAACTGCGCTGCATGTCTCATAAAACGTTAAAAAATTTAAACGTCTTGGAGAATGAGTAGAGCATAAGAGTGACGACGAAAAAAAAGAGCTCTATTCGGTTCGGTTTTCTGTGCGCACACACCCGACCCGAAGCGTGCAGCCATGCACATAGACAGCGCGCGAGGACTGAATTGAACTCTCTTTCGTGTCTGAATGGACAAATAGCCTACACACAACATTATGTCGAAATGCCCGTTTTGGAGAGTATGTATTTTTCTCTTATTTTTCATATATGTAAAAAGAAAAAGGAAAAAAAAATTGTTCTGCATGAATACAAAAAAGCATTTAACTCCTGTTATTTTTTTTATTAAATCTGTTTTCACCTGTTTAGATAACTACTTTGAATGGAGCTAAATAAATATAATAATATATATCATAAACATTTTTATGGTGTTTTTATTACTACAACTAACAACTAGGCCTATAGATGATAATCACAAAGTAGAAACAACATTTTTATTTTGGTACAGTTGACATTCACTTTATGACGGTTCAAATTGTTTTTCAGTACAGTTCCAGAATTGAGGTGAAAAAGTTAGTCTGGAGCCCTGAGATGTAGGGTTTGCAAAACACAACTTTTTTTTAAAAGAGATAGTCACATTGTTGTTATTACTAATAGAGTAGTTTGCAAAGCACAAGTTAATTTATTACGTACATATATTGTACTGAAAAAGCACTGTTCTTGTATTAGAATAAATATTTAGTACAGTAACTTGGTTCATATTTAAATCAATAATGTCTCATATCTTTATGTACTAGTAATTCTAGTAATAGGTCAAATGCAGCAAGTCAAAAGACCAACTGGACCTTCTTTGCCAGTTTGCACACATTTCTTTGAAGGATTGCAAAAATATCGTCTGAATATCGATATCGAGATATTGGAAAAAAATATCGAGATATTCATTTTTGTCAATATCTCCCACCCCTATGAGGGCTGTCAACTTGTTTTGGCTTATGCTAAAATAAAAACAAGAACAACCCACTGTCACTAAAATGCAGAGCAATGCATTTCACCATAATAGCTAGTTCTGAATTAAGAGCTGCTTACAATTTTTAAAGTTACTTACCAATGTAAAAACTTGAATGTCTCTCGACAGACTCTCCTGCCATTAACGTAATTGTCTGTCCTTTGGTGCTGACGCTCTTGCTGCACTTTCTTCTTTGAGCATCTTGGAATTGTGAAAGTGGCAACTCAGTTTCCCCAACAGGACCAGGTCTTTCTCGTATTCGGTGAGAGAGGCCATAGACAGACGTATCTCGTAAACAAAATCTTCATCAAATGACCGAAAACACGGCTCTCCATCATTGAGTTTACACCCTTTACAGCCAAATGCGCGTATTTTTGCTAACTCGTCATCTCGCTCACTACTAACTACTTCACAATTAAACATAACCCTATTAACTTCCCCGACATCATTCACAGGCTGTTCAACGTTTTCATCATCACTGTGATCCTCTTCCACAGGGCTGTCGCTGTCATCAGAGGATGACACGTCTCCAGATACAAAAAAATCACTGACAAGCCTTAGCCATTCTTGCTTACCAGCTGCAGAGCTTAGGTTAGAAGCCTCCAGTGAGTTCAACGCTTTGGCGAATTCGCTCTCTTTTGACAGCGACATTTCTCAAATTAATAATATTTAATCTTTCTGAGGAGATCTGCTAGCTTGTTTAAACAGAGCGCTGCGAGTCTGACAGAAGGATGGCTGGACCAATCGCGTGCCAGTCAGTCGAAACGGGGCTTCCCATTGACAAATGATCCGCGTTTGTGTACATTTCTAAGCTTTGTGATTGGTTGTATACAACGAGCAACACCATATTTGGAGAGCAGAGATAGTGACGTTTCATGGGATGCCCGGGAAATGCTCAGAGGTGACAAGAGGAGTTGAGAAAAGCAATATTCATTTCCAGCAAATTTAGTAAAACTTTGTAAACTTTAATTGTCATTAAAATACCTTTACTCAATTATCTGGACTATTAAACTTTGGGAGATTATTTTTTAATGTCTTTTGAATGAAATTAGCAAAAAAATTATGTTTTTCCACATAATCGGCCCATATCTTAAAATGGAACGTTGCGACTTCCAACTCATTTCGCCAGAGTGGGTCACATATATGAAATGTTGCTAATTTATCATCTATGCTGTTTTCAAAACTGGGAACGATTTTAGCTATAGGAATGTGTTTAGGGTGACTAATTTAGCTCTTATTTCAGAGTAGGGTGTAACCCAGCACAATAGGAGCTACCAGTGACACAAATGTACGCTGGTTTGCTGAACGTATGTGTAGTGGGACGTATTGCTGCCCGGTAATCAGATTAATGTGCCTGGGGTAGTGTGGGTCCAATCACGAACAGGGTGGGACGATATAAAAAGAAAGGAACATGTAGTCACTATTGCATGTGCTTGCTGGTTGGGTGTCGCGTCATTGCCCGTGGGACCGCCCCTTGTTCCTGTAGTGCTTCCGCTTTGAGCCTCGGGATAGTTCGCGGCTGTTGGCGGCTCCGGCTCTCACGTTATATGCTTCTCGTGCAGTCCCGTGTCATGATGCTTTGAGCGGCCGGGATAGCTTGTGGAGTGAGCTTTGAGCGACAGCGCTCTCCCGTTGTACGCCCCTCTTGCATTCCCGTGTCTTGTGTATGCGTGGCGTGGATGGGCGACGGGTTTATGAATTAGAGGAATAGATGTGCTGCGATGCCTGGTGGGCAACGCTGATTTGACGCTGCTGCTTTGTCTACATAAAGTTTTTTTTTCCGATAACAAACCCTCATCCTCACACGTGTGTGTGTGTGTGTGTGTGTGCACAGCCTAGGCGTCTTGTGTGAGGCTGGCTCGCTCTCCAGTACGTGCCACCGTGATTGCCGGGTGCCTTCCACACTTCCCAAGTGTTTGTGTTTTGTTTTTTTGGTATTTCTTTTCTTTTTTTCAGTATATTCATTTATCATTGTTTGTGCTACTGACTGTTCTGATTGGTTTACTTTGAGTGTTTTACAGTGTTGTATTTTGTGATTTACTTTAAAGGTGCTGGTAGAAGGTCAGTGAGGGTATACCAGCACTGGCACTAAAACTTTGACTTTTATATTTTTCATTTTTTTGTATTATTGTTTTCTAGTTTACTAGTTTAAATGTTTATTATTTGTGCCTGTTTGGAGTAAGTGTGATTATTATATATTGAGACCTGTAATATTTTCTTTGCTCTCGTTGCAGGAGCCGAGGCTTCATGGTAGGCCACTAGTAGGCCCTTATGCGGTGACCGAGGGCTCGTCACAGAGTGCTGTGTGGTTATTTCTTGACTTTATTGCAGTGTGTGTGCTGATACTTGTACACGGGGTGCTGAGAGTGATATAAAAGCCTTGTGCTTACTGAGTTCGTGCATCTGCCGTTAAGCTTCGGTCTCCTTCATCTTGTGGTCTCTTTTGTATTGTGAATGAGTGACCCAGTTTTATATCTTTTAAAATTATTGTGAGTATTTAAATAAAGCTTTTTTTTGTATCATTGGTATCCACGTCTCTAGCCCTTCTTGACAATCACGTTCCTGTGTGTCCCGTGTAAAATCTTAGATCCACAATATCAATATTTCCCTGTAAACAGGGTGGCGTAGTCATGGTTAAGCTAGAGGTAGTGTTCCTACCTTTGCTCCTCGTCTAGGAGAGAGCCCCGCTACATATGCAAAACACAGGCACCTGCCATTTTTAAAAAGCCATGTAAACAGTAGATTGGGTATATTATCTAGCATACATGTTATAAGTTTTGATGTCTGTTGCTTTGGGGCATTAAACTGGGATTAACTTTTATGTCTCTTTTCGTCTTAGACCTGATGACATTGAAAGAGGAGAGTCCAGATCTGATTGAAATGGAAAAGGGCTCACGAAAAAGGGCTCAAAAGACAGGGACTATAGGTAACTTCACCTGCCACCTGTGTGAACTAAGTTTCAGAAAGCAGGGAAACCTTGAAGTCCACATGAGAGTTCACACTATAAGGAGACTCTACCCCTGCCAACAGTGTGGAGTAAGTTTCAATCGAAAAGAACGCCTTAAAGTCCACATGAGAATTCACACTGGAGAGAAGCCTTTCACCTGCCAACAGTGTGGAATAAGTTTCACTCAAAGAGGACACATAAACGGTCACATGAGAATTCACACTGGAGAAAAACCTTTTACCTGCCAACAGTGTGGAAAAAGTTTCACTCAGAGGACACATGAACAGTCACATGAGAATTCACACTGGAGAGAAGCCTTAAGGCCCCGATATTCTCACGGGAAAGTTATTTTTCGTTCTTTGTTTAGGGGTAAAACTAAATTTGAAATACATGAGCAGCGATATACTGTTAGAAAACATCTGAAGCTGCCCACACTGTTGAGAGCGAATGTTAGATGTATAAATATGTGCTGTGTGCTTTCCACTTTCAAAAACAAACACACAACAAGACTGAGAAAACAGCAAACATTTTTTAATTAAGCATAAGAAAGGCATCTGATCATAGCAGCGTGGATATGTTTGATTGCACGAGCTCTGCAATTCGACATTCTAGTAAAGGCATGCTTATTTATAACGTTTATATAATAGATTGCTTAAAATCAAGCCTCTTTTCCATATTAAACTTGAAAAATAATGTCAGTGTCTCATTTCATCAGAAGTACAACTTCATTTCTACTATAAAGCAGCTCTCAAATGTGTTCATGGTTTCACTTGTGGACGTCTGACCTCAACAGACTGAACAGGACAAATGAACCAGTAAAGATTTCCACAAAAATCTGATATGTGGCCATTGTCATGACCGGCTTAAAGCTGTGACAAATTCAGATTCAGATTCAGATTCAACTTTATTGTCATTATGCAGAGTACAAGTACAGAGCTAATGAAATGCAGTTAGCATCTGACCAGAAGTGCGAGAATATAGTGTTTTATATACATAAAATTGCAGAATAAAATAGAACTATGATTTACAGAATGTACAGTGGAGTTGCTATATGCAGTGCTAAGCAGAGTATGTACAGAATATAAATAGAATGCAAATGTTCTCATTCTGTGCAAAATATGAGTAGTATAATGTACTGTAAATACATGTATGTAAAGTACTGTGACCAGTGCAGTAATCGGCAGGTGGAAGTTAGATTGGTGGCGTGGCATTCAGAAGTGTCACAGCCTCGGGGAAAAAGCTCTTCCTGAGCCTACTGGTGCGAGAGCGTAGGCTCCTGTAACGCCTGCCGGATGGAAGGAGGGTGAAAAGTCCATGGTTAGGGTGAGAGACATCCTTGATGATGTTTCTTGCCCTTTCCAGGCAGTGCTTATGATAAATGTTCTCAATGGAAGGTAACTGAGTACCAGTGATCCGTTGAGCAGTTTTCACCACCCGCTGGAGTGCTTTGCGGTCAGATGCGGAGCAATTGCTGTACCATACTGAGATGCAGTTCGTGAGTATGCTCTCAATGGTACAGCGGTAGAATTCCACAAGGATCCTGGGACTCAGGTGAACTTTCTTAAAGGAGAACTCCGGGCAATTTTTAAGTTAATCTTGATCGTTAGACCTTTGTGAGTATTGTCTATAGAAAAAAAAACTAACCGGATTGGTGCTTGCGACGCGGAGCTGCGACCGCGAATGCCCAGAGCTCCCACTCAGCTAAAACGGCAGCTCTGGGGGCATAACATAAAGAGCGTTTTTGTGCCTCTTAACAGACACAAAATGCAATTAAAATGTCTGTCCAACATGAACAGGGGCCTTACCTGTGAACAAGATGCGTTTAGCAACTTAGCCATGGTTTAAATTCACCTAAATAGTGTTTTAGACAGCAAGCTGTAGTCTCGCGCTGAAGTCTCGCTCCTCCCACCTGGACACTATTGACCTTTCCCGACTACAACTGAGATCACGGGACTTCAGCGTGAGTCCAGCGCGAGACTACAGCTTGCCGTCTAAAACACTATTTAAACCATGGCTAAGTTGCTAAACGCATCTTGTTCACAGGTAAGGCCCCTGTTCATGTTGGACAGACATTTTAATTGCATTTTGTGTCTGTTAAGAGGCACAAAAATGCTCTTTATGTTATGCCCCCAGAGCTGCCGTTTTAGCTGAGTGGGAGCTCTGGGCATTCGCGGTCGCAGCTCCGCGTAGCAAGCACCAATCCGTTTTTTTTTTTCTTCTATAGACAGTACTCACAAAGGTCTAACGATCAAGATTAACTTAAAAATTGCCCGGAGTTTTCCTTTAAGGCTCCGTAAGAAGAAAAGGCGCTGCTGTGCCTTTTTGACCAAGGTGGAGGTGTTATGGGACCATGTGAGGTCATCTGTGGATGCCAAGGAACTTGAAGCTCGACACACGCTCCACCACAGCTCCATTAATGTAGATGGGTGTGTGTGCATGACTCCTAGTCCGCCTGAAGTCCACAATGATCTCCTTTGTCTTCTGGGTGTTTAGTTCCAGATTGTTGGTGGCACACCACACACCCAAGTGCAGCACCTCATCCCTATAGGCTGATTCATCGTCATCCTTGATCAGACCTACCACCGTGGTGTCATCTGCGAATTTGATTATAGTGTTAGAGCCATAAGCAGGAACGCAGTCATGGGTGAAGAGGGAATACAGAAGAGGGCTCAGCACGCAACCCTGTGGCACGCCGGTGTTCAGGGTCATGATGATGGAGGAGGAGAGGTTATCTAACTTAACAGTCTGAGGTCTGTTAGTCAGAAATTTTTAAATCCAGTTGCAGATGGGTGTGCTGATTCCAAGCTGGCTGAGCTTGGAGATCAGCTTGGGGGGGGATTACCGTATTAAATGCAGAACTAAAATCAATGAACAGCATTCTGATGTGTGTGTTTTGTCTGTCCAGGTGGGTAAGGGCAGAGTGAAGTGCCGTTGAGATGGCATCCTCTGTTGACCTATTGTGGCGATAGGCAAATTGGAATGGGTCTAGTGTAGCAGGGAGACAGGATTTTAAATGGGATGCAACCAGTTTCTCGAAGCACTTGGCAATGATGGAGGTGAGTGCAACAGGACGGAAGTCATTAGGGACCGAGGCAGTGGAATGTTTCGGTACTGGCACCACGGTGGAGGTTTTAAAGATAGTGGGGACAGTTGTTTGGACCAAGGACAGATTGAAAATGTCCGTGAAGACCTCAGCCAGCTGCTCCGCACAGGCTTTGAGCACACAACCAGGTATTCCATCAGGGCCAGCTGCTTTCCGTGCATTCACCTTACGCAGAGTAGAGTAGACATCTGAAGTGGAGAGTATGGGAGGCAGTTCACTGTTTTGATGCTCAGCTTTAAGTGAGATCTCCTTATTATTTTGATCAAAACTAGCATAAAATTGATTGAGCTCGTCTGGGAGAGAGGCAGAGCTGGAGGAAAGCACAGAGTTAGATGGTTTGTAGTCTGAGAATTTGTATGCCTTGCCACATATGCCGAGGGTCTGAAGACTTAAAGTGTTCTTCAATCTTCTGTTTATGTGTGAGCTTTGCCTGACAAATACCCTTCCTCAGGTTGGCTCTGGCTGAGCTGTAAGCCTTCCGGTCTCCAGACCTGAAGGCTCCATCTCTTGCTTTGAGCAGGAGGCGAACCTCTCTATTAATCCAGGGCTTCTGACCCAGATAGCAAAAAATATCCGCACGGCTTCTTTTTGCCGCCGGCCCTAAGCTGTCGGCTATAGGTGCGTCCCGCTGGCGGCGATGAAACGTTTGCCGCCGAATTCGTCACTCCCATATTTTGCGAGATACCGCCGGCGAATAGCTGGCGGGCCGACTGCTTCATTTTCACTGGCGGTTGCCTCCGTCTAATGGACCGCGGCCGGCTGGCGGCAAGCCGCTTTGAAATACAAGGATTTCTACTCTCAAAATCGACCAGCCATGGCTTACTATTGTTTTGCTCCAAAGCCATTAGGGTTTAGGCTATAACAGATTCTTGACTCTTGATTCCATTATAAGGTTTAGGAAATGACATTTAAATTACTTAAAGGGGTCATGACATGAGAAACCAAATGATCTTTTGGTATATAAGAGATCTATGTACTATTAAAACTTCCTGCAAGTTTCATAGCTTAAGATGTCCTCCCCATTATAAACGAAGCATTTATTTAATCAAGCTCTAAATACAGCTCGTTCTGGATCCATGGTATGAAGTGACGTCACGGTACGAAGTGACGTACCAGTCGTTTGCATATGACCACCTCCAGCGCAAGACAACTACGCCTCATCATCGCATGCGTTGTCGTGCAGCGAGTGGGTCTGTTTACAAGATGACTGTGATGCCACGCAGATGTGCTGTTCCTGCTGTGGACAAACAACATGTTTGAATACGCTGCCGAACGATCCAGACGTCAGGGAAAGCAGTCGGATGCAGTTTATTTGCAGCATATGCAGCGCGCCAAAGCTTTATTTGATCGGTGAGTGATGTAGATGAGCAGAGAACGAACGAGCAGAGAGCGAGCGAGCGCTGGCCGCGCGCGCCTTCAAACTGTCTTGCTCTCGCTCTCTCTCTCTCCCTCGCGCATATGAATCAAAATCAATTGAGAATTGACACGATGGTAAAAGATTGGAAGACCGAAGTTTCACGTGGTGGAGCATTGTGTAGTCTACATGTGATACAAAATGATTAACGTTAATAATTTATGCATAAGCAGCACTGACGTTAGCCAATCATAACAGTATAGGCGTTAACACTGAAGTCTTAAAGGGGAAACACCCCAAAACAGACTGTTTGAATCAGAGGTGAGAAACAGGGTGGGAAAATGTCATAAATCACTACATTTTTAAAGTTTTTTGGTACAAAAAACTATAGTAATACTATAATTGCACCTAAGGGAACATAATAAAACAAAACAAAAAAACATGTCATGACCCCTTTAAATATAGTAATATAGGCTATGTAAAATATATTAAATTATTTTATGCAGGTAAATTTTTTTTACATTCTTGTTTTTTTTACATTTTTTACATTCTCGTTTTTTTTACATTCTTTGATTGATGCACATTTGAGACATGCACCAATAAACCAAAAATAATTTGGCAATAAAACTTACTTGGCAATAAATATCTTTCTGATTAGGTTTTACAAAAGATATTTAATTCATGGTATGAACAATTTCCCAGATTATTTTTTTAAAGGCAATTAAAAAAAATCTAAACATTTAGATTGTGAATGTTAATTCACTATTTTGCTATTTTGTGAATAGCAAATTTATTGCTAAAACACATTACAAAGACTGTGAACTGTGAAGTACTGAATTGTGGAGTTAGACAGTTTTGCAGTGCACCATTGCTGTGTTCAGGATTTTTTGGGCGGGGCTAAAACGGTGGCTCGATGACACACTGGAGCCACTGAGCCCCTAACAATATGACTATCAGTTTGCTGCAGTTAGAACCTTTCTTTTACTGTCTCTAGTTAGAACACTTAAATAGCATGGAGTTACAAACTCCTGTACAGTAGGTGGCGGTATGCACCTAAAAGTTGGTTGCAATGCGCCAATAATTAAAAGAAGAAGATTGCCGAAGTTACTACAGCCTACAGTTTGCTAGCTAGCAAAGTCATCGACTACCGTCGTGTAAGTAAGTATATGTTTCCTTTTTGTGTAACGCAATATTATGTTTACATTGTATTTAGTTTATCTTTTTAAAATATCTAAGTTAGTCATCTTTGTTCTTGCAGTATGCTGCTAGTCCTGTTGCTAGAGTGGCTAACGTTAGCAAGTGTTAGCTAACACATGCTGTTTTGCCTTTGTTAGGACACACTGAGGTTAAGCAATGTTGCTAGTAACGTTACATGTAGAAATGTAATTAGCTACTTACAGTAGTAGTTAGCCAAAGCTTTACATCTAGAAAGACTAAGTATAACTTGTGTTTTTTTCTAACAAAACAAAATAATATATTATAATATATATAGGTTGTGTAAATTATTTTGTTTGTCCGAACAAGTATGCTGCTAGTTCAGTTCACAATGTGGCGGTTAATAACAGTGGTTAATATTGATTCTCTTTGATCACTACAGCAAGCTTTATGGAAAAGAACATGTGACATACAACATGCATGGATTGGTTTGGTGCACCTCAGACAAGATGCCAAAAAGTATGGTGTCTTTGATAACATGTCATGCTTCCCATTTGAAAACTTCCTTGAGTGCCTGAATAAACAATAGGAGAAAGTCATTGCACAGTTATTGGCCCTTGGACTCCCCTGGCACCTCTTGTACAGCATGAAGTTTTCTGCTATGAAGGTATATTCTAGGCCTATGTCTTAGTGTCCAGTGTTTTAACAGTATTGAAAATAGTGCCTTTAGTTGTATTTAAAAAATATATATTATTTTTATGCAGATTTCCAGAGACTCCAGAATGAAAAACAAGCCCTGAGGGAAAGCAATGCACCAGCAGGTGAGAGCATGCACTGTTTCTTAAATTTAACTTTTTTTGTGTGTGATGTAGGTCCAAAATTACCATATGCCTTTCATTTTGTAGCTTCAGATGACAGCGGCTCACTTCGAGAGCAGGTGAAGCACGTTGGGACAATGTTGAAGATGTTTGCTCGCACTGGGCAATCAGGTACAACTTGCAAACAACTTAAGCATGGGTTGTTGGTTTAATTCCCACTGGGGCCCATCTGTACATGTAGTAGACCTAGATATAACTGTCATAGTTTAGTAGTTGAGGGACCCGGACTGACTACTTTATTCTTTTATTCTGGGAACCCCTGTAGGTGCAGATCAGACCCCAATGCTGCAACGTCTTGGAGAGTTTGGTGATGTTGTGCATAGCATGGACAACAAAATGGACACTATGCTGCAACATTTTCAGTGCCAATGTGTCTGTTGGAGAGTTATCCCTGCCAGGGGATCTGTTACTCCCCCTAGACACCCAGGAAGATTTGGCGTTACTTGACAACAGTATGAGGCAGGATAAAGAGCTCCAGGAACAATTTGTAAGTGTGCTGATTTCGTTTATAACGCCATAGTAAAAAAAATATATATAGTAAAAATGTTTTTCTTTCTAAAAAGTAAAATTAAGATTGTACACTGCATATTCTACAGTCTGAATCCACAGCCTGTTACATTTTAAATTTATGAGAAGCTTCAGATAAATGTCATTTGTTACACTCTTTTTGTTTTTTTGTATTTTCAGCTTTGGTTTTTGGAAATCGCATGTTGGAGGGACCTGAAGACAACCGTGTGGCGAATGCTTCAGAGTATCTTCTCTTATCACCTTTCCATCAATATAACCTGGACTGGTGTAGGGGATAAAGCATGTTTTAGAGACATGTTCCTGAAGACCATTGTTCAAAGTAAGTTGGATATTTTTTTTATATTTAAGTAGATGTGTATGACTTTATGCCATTCAAATGGAATGACAGATCTTTATTTTCTACAGGAGCCATCCGGAAGAACCCGGCGACCCAGGATGTCACTGAGGAGGCCATCCAGGTTAACGTTACGCATCACCTGAAAGGAGCCGCACTGCTGAGAGGGACCCACAGCCGACCCCTTAAACCTAGGCTGACTACTGACACCCCAGCATCACTTGACAACTGGAACCCTTTTTTTTATCCTGTAGACAGTAACATCAAGACCTCTAAAAAAGCCTTGTTACAGTGCTTAACTATTCTATTTAAATATAGCTTGTAAATCCTAGATTATACATCTAATACTTGATATCTGCACATTATCTGGTACCAAATATTCTACTTCATTCCGTCACAGTGCTTAACTGTTATTCTATTGTTAAATATAGCTTGTAAATCCTTGTGCCACAGGTCAGCATTGAAGTTATAATGGTATATTCTACTCCAGAGCTTTACTCTAAATTATTACCTCTTTACTTTACAAATTACTTGTAAATATGATGTTATACCTCAAATTATTTGGTGTCCTTCACTTTCTTTGGTACCAAATATCCTCATTACTTGTTTACTGGTAATTCTTTTCATCCCAGAGCTGACCTCTTTATATTATTAGCAAGTATTGTAAGTGTTACAATAGTGTTTTTTAACCAAAATTTTATTGGAAACCTGCGTGTGTGTGTATTTGTATTTTTCTGTTATATTTCAGTGATCTGACATATTGTTTTAATGACAGTTACTGTACTTTATAATGTGGAATTAAAATGCCAAATGGAAATTTGTCTGGTTTGAGCAATCATTATTCTTGATAAACTGCATGCTATAAATATTAATATACAGTTAGGTCCATATATATTTGGACACAAGCACAATTATCATACCTCTGCCTCTGTATGCCACCACAATAAAATTAAACAATCGAGATGAATTTGAAGTGCAGACTTTCAGCTTTAATTCAAGGGGTTGAACACAAATATCAAGTAAACATTTTAGGAACTGCAACCATTTTTATACACAGTCCCCCCATTTTCAGGGGCTCAGATGTAATTGGACAAATTAATATAATCATAAATAAAATGTTAATTTTTAATATTTTGTTGAGAATCCTTTGCAGGCAATGACTGCCTGAATTCTGGAACCCATGGACATCACCAAAGACTGGGTTTCCTGCTTTGTGATGCTTTGCCAGGCCTTAGCTGCAGCTGTCTTTGGTTGTTGTTTGTTCGTGGGTCTTTCTGCCTTTAGTTTTGCTTTCAGCAAGTAAAATGCATGCTCGATCGGGTTGAGATCGGGTGATTGACTCGGCCATTGCAGAATATTCCACTTCTTTTCCTTAAAAAACTCTTTGAGTTGCTTTTGCAGTGTGTTTTGGATAATTGTCCATCTGTACCGTGAAGCGCCATCCAATCAACTTTGCTGCATTCGGCTTAATCTGGGCAGATAGTATATTCCTATACACTTCAGAATCCATCCGGCTGCTTCCGTCTTCTATCACATCATCAATAAACACCAGTGATCCAGTGCCACTGGAAGCCATGCATGCCCATGCCATCACACTGCCTCCACCATGTTTTACAGATGACGTAGTATGCTTTGGATCATGAGCTGTTCCAAGCCTTCTCCATACTTTTTTCTTCCCGTCATTTTGGTATAAGTTGATCTTAGTTTCATCCGTCCAAAGAATGCTTTTCCAGAACTGGTCAGGCGTTTTTAGATGTTTTTTTTGGGGGGTAGCTACTCTCAACAGCTGTAATTCCTTAACCCTTCTTCCAATTTGGATGTAAATACCCTCAAAGTAAACCTGAGAGTGTTCACTGGCAGTCCATATCAATTATATAACTATAGCTTGAATATGTTTTGGTAAAAACCTCAAAAAATCTAAATGTGTGCCTGTGTCCAAAAACACATGGACCTAACTGTATATATATACACTCACCTAAAGGATTAGTAGGAACACCTGTTCAATTTCTCATTAATGCAATTATCTAATCAACCAATCACAAGGCAGTTGCTTCAATGCATTTAGGGGTGTGGTCCTGGTCAAGACAATCTCCTGAACTCCAAACTGAATGTCAGAATGGGAAAGAAAGGTGATTTAAGCAATTTTGAGCGTGGCATGGTTGTTGGTGCCAGACGGGCCGGTCTGAGTATTTCACAATCTGCTCAGTTACTGGGATTTTCACGCTCAACCATTTCTAGGGTTTACAAAGAATGGTGTGAAAAGGGAAAAACATCCAGTATGCGGCAGTCCTGTGGGTGAAAATTCCTTGTTAATGCTAGAGGTCAGAGGAGAATGGGCCGACTGATTCAAGCTGATAGAAGAGCAACTTTGACTGAAATAACCACTCGTTACAACCGAGGTATGCAGCAAAGCATTTGTGAAGCCACAATACGCACAATCCTTGAGGCGGATGGGCTACAACAGCAGAAGACCACACCGGGTACCACTCATCTCCACTACAAATAGGAAAAAGAGGCTACAATTTGCAAGAGCTCACCAAAATTGGACAGTTGAAAACTGGAAAAATGTTGCCTGGTCTGACGAGTCGCGATTTCTGTTGAGACATTCAGATGGTTGAGTCAGAATTTGGCGTAAACAGATTGAGAACATGGATCCATCATGCCTTGTTACCACTGTGCAGGCTGGTGGTGGTGATGTAATGGTGTGGGGGATGTTTTCTTGGCACACTTTAGGCCCCTTAGTGCCAATTGGGCATCGTTTAAATGCCACGGCCTACCTGAGCATTGTTTCTGACCATGTCCATCCCTTTATGGCCACCATGTACCCATCCTCTGATGGCTACTTCCAGCAGGATAATGCACCATGTCACAAAGCTCGAATCATTTCAAATTGGTTTCTTGAAAATGACAATGAGTTCACTGTACTAAAATGGCCCCCACAGTCACCAGATCTCAACCCAATAGAGCATCTTTGGGATGTGGTGGAACGGGAGCTTCGTGCCCTGGATGTGCATCCCACAAATCTCCATCAACTGCAAGATGCTATCCTATCAATATGGGCCAACATTTCTAAAGAATGCTTTCAGCACCTTGTTGAATCAATGCCACATAGAATTAAGGCAGTTCTGAAGGTGAAAGGGGGTCAAACACAGTATTAGTATGGTGTTCCTAATAATCCTTTAGGTGAGTGTATATACACTCACCGGCCACTTTATTAGGTACACCTGTCCAACTGCTCCTTAACACTTAATTTCTAAGCAGCCAATCACATGGCGGCAACTCAGTGCATTTAGGCATGTAGACATGGTCAAGACAATCTCCTGCAGTTCAAACCGAGCATCAGTATGGGGAAGAAAGGTGATTTGAGTGACTTTGAACGTGGCATGATTGTTGGTGCCAGAAGGGCTGGTCTGAGTATTTCAGAAACTGCTAATCTACTGGGATTTTCACGCACAACCATCTCTAGGGTTTACAGAGAATGGTCCGAAAAAGAAAAAACATCCAGTGAGCGGCAGTTCTGTGGGCGGAAATGCCTTGTTGATGCCAGAGGTCAGAGGAGAATGGCCAGACTGGTTCGAGCTGATAGAAGGGCAACAGTGACTCAAATAACCACCCGTTACAACCAAGGTGGGCAGAAGAGCATCTCTGAACGCACAGTACGTCGAACTTTGAGGCAGATGGGCTACAGCAGCAGAAGACCACACCGGGTGCCACTCCTTTCAGCTAAGAACAGGAAACTGAGGCTACAATTTGCACAAGCTCATCGAAATTGGACAATAGAAGATTGTAAAAACGTTGCCTGGTCTGATGAGTCTCGATTTCTGCTGCGACATTCGGATGGTAGGGTCAGAATTTGGCGTCTACAACATGAAAGCATGGATCCATCCTGCCTTGTATCAACGGTTCAGGCTGGTGGTGGTGGTGTCATGGTGTGGGGAATATTTTCTTGGCACTCTTTGGGCCCCTTGGTACCAATTGAGCATCGTTGCAACGCCACAGCCTACCTGAGTATTGTTGCTGACCATGTCCATCCCTTTATGACCACAATGTACCCAACTTCTGATGGCTACTTTCAGCAGGATAATGTGCCATGTCATAAAGCTGGAATCATCTCAGACTGGTTTCTTGAACATGACAATGAGTTCGCTGTACTCAAATGGCCTCCACAGTCACCAGATCTCAATCCAATAGAGCATCTTTGGGATGTGGTGGAACGGGAGATTCGCATCATGGATGTGCAGCCGACAAATCTGCGGCAACTGTGTGATGCCATCATGTCAATATGGACCAAACTCCCTGAGGAATGCTTCCAGCACCTTGTTGAATCTATGCCACGAAGAATTGAGGCAGTTCTGAAGGCAAAAGGGGGTCCAACCCGTTACTAACATGGGGTACCTAATAAAGTGGCCGGTGAGT
Source organism: Semotilus atromaculatus (assembly GCA_031834385.1). Taxonomy (NCBI): domain Eukaryota; kingdom Metazoa; phylum Chordata; class Actinopteri; order Cypriniformes; family Leuciscidae; genus Semotilus; species Semotilus atromaculatus. The sequence goes on from JAULUF010000040.1 coordinate 15,940,064, forward strand.
GTATATATATATATATATATGTGCAATAAGCGCTCGCTTATAAAAAAGTGTTTGCCTCCGACGGGCCGCGGAAGGTCCGCCTTCGGTATAACGGCGGTGGAACTGCGGCTGGCTGGCGGGCCGCCGACTCATTGCTATCTGGGGATTGGGGAACATTTTTATTTTCTTGTGTGTAGTCACTCTGCCCACACATCTATTGATGTGTTCCAGGACAGAGTTGGTGTAAGTGTCGATATTAATCTGAGAGTTTGTGGTGGCCTGTGCAGCAAACTCACTCCAGTCTGTGTGCTGGAATTGGTGTTGGAGAGTGGAGTCAGCATCTTCCAGACAGATTTTAACAGTCCTTATTGTAGGTTTCACACATTTGATGACCGGGGTATACTTGGGGAGTAGGAACAAAGAGAGGTGGTCAGACTGACCAAGGTGGGGGAGGGGTGTGACTTTGTAGGCATCAATCACATTAGTGTAAACATGGTCCAATGTTTTATGAATGAAAGGACATAGTGACATTTGCATGTTTGCATAAAAGTCGATAGATTGGCTCGATTGCTCCTGTCTGCCTGCTGCTCTGTTGAGTTGATTTGTGTCTGTAAGCTTTGTATATATTTCTGTTTTGAATCATTATTTACTATCATCCCGTTGTTTATACTGATAAATATAACTTACTCAACATTACTCAACATCATTATCCTGACATCGCTAGCTTCAATCTAAATCGTTGCTAGCACAACACGCTAGTGATTCGCTAGCATGTTAACGTGCCATCCGTGCACTCTATTTATTTATTTATTTCGCTCGCGCCTTTTACAAATACATCAAATAACTGTAGTGAGTATCAGTCAGTCAACAAACACCGTGAGTTATGCCATCTTCTCTTATTGTGACTTGCACTTCGTGTAACATGTATAGCATAGCCTTCTCTGTCAGCACAGGATTTACATGTGATAAATGCAGGGAGACAGTCAGGCTGACAGAGAAGATTTCAGAACTAGAGACACACATCCAAACTTTAATTGAGGTTAATTGTAAGAGTGCAATTTCTTCGACTGGAAGAAAACGAAACTAGAGGTTTTTCACATTTCATGGAAAGAGAGCTCGATTGCATATAGAGAGGCCTTAAAGTATTTATTTGAAACAGTGGCTAAACTAACGAAAAATAAAGCTTCAAGCCACAAGTCTCTGTACTAGGACTGTTGCTGTTCACTCTGTACATGCTACCCTTAGGAGATATCATTTGGAAGCATGGCATTAGTTTTCACTGTTATGCTGATGATACTCAGCTCTATATGTATTCACGCCCTGACAAAACTTACTCACGTCTAGTATCTGTAAAACCAAATTTTTTCATCTTAAAAACATCTTAATTACGTCATATGCTCTAAGAACAATTAGTTCATGCGTTCATGACAGCAAGGCTAGATTATTGTAATGCTCTACTGGGTGGTTGCCCTGCACGCTTAATAAATAAACTACAGCTGGTCCAAAATGCAGCCGCTAGAGTTCTTACCGGAACCAGGAAGTATGACCATATTAGCCCGGTTCTGTCAACACTGCATTGGCTCCCTATTAAACATTGTATATATTTTAAAATATTGCTGACTACTTACTAGGGATGCACCGAATCCAGGATTCGGATTCGGACGAATATTGGGCTTTTTAACGGGGTTCGGTTTCTGCCGAACCTTAGAAATTTTTTCTACCGAACCGAACCCTAGGCTTGCACTACGTGCGCTACGTCAACGTCACGCCGCCGTTGATTACGGGAAGGTGTTTATGTTAGGCTTGTTCGACTTGAACCTGGCGCTGAACAGACCGATCAGTGAATGACATCAGAGTACCCGCGAGAGCAAATAGAGAGCAGATGCTCCTTATGCTTTTGAATTGCTCTCGGGGTACTGATGTCATAAACCGAACGGTCTGTGAAGCGCCGGTTCAAGTCGAACAAGCCTGTAGTGTAACGCATTGTGTCGGGAAGAAAAATAGGGATAGCTCACAGCTAAAGTTATTGCAGAGGCCAGACAGACTCACGGAGGCGATTGGCATCTCACAACTCGCACTTTATTCCCCAATCGAACTCGTGTAACTGTCTGTCACATGTTCTACGGTCCACAGCGTTACTTGACAAAATAAGATAAAAATGAGCATCAAACAGAAATTACCCGCATACGTGGGGTGTTCGAGGCGCACGGCACATACAGACAGTTCAACAGGGAGCACGCAGCTCTTAAGGGGGCCACACCTTATTTCCACTCGTTACAGTGGACCGTTCGAATGCAGTAGGCTGTGAGAAAGTGAATGTGGAACTTGTGGAAAAAAAAGTGTTGTTAGGAAGTAGGCTACATTCAGTCAAAAGAAGGCAATTCAAGTCGAGCTACATGTTCAATTTGCAATGCCGATTTGTCTTGTGGTGACAAGGACCCTAAACGATACACAACATTGCTGCTGTTAAAATTAATAATGTTGCTTATTATTTTTTTTACAGTTTAAATAAAATAAAATGAAAAATCCACGTTGTTTACTTCATTAATGTGTTTGTTTACTGTGTTAATGGACTGAGGATGAGAGTAGGATTTGGTATTCGGTTTCGGATTAGGCAGAATCTTAACCAGTGGATTCGGTATTCGGCCGAACCCCACAAATCTGGATTCGGTGCATCCCTAGTTTAACAAAGTTTAAAACTAACAAAGCCCTAAATGGTTTAGCTCCCCAGTACTGGAGCGAGCTCTTAACGCATTATAATCCTCCTCATCTATTGCGATATCAAAATAATACAATATCAAAATCGACTGCTGACGGTAGATCCTTTTCCTATTTAGCACCAAAACTTTGGAACAATCTTCCTAACATTGTCCGGGAAGCAGACACAGTCTGTCAGTTCAAAACTAGACTAAAAACACATCTCTTTGGCCTAGCATACACATTATAGACTTCTATAATTCAATGTTAGGCTGCATAGTTTAGATCAGCCGGAACCGGGAACACTTCCCATAAATCCTGATGTACTTGGTACATCATAAGAAGGATGGCGTCTACGCTAATATTAGTCTCTCTGTTTATACCGAGGTTTACCGCAGTCCGCCGGATCCAGGCCGTATCCAGATCTGATGAAGGATCAGCACCTGGACACGACGTCAATGGTAGTCAATTGTAGAATGGGACTGGGTGTGGGACATAGAGAACCTTTTCAGAAAATGGGGTGTTTCAACTTCATCAACATACAGACCACAGCTGTTACAACAAGGGCAACTTCTTTTACATTAAGAGTTGTAAACTGTAACAGGATAAAAGGTTTAAGATTTGGATGTTCTGGGTTCATTCTGATGCCGGTGAATCCAAGGTGCTTTGTGTACCTTGCCACTGCTATGCTGTAATAAACTTAATTTTTGAGATCTTCGACGTCCACTTTATTTTTATTTACTGTGTTAACTAGTCCCTCCCCTGTGAAGGCCCCCTCCCTTTATCCCTGAACAGATAAAACATTGTTGGGATAATTCCGGTTCGCGTGGCTATGCGGACGCGACACATTTCTGTACTATTATTTTTTCAGACCAGACAAGTAGTTTGTTGAGGGTTGATTTGAGAAGTAGGACTACACGCCTGCGCACATATTAGTGATAACCCGCGGGTCGGGGTAATAAATTGTCACTTTATTTGCGGGGTGGGTTGGGGCGGGTCATTAACTTTTTTTTCATGTATGTTGCGTGAAATTTCCAGCCTATTTAAAATATTTGGGAATATCTATTTTCATATTTTATTAGGTTCTTTGATAAGGTTACAGTAGGAAGGCCGTAGCAACGTAACTTGCATGATGTCCACAAACTTTTGCCGTCACGAAAGCAGTGCGCCAAGCAGCTCCCACCGCCAGGCACGACAACAAAAACGGAGAAATAAGAGTCAAGATGGAAGACGAGGTGCGGGAGAAATTGAGGTCGGGAATTTAGATAATTAAAAGAAAAAAAGGTCAGGCTGCTAAATCTAATGTTTGGGACTGGATCTCAGTAATAGTTGCAGCACCAGACAACAGCAGTATCTGTTACTTGAAGTGCAACTCGTGTGAAAAAATATATAAACACGAGAGCCACAAAACGGGCACTTCCAGCATGTGACATTTGTGGGGGTCTAAGAAAGGACGACAGTGACACGTCTCCAAATATTACCGCTTTCCTATAAAGTAAAGTAACAGCATATGTCAATTCCAAGGTCACAGACGTTTTGTTGAATTGTGCTGTCGAGATCTGCGGCCCTTCGACATAGTATCTGGAGGTGGATTTCATACCATAGCCCAGTGTCTCATTAACATTGGTTCACGTTATGGACGTGTGGATGCCAGCAGTGTACTCCCTCACAGGCAAACTGTTTGCGACAGAGCCAAAGCGACCGCGCAAGAAAGAAAAGAAATCCTCTCAAAGAAGATAAAGTTCTGGATTGTGGCATAGCTATTACTATTACCACTGACATGTGGACTGATGAGTTCAACAAACGAGCATACACAGCGTTTACTGGTCACTTAATTAATGACAACTGGAAATTGGAGAGCCGTGTCATAACCACAGCTGAATTTGACACAACATCCACAAGCAAATTATTAAGGAGCTGCATGACTTTGGTATTGAACCTGATCGCATATCAAAAGTAATGTTTGTAAGTGACCAGGGTGCAAACATAAAAGCTGCCCTTCGCAGCTACAAGTGGATGCCGTGCACAGCCTATGTCATTAACATCGTTCTCAAACACACATTTGATGTAAAAGAGAACACGCCAGTCAGTCAGTAAACAGTACTGTGAAATCCAACAGGCCTTGCAGGAGAAAGATCAGCTCCACAGAATGGATGGCATTTAGCTGGATGTGTTAAACACAGTTACTGAGTTTTTGTTGCCTTTTAAAACTGTGAGTGGAAGAGATGGAGGGTGATACGTATCCAACGATTCAGCTGGTCGTGCTTTAGTTTTTTAAACTGAAGAAACACTGCAAACCCCAATACGATGATCCGGAGTACATGGTTTATATCCGGGCACAGGCTACGCAGCTGCTAAACGAGAAAATGTCCCTCAGCGTCACCCACAAGCTTGGAACGTTTCTTTGTCCCTGTTTTAAGTCCCTGAAGATGTTTCAAGCGGAGGAGAGAAACGCTGTGTACAACCAGGCCAGAAGACTTGTCAGGGAATTTGACAGTGCGCCACTTACACCTCCAGCAAGTGTGAGGGAGCCAGAGCCGATGCCTCGAGGTGAGTAGCACCAGCAAAAAGATAGGCCTATAGACCCAGGTCTTGCGTTTTAGCTACAGTGGTCTAATGAATGTTTAAAAGGTTAAAGGGGTGGTTGAGTATGATTTCACTTTTCTAACTTTAGTTAGTGTGTGATATTGCTGTTTGAGCATAAACGACATCTGCAAAGTTACAACACTCAAAGCTCAAAGCAAATGAAGATATTTGCTTTTAAAGAAAAGGACTACAACAAACGGCTGGTAGGGACTACATGACATTCCTCCCGGGTTAGTGACATCACCAACCCTAAAATGTACATAAACCCCGCCCCCGCGACGCTGTCCATGTTGAGAAGAGGAAAAGTTGTTGTATAAGAGTACATTTGTGAGTCAGCTCAAACTTTAGCATCCTTCTTTTCACGTGCAATAGAAAGTCACTCTGTGTGCATCTCACAACAGTTCCTATACGAGCGATTTATAGATTATCATGACAGAATATGCTAATTGAAGACCACATCAGCAACATAAATTCATCAACTAACCATTCAGAGACGTCCTGTTGCATTCTACATGTTGTCACTTTTTCTTGAGTCTCTCCATCTTTGTCTGACTCTGTTTTAACATTAAAGGCAGAACAGTTTCTGTCATGTGTCTCATGTGTCTGCGTGAGGTAATCGCAGCTGCTAACACACACAAGCTCTTGAAACCCTGCAGCAGCTCATTTGCATTTAAAGGGCCAGACACAAAACGGTGCGTTTTTGCTAACCCTCAAAAAGTGACAACTTTAACATGCTATATAAAAATATCTGTGGAGTATTTTGTGCTAAAACTTCACACACTCATTCTGGGGACATCAAAGATTTATTTTACATCTTGTGAAAAGGGAATTTTACCACCCCTTTAAAAGTTTAATATTGTTATATTTTATTTTTAGTTGACGAAGCCGTGTGAGTCAAAAGAAAAAAAGCTGAGTTCAGTGAGTGGGAGGATGATAGTGAAGAAGTTGCAGAGAGAGGAAGTTCAGCACTACATTGAGGGCCAGTTCTTCTGGGACGGAGAGGACATTCTAAGCTTCTGGCGGTCTCAGTCAATCTTGATCACTCTGTGCTTGCCAAGGTGTCAAATATGATTCTCTGTATCCTGGCCACAAGCACATCAAGCGAGCACACATTCAGTTCTTATGTGTCTTATGGAGTCTATGCGAAATAGATTAAACCCTGGTACAGTAGATGTCATTCTTTTTTTGCAAAGTGAACGTAAAAACGCAAAATGAACATTTCCATGTGTTAAACAAAACAAAAAAACACATGGAACACATGAGGTGTCCGCTTTGGGCGTGTCCGCTGGCTGCGCTGAAACCACTGGAGGCTGAAGGCAGAGGCGGGAGATAGTCGGTTCGGCCCCATTCACCTGTAACAGCAGATTATCAGTGAATCCCAGTTGTCTCCGACGAAAGTTTATAAAACTATCCTGTGTAAAATTATCACTACAGAGGTGGTTGTTGGGGGTGTTGTGGCAAAACTTCATTAAACAAACATCACTGCGTAAGAGACACTCATAGTCAAATTATAGAAATAGAAGTATTTATTCTTGCAAGAATAGGAGCAGTCTAATACACAGTTGTTACCCTGTGCAGAAGAGTGACACACCCCCAGACAGACTGAACAAGCTTTTATCTTAGTTTCAAGGCCTTCTTCCCCCCAGAGCCTTCCTCCCAGTAGTTTTCCATAGACGTCACTAGTTGGCCCACTAAGCCTCCCTGCACCAAATGGCCTTCTAACATCTAGGTCAGAGGTCCTTGTTCGTCTGTTCTCTGGAGTGTCTCCCCCTTCTGCCTCCCCAGGTACATAAACAGAATCTTCTCTCACTACAAGTGAGAGACACACATGTGACATTCTTTGAATCATCTATATTTTACTAAAGATCAATGAATATCATAAAATTGCCACCACAACTCCTCACTTTTTATCATTCAGATTACTCATAATCACAATAATAAACAAAAAGAAAATTTTAAGTCGTATCATCACTCTTCTTAAACATTTATGAAGCATTATTTAGAAAAGGGAAAAAGCTTAGGCTGTTTTCTGTAAGGATAGTCCCTCGAATATTAGCAAGCAAGTAAAGAATTTATCTGAAACCGGGCTGAATGAATAAACACTGCTATTGCACTCTCGACCTAGATCGAACCCTCAGTCATCTCAGTTAAATAAGAAATAGTGTACAGATTAGTTAGAAAACCAAAACCATCAATTCACACTGGTTATAAAATACAAAGTATAAAAAAATCCTTAATTCCAAATTCAAAGCATTCATAAGAAGAAAAAGGAAGGAAAAACATACCCCAACAATTAATACATTTCATTGTAATCGCTATTTGAATTGTCTGCATAATTTTGTTCATCATCATCATCATCATTCGGATAGACTGTCATTTTCACCAATTGAACAGACACTCCAGTTTTCTCATATTCCCATGAATAACAAAATTATCAGAATAACACATACCATCATAACTCCTACACATTCAACACTTTCCCCATATCCATCTCCCTCTCCATATTTTGTTCTTTTACCTTTAACTTTTAATTCAAACAGGCAGTGGTTCTACTTAATAAGCTTCAACAATAATCCCTATAATTTACATTAATTAATAGATCTTCTCTTCCCGAAAACATTTGCCTTAACCAATCAAATCATTAGATCTATACCAATACTCCTCTGCTAAACTTAAACCGTTAGTTTTACCACATCCTCCTCCAGGTGTGTTGACCATTGCCCCATCGACGTTCCGTCTTCGCCAGGTGTAGCTCTTTGCGAGCTGTAGCCCTGGTCTTCCCACGTTGGTGGAGGAGGTTACGTTACTAGCACGTCCCTTTTCCCCCCACGTTATGCTTCACGTTGGCGTCAGCGTTTTGGGGAATCTGAGGTTGATTGGTGAAGCTTAAGATGCTTTGACTTAGGTGCCACATCTCCAACCTCACAACCTTGTTTGAGGAGAGAGCCATTTCCTGGCTATTTTCACCTGTGAATGAAAAACCTAAGTATTTTTTTTGTTACTGACCGCTTGTCTAGCCGGCCGTCCCTTTTGGTGTGACCTGTGGAACGTTCACCATTTGTTTACACTTAGCCAATTCAACTCTGTTTCTTCTCATTTTACTGAAACATATTATCACTAACATATTAGCACTTGCTGCCATAATAGCACTCAGGGTCCTTTTCCCCTGAAAAACACTCCCCCCTGTGCTCATATCAACAATACAATATTTATACATTTGGAACATAATCAGATCAAGTTGCCCTCAAAATGGCAATGATTTATTTTAACCTCTTTGATTCCAGCCATCCTGACATTCTGCAAAAGGAAAACTTTAAGTTATGTGCTGCGCAGGTGTGGCACCTTTTCTTTCAGCCATAATAATAACCCAGGCCAGGATAGTTAGCCAATTTCATCCATAGCCATTATTTTACTCGGCACATATTGCCCTGTATCAAAAGTCTCAATCCTCTGTAAAGGAAAGCAAATGTTGAGGTTATTGTCCGTAAAGTACAGTTTCTTTTGTCTACTGTTCTCCCGTGGCCTTCGATGCCCTGGCGTTTCCTGTTGAAACAATCTTTGTTATTGGTGTGTGCGACACACTCACAGACATCAATTTTGTTAGGCAGAAAAATGGCTTCTTTCAGAGCTTTTATCCAATTACCCCTAGTGTTCTCCCAACATTTATTCAGCAAATGTGAACCCCTTAATAAACCATATTTGGCAATTGTTATACCATCTCCCTCTTGATGCACGACACAACTCGAGCATCAATTTAATATAACATTTAACATAGTGTTTTTTATAAAGTTTCCCCATCAACACTAACCCAAACGTTGTCCTTCAGACAAATTTCCTCCAGACATCTTTCTCTGCCTCTGAAACAAAAATATTACATTCCTCACTTAAAGCCTCAATCTCAATCTCATCTTCTTATCGAAGTATTTAAAGGGCAACGGCCCTCAGTCTCACCGCGGATCCTGCTTTTCAGGCCTGTTGTTTGGTCTCTTAATTCAGTCATCTACAAACATTTTCAAAGTCATCAATTGTTTCTATCAAGTCAGGTCGTGGTGTACAGACTTGGTCAATGTCAGTCAAACAACATTCTCCTTCTGTTTACAATAATCATAAATGGCTCTCTGCATAATTTGATATTGACTCAGCCAATGTGTCACTTTATTGTTGCCGTCAAATCTATAACATTTTCATTTATCTCAACTCCACAATTCCAATTTACCCAAATACTTAAACTGATCCAGAACGTAATTCAAATCAACATCATAAAAGACAAAAGTAATTATTACCAGACAGAGCTTGATGACCAATCAACTTAAAGCTCGTCCCATGTTCTCTATCTTTTCATCAGATTCACTCAGCATTTGCCTTCTTTAAAATTTGTCACCTGCCTTAACCCATCTGTAATGATAAACCACTCTCCAGAGGTTAAAGACACAATATACACACTATTCAGGCGGAATATTAGTACCCCAAACTAACACATACAAGACCTAAAGTGCTGTCACCATCACACACACACTCATACTGGACACACATATCTTAACTGCTCATTCTCAATGTTCGCCTTTCCTTATATCATCGTTAAAAGGATTTAAATTTTAAATAAGATTTTAAACTTTACATTTTTCCTGTAGCTTTTACCTAACTTTACTTAAACTTTACTCTTAACCAGTTTCAAAGCATGTCAGTTCATTATTCATTTTTTTTTTTTTTTTAGAAAAGTCAGCTGGGTTGTTTTGGTTCATTATCATTATTTTGTTTAAGCTTGCCTTACCAGGCCTGATAACAGAAAGACAGACAGAGTACCAATCCCTTCCTCCAGCAGTCTCTCTCACTATACAAATAATCTCTTCAACAGCCTCCTAAGACTGAAACTTAATTAATCATAGTCTAGAACCCTTAATAGTTCACAAATGTTAATATACAAATGTTTAACTCAAATTAGAACATTACAACAATCTAAAATACATTATGCTATGAGCATTTCTAAGGTTGTCTTTAGTTTGAATACTTGTATAAATTCTCAATTCACCTAACCTTTGTTCTCCAAACTCTACAAAAACTGTCTTAATCTTTAGTCACCACCATGTCTAATGACCTTCAGGAGTTAAAACCATCTTATAGACATATTAGTTCAAAATCAACCCTTCTATAATTTTCCTTGCCCATAAGGCAACCAACATCATGTTCCTGATATAAACTAATAAGTTTTGTTACTGTCTCCCCAACAAATAATGACAATCACCTCAGCTGGCTCTTGAAAGCACATTTCCCATTAGCTCTTTATCTATAATTTCCATCAGGGTGCTGTCCCCTGGCATAGTTGCAGACACTTGTCACAATGAACAACAAGCCATACAATGAATGCGGTTTCTGGTGAGTGGCATAGAGGAACTTACGTTTATGGGCCAGACTGCCGTAACTCGTCACAGCTTCATCTCCCCTTAACGGTATAAGGACGCTGGTGGCCTCACAGCTCCTGCTCAACTCTCATACCCATCTCACATAACAGTGTCTTTACGGTGACCCCCTGGCTTGGGTTGCCCTCTGTTAGGCCAAAGAGGATCTTACCCGTCATTGGGTGATCACCTCGTACCCACTGGAAACTGCTCTTTCCCATCACACAATCAGTTATTTCAACAGAACTCAGCTGTTTTCTGGAGCTTAGGAAAGGCACATTCAAGAGTAACCTCATCCGGACTGCCTAATAGTGTTAAGGGAGACAGGTTAATAACAACAGTATTTAATCTCTCAAATTTGTTAGACCTGTCCGAATCAACAAAATCTCAGTGAACTTTATTCACAACCATCCATTCAGTGTACTGTTACCTCTGTAGCCGGAGCCATCGGCCCTGTTTCATGGTGGAGGCTAAAATGAGACCAAGAAGTTACAATTACCTAGTCAAAATGTCACTTCTATCGTTTAAGGTCTGTATTACTATTTTAAAGACTTCTTTAAAGTCATTCAGTTTTACTTTTAAAACATTTACAAATACAAATTGCCCTCTGCATGCCAATGATTTCTTTTAACATTTCTGTTTCTATAATTTTCAACTGAAACACTGTGCTTTACTATCAATAGCTTATTATCACTTATGACAGGCTCAGATAACAGCTCTTATATTGAATGAGAGAGAGACTCTGAGGCATTCAGAACTGGTACACTGTACTTTCATAAACATCAAACATCATAGTTTACCTACCATTCTTTAACTCTAGCCCAGCTTAAGGCATCTTTGCCAGAAATTACATGCGTGTTCAAATAAACATAATTTTTATTGTCTTGTGCCCATATATCAAGGAATTTAGACATTACAAATTTCCACTCAAATTGAGTCTGTCGCACTGGCACTTTCAGTCACACACACCAGATCCAGATAAGCAAACTGTTTCAGCCAAATCACAAGCTTATCTTTTAAAAACCAAAACATCAGCTCTGTTCTTTTCATGGTCAACACTAACAGGCTTTTGTTTAATCAAATGCCTTTCTACACATTTTACATTTAGCAACTGTTAATCCTATAACACTGCTTCTGATTATTTTATCTTAAAGAAAGAATAATAATTATTCTTTATAAGAATAATAGTTCTTAGTAACGTTTCAAATTTCATCTCAATTTTAGTTGTTAGGTTCTCAATTACCATAGTTTTAACACCTGACTTCAATGTTTTCTCTAGGAGTTTATCAATCTGCTATTAGGATCCACACTAACTTTCGTACAACTCTTTAAAGTGTTTCATTAAAACACAATCATCCTTTTAGTTACTTCCATATTTTGCTCAAATTTCTTTTTAGTCATTATCTGTAATTTTACATCAACCGGTACTTATCCATTCACGTTACAACAACCGGTGCTTTAGATCTTTCCTTTAAAAGGAATTCCTTAAGTCTTCAATCTTATGACCTTATTTTTATCTCCTGTTCTTTCTCAGACGAAAACTTTAATATCGTCATTTAAACACTGATCTACTTTCAAACCCACATTAATACCAGAAATGTTGTCACTTTATCACATTTTTAAACACCTTCTCGGTGGGCATTTACAGTTATGTGTTAAATGGCCCTGCTGACCAAAATTAAAACACTTTGTCACCTGGTGGGTTTGTTTCAGCCTCAACTACAGCCACAGACACCTTGCCTAGTTTGATCACTGTGAGCTTGCAAACGGCTCCAACTTACTGCACACCATTGTAGCAGTGTGTCCCAACCAGGAATGTAAACAGAGCCACTGATAAGCAGTTCTCTGTATTCTTCTTACAGTCCACCAATGGCAGATACAACAATAGCCGAATCATAATCTTCATCATTATTATTGGCAGAACATTAATTTTCGTAAGCTGCATGGAAATGCTCAAAATATTCGAATTTGTTTTCTGTCTTTACATCATTATTTTCATTAAAACTGGTTTGAAGCCTTTTTCCTTCCATCACATGGTTAGTCTGCAGATTCAACTTAATATTATCATTATTGTCTCAGTCTTATCTCTACTGTTTCTCCAAAACAGATTATATTACTCAGTCCGTAAATTACACAGACAACCATTATAGCTACTTGCTTCAATACCCTTATTTTCTTAACATTAATAAAATAAAGCAGATATATCATCATTTCAATCATTATTTTATCAAAATATAGAATTGTTCCCCATTTTGCTTAAAACATTCTTCATCGTTAATCCCTGTCAATCATACAATGCCTTATTTTATTTTCATATCATTTAAACAGTTAATTTGACTTCCATAAATTCTGTCAGACATTTTATTTTCATCACATATAGTTTTCTGCTATATTTCTTCTCAATCTTTCCCTACATACCAGTTCCTTCTGTATCCTCTCCTTTCTTTTCCCTACATGCCAGTTCCTTCTGTATCCTCTCCTTTCTTTTCCCTACATGCCAGTTCCTTCATTATCTAACCAGTACATGATTGTTTGCTTACAATCCCCACACACACGTCTCAACCTTTTGTTTTTCACTTCCCTCTTCCATTAAGTCTCTCACTTACAGTTCCCTCTATTTCACACAGACAGCCTTATTGCTGCTTGCTACTTCAATCCTTATCATATAAATTTAAGTTATATAGACATCTAATGTCATGCATCCATTTACTGGATAAAGAAGTAAAAACCTTATTTCTCCTGGCAGTTCGACTTTTTATCTTCAAACCAACAATCCATTATCTATTCACATTTTTTACACACATGTTGAACACGGCCACGACAACCTTTTGTCTTGCTGCCTTGTTCCACTGATTCTCGCACACTCTTAGTCTAGTTGTGTTCAGTGTTCCCTCCCTGGGGAAAATCATGATGCTTAATCAATTTCTCAATATCTTGCATACATTTCTGACCATAATGTTTTCTCATTTGGTAGTACACCGGTGTATCATATTTCATAATCTTGCTCTGAGATTTCCCCATACTGGCTGCTTTTCTGTTCTCTGTGGATTTCTCTTCAATGCGCGTTTTCTTAACCTGTTAGGCGTCCCCAACAGACCCGATTTTTTCTTTTAACCCAAATCGGTCGGGTTGCACTGTTAGTGTTACATGTGGGTTTTGTTGTGTCTTGTATATCACGTGATTCCATGTTTGTCATGTGAGCCTGCCATGTGTCTTGTCTTTTGTTATGTTGTTGCTCAGTGTCCACAGGTGTTCCTCGTCTATGTTTATTAGTCTCCCCAGGTGTCTCCTTTCACCACGCCCCCTTGTTATCTTGTTTAGCTTGTTTGTCTGTGTATTTAAACCCCTGTGTTTCAGTTGTTGGCTGTCGGTTGTTGCTTTATGTTGCTTGTAGTGGTGTGTTGTGTTCCCAGTCTTGAGTTCCATGTTCCTGTCTAGAGTTCCATGTTCCTGTCTAGAGTTCCATGTGAAGTCATTTTCCCTGGATTACCTGTTCGTTAAATTAAAGTGCTTGCGTTTGGATTCACTCTCTGCTTCATTCCTGCTACTTCGTAACAGAACAACCGACCCACCAAATGAATCCAGCAGCACAGATTATGTGTCTCCGCCAGGGAGATCGGTCCATAGGAGAGTACATTATTGACTTTATTGAACTGGCACATGTCTCATCTTGTGATGAGATATGCCTGATGATCTTCTTCAGGGGAGGGCTATCCGAACCACTCTACTCCCTTATGCCACTCCATCACCCTGGTTGTAGTCTTGGGGAATATGTTGTCCAGGCTCTTTTATTGACCGATTCTCTGTCAGCCGAGCCTGAGCTCCACGTCAGCCCTGCCCAGCCTGAGACCGTCCGCACAGAGCCTTCACCGCTGGTCCCGTCCAGCACAGAGCCTTCGACGCTGGTCCCGTCCAGCACAGAGCCTTCACCGCTGGTCCCGTCCAGCACAGAGCCTTCACCGCTGGTCCCGTCCAGCACAAAGCCTTCACCGCTGGTCCCGTTCAGCACAAAGCCTTCACCGCTGGTCCCGTCCAGCACAGAGCCCTCACCGCTGGTCCCGTCCAGCACGGAGCCTTCACCGCCAGAGGCCGTCCAGCCAGAGCTTCACGTCAGCCACGTCCAGCCAGAGCTTCACGTCAGCCACGTCCAGCCAGAGCTTCACGTCAGCCACGTCCAGCCAGAGCTTCACGTCAGCCACGTCCAGCCAGAGCTTCACGTCAGCCACGTCCAGCCAGAGCTTCACGTCAGCCACGTCCAGCCAGAGCTTCACGTCAGCCACGTCCAGCCAGAGCTTCACGTCAGCCACGTCCAGCCAGAGCTTCACGTCAGCCACGTCCAGCCAGAGCTTCACGTCAGCCACGTCCAGCCAGAGCTTCACGTCAGCCACGTCCAGCCAGAGCTTCACGTCAGCCACGTCCAGCCAGAGCTTCACGTCAGCCACGTCCAGCCAGAGCTTCACGTCAGCCACGTCCAGCCAGAGCTTCACGTCAGCCACGTCCAGCCAGAGCTTCACGTCAGCCACGTCCAGCCAGAGCTTCACGTCAGCCACGTCCAGCCAGAGCTTCACGTCAGCCACGTCCAGCCAGAGCTTCACGTCAGCCACGTCCAGCCAGAGCTTCACGTCAGCCACGTCCAGCCAGAGCTTCACGTCAGCCACGTCCAGCCAGAGACTGTCCACGTCACGTCTGCACAGCCAGAGACTGTCCACGTCACGTCTGCACAGCCAGAGACTGTCCACGTCACGTCTGCACAGCCAGAGACTGTCCACGTCACGTCTGCACAGCCAGAGACGCTCCACGTCACTTCTGCCGAGCCAGAGACGCTCCACGTCACTTCTGCCGAGCCAGAGACGCTCCACGTCACTTCTGCCGAGCCAGAGACGCTCCACGTCACTTCTGCCGAGCCAGAGACGCTCCACGTCACTTCTGCCGAGCCAGAGACGCTCCACGTCACTTCTGCCGAGCCAGAGACGCTCCACGTCACTTCTGCCGAGCCAGAGACGCTCCACGTCACTTCTGCCGAGCCAGAGACGCTCCACGTCACTTCTGCCGAGCCAGAGACGCTCCACGTCACTTCTGCCGAGCCAGAGACGCTCCACGTCACTTCTGCCGAGCCAGAGACGCTCCACGTCACTTCTGCCGAGCCAGAGACGCTCCACGTCACTTCTGCCGAGCCAGAGACGCTCCACGTCACTTCTGCCGAGCCAGAGACGCTCCACGTCACTTCTGCCGAGCCAGAGACGCTCCACGTCACTTCTGCCGAGCCAGAGACGCTCCACGTCACTTCTGCCGAGCCAGAGACGCTCCACGTCACTTCTGCCGAGCCAGAGACGCTCCACGTCACTTCTGCCGAGCCAGAGACGCTCCACGTCACTTCTGCCGAGCCAGAGACGCTCCACGTCACTTCTGCCGAGCCAGAGACGCTCCACGTCACTTCTGCCGAGCCAGAGACGCTCCACGTCACTTCTGCCGAGCCAGAGACGCTCCACGTCACTTCTGCCGAGCCAGAGACGCTCCACGTCACTTCTGCCGAGCCAGAGACGCTCCACGTCACAACCTCCGAGCCAGTGTCTACGGACAAGATGGCCGCCTCCGAGCCAGTGTCTACGGACAAGATGGCCGATCCAGAGACTGTTCACGTCAATTCCTCTGAGCCAGTGTCTACGGACAAGATGCCCGATCCAGAGACTGCTCACGTCACAACCTCCGAGCCAGTGTCTACGGACAAGATGGCCGCCTCCGAGCCAGTGTCTACGGACAAGATGGCCGATCCAGAGACTGTTCACGTCAATTCCTCTGAACCAGTGTCTACGGACAAGATGGCCGCCCCCGAGCCAGTGTGTGTGCCTGTTCCCGAGCCAGTGTGTGTGCCTGTTCCCGAGCCAGTGTGTGTGCCTGTTCCCGAGCCAGTGTGTGTGCCTGTTCCCGAGCCAGTGTGTGTGCCTGTTCCCGAGCCAGTGTGTGTGCCTGTTCCCGAGCCAGTGTGTGTGCCTGTTCCCGAGCCAGTGTGTGTGCCTGTTCCCGAGCCAGTGTGTGTGCCTGTTCCCGAGCCAGTGTGTGTGCCTGTTCCCGAGCCAGTGTGTGTGCCTGTTCCCGAGCCAGTGTGTGTGCCTGTTCCCGAGCCAGTGTGTGTGCCTGTTCCCGAGCCAGTGTGTGTGCCTGTTCCCGAGCCAGTGTGTGTGCCTGTTCCCGAGCCAGTGTGTGTGCCTGTTCCCGAGCCAGTGTGTGTGCCTGTTCCCGAGCCAGTGTGTGTGCCTGTTCCCGAGCCAGTGTGTGTGCCTGTTCCCGAGCCAGTGTGTGTGCCTGTTCCCGAGCCAGTGTGTGTGCCTGTTCCCGAGCCAGTGTGTGTGCCTGTTCCCGAGCCAGTGTGTGTGCCTGTTCCCGAGCCAGTGTGTGTGCCTGTTCCCGAGCCAGTGTGTGTGCCTGTTCCCGAGCCAGTGTGTGTGCCTGTTCCCGAGCCAGTGTGTGTGCCTGTTCCCGAGCCAGTGTGTGTGCCTGTTCCCGAGCCAGTGTGTGTGCCTGTTCCCGAGCCAGTGTGTGTGCCGGTTCCCGAGCCAGTGTGTGTGCCGGTTCCCGAGCCAGTGTGTGTGCCGGTTCCCGAGCCAGTGTCAGTGTGTGTGTCTGTTCCAGAGCCAGTGTCAGTGTGTGTGTCTGTTCCCGAGCCAGTGTCAGTGTGTGTGTCTGTTCCAGAGCCAGTGTCAGTGTGTGTGTCTGTTCCAGAGCCAGTGTCAGTGTGTGTGTCTGTTCCAGAGCCAGTGTCAGTGTGTGTGTCTGTTCCAGAGCCAGTGTCAGTGTGTGTGTCTGTTCATTCTCCAGAGCCAGTGTCAGTGTGTGTGTCTGTTCATTCTCCAGAGCCAGTGTCAGTGTGTGTGTCTGTTCATTCTCCAGAGCCAGTGTCAGTGTGTGTGTCTGTTCATTCTCCAGAGCCAGTGTCAGTGTGTGTGTCTGTTCATTCTCCAGAGCCAGTGTCAGTGTGTGTGTCTGTTCATTCTCCAGAGCCAGTGTCAGTGTGTGTGTCTGTTCATTCTCCAGAGTCAGTGTCAGTGTGTGTGTCTGTTCATTCTCCAGAGCCAGTGTCAGTGTGTGTGTCTGTTCATTCTCCAGAGCCAGTGTCAGTGTGTGTGTCTGTTCATTCTCCAGAGCCAGTGTCAGTGTGTGTGTCTGTTCATTCTCCAGAGCCAGTGTCAGTGTGTGTGTCTGTTCATTCTCCAGAGCCAGTGTCAGTGTGTGTGTCCGTTCCTTCTCCCGAACCAGTGTCAGTGTGTGTGTCTGTTCCCGAGCAAGTTCCTGAGCCGCCCGAGGGGTCTTCACCGCCGTGGCCGCCCGAGGGGTCTTCACCGCCGTGGCCGCCCGAGGGGTCTTCACCGCCGTGGCCGCCCGAGGGGTCTTCACCGCCGTGGCCGCCCGAGGGGTCTTCACCGCCGTGGCCGCCCGAGGGGTCTTCACCGCCGTGGCCGCCCGAGGGGTCTTCACCGCCGTGGCCGCCCGAGGGGTCTTCACCGCCGTGGCCGCCCGAGGGGTCTTCACCGCCGTGGCCGCCCGAGGGGTCTTCACCGCCGTGGCCGCCCGAGGGGTCTTCTCCGCCGTGGCCGCCCGAGGGGTCTTCTCCGCCTTGGTCGCCTGCGCTTCTGGCTCCACCCTGGTCGTCTGCAGTTCCTGCTCCGCCCTGGCCGCCTGCGCGCCCTTGCAAAGCCCTGGTCCCATTCCCCTGCACAGACTTGGCCCTCCTTCCCTCCCCCAAGACCACCTCCGCGTCACCTCCCTCCTGAACTTGTGGTTTTTTTTTTTTTTTTTTTTGTTGTTGTTGTTTTGGTGTTACACTAGGGGCGTCGGGAGCCGCCCATAGGGGGGGGGCTATGTTACATGTGGGTTTTGTTGTGTCTTGTATATCACGTGATTCCATGTTTGTCATGTGAGCCTGCCATGTGTCTTGTCTTTTGTTATGTTGTTGCTCAGTGTCCACAGGTGTTCCTCGTCTATGTTTATTAGTCTCCCCAGGTGTCTCCTTTCACCACGCCCCCTTGTTATCTTGTTTAGCTTGTTTGTCTGTGTATTTAAACCCCTGTGTTTCAGTTGTTGGCTGTCGGTTGTTGCTTTATGTTGCTTGTAGTGGTGTGTTGTGTTCCCAGTCTTGAGTTCCATGTTCCTGTCTAGAGTTCCATGTTCCTGTCTAGAGTTCCATGTGAAGTCATTTTCCCTGGATTACCTGTTCGTTAAATTAAAGTGCTTGCGTTTGGATTCACTCTCTGCTTCATTCCTGCTACTTCGTAACAGTTAGTGCCCTCCTAATTATGGTTTACCAAAAAAAATCTGGTTCCCCCTAATTAGCCTCGGTACCTCAAAACAATTTGCTCCGTGGTGGAACAACTGATTTTCAGGTTCTCTTATCTATTTGAAATCTCTTGGTCTATTACAGACCTCAATTAATCTTAGATAATTCTCTCTCGTATCTGTTTGAAATCTCTTGATCTGTCCGTTGATCTTAATCAATCCAGATTACGTACCACAGAAACAGCCCTCAGCCAATATGGTTCAATTTCACTCTTCCCCCAATTAAACCGAATTTAAATGACCCTTACCAGAGACGCCGTTTCATGCCACTTGCGGGTTCTTTAGATTCCAGTGGTCGATTCTCCCGGCCCTGATATCGGTCGGCCCCTCTCTCTCAAGTTTACGAGGTAGAGCTGGAACTTACTCATTCCAGGTGGCCAAACACCGTCCGATCTCAGGTCCAGGAGGCACGTCCAAGGAATCCCACTTCTGACACCAAAACTGTTGTGGCAAAACTTCATTAAACAAACATCACTGCGTAAGAGACACTCATAGTCAAATTATAGAAATAGAAGTATTTATTCTTGCAAGAATAGGAGCAGTCTAATACACAGTTGTTACCCTGTGCAGAAGAGTGACACACTCCCAGACAGACTGAACAAGCTTTTATCTTAGTTTCAAGGCCTTCTTCCCCCCAGAGCCTTCCTCCCAGTAGTTTTCCATAGACGTCACTAGTTGGCCCACTAAGCCTCCCTGCACCAAATGGCCTTCTGACATCTAGGTCAGAGGTCCTTGTTCGTCTGTTCTCTGGAGTGTCTCCCCCTTCTGCCTCCCCAGGTACATAAACAGAATCTTCTCTCACTACAAGTGAGAGACACACATGTGACATTCTTTGAATCATCTATATTTTACTAAAGATCAATGAATATCATAAAATTGCCACCACAGGGGTGATCCTCAGCTCTCCATCAAGGTGAAGGTTAATTCACCACTTCTTGATATGATAGTTTTTTGGACATTTAAACAGGGTATCTGCACATTTTTTAACAGCAAATTTAATGACTTTTAAGACCTTTTTTAAGTCTTCTAAAAGGCAAATTTAAGACTTTACCACGACCAAAAAAAAAAAAAAAAAAAAAGTGAAATTGTTCAGCACGACACACGACCAGTGTTAATTTTGGCAGCCATTTTTGTTTTAGTCTTAGTCTTCATCTTCAGATGAAAATGCTTATTGGTCTTAGTCACATTTTAGTCATTCTGTCTTTCATAGTTTTAGTCTAGTTTTAGTTGACGAAAAGTCATTGCATTTTTAGACATTACTTTTAGTCAAACTGCAGTTACCAACATTAATTTTGGAAGCTATTTTATATGTAGTCTTTAGACAAAAAAATCATTATAATTTTTCGCTTTAGGCCAATTCAATGAAGCTTATGAGAAATTTGAATCAAGGTAACAGGCTGCATTGACATTGCACTCTTTAGCAGTAGCACTTGTGCAATTCTACATATCCCTGTTCCGTAGTTCAGTGGTTCTCCAATGTTTTGGAGTGCCGTAACCCCTCTTGCCCTTAGACTGCAGTCACACCTTTTCCATTAAGGGACAATATCTGCCCCTTTAATCGATTTTTTCCAGTTCATTTTTTACCTTTATAAATACTTTTATAAAATAAATAATGCTTTAAATAAAACAATGTTCAATATGCAATGATGGTAAAAAACCAAGTGATACTTTTAAATATTAAATTAAAATCGCCAGTAGGTGGCGGTAAGTCACTGTCTTTATAAGTGAGTCATCGAGTCATTCATTCATCAGTAACAAAGCAAGTGGCTGTATTTATGAACGGGTCATTGAATCTCACGATTCATCCAAAGCCACAGATTCGTTCTCGAATCACCGCTGTGTGCTGCAGTTCTGCTGTGGCTTTCGTTGCAAAATAGCAATAATAAGCAATAATATGATCAACATTAAAAACACTGCTGGATATCAGCCTGCATTTTGATCGCAGATTTAGTCGCACAAACAGCGCAAGCGGCTCGTGACAGAACACAGAACAACTGAATGACACTTTAATTAATTTAAGTAGAAAATCTCAAATGAAGATCACTGAACTCCAACTTACTTGTCTGTGTTTTCAGATCATCCGCGATTTTTCAGCAGAGAGGTTCGCGCATGGTTGCCAGATATATTGACAAGACCGAGTAGAAAACGAGTTCTTTTAAATGAATAGCTCCGACTGGGGATTTACATTATTTAAATCTGGCAACTGTAAGCATGAACGCTCGTAAACACAGTCTGTAATTTGCTGTTGTGTCCTTTATTCGACAAAAACAAGTGCTTTTGGTCAAGTTTGTATTTTTTTAAACAACTTCTTTTCTTTGTATTTCTTTTCTCGTCGACGATATTGTATGTGTTGATATAGTCACAGTTATCGTTTAATGATGTCACGTGGGTATCGTCTCTCATCGTCTTGTCTTAGTCAAGGAAAAAAAGGTCGTCAACGAACATTTTTCATAGTTTTCATTAACGAAATTAACACTGCGTCTGCGACACGACACAGAATAATGTGGCGAAGCATAGCGGCACAGTTCACCAGAGCTGGTATGGGCGGCAAACCATCAACGCAACGCATTCATCAATCACTTACTCGTCAGTCACCTATGGGATGATGCAGGTTGGTCAAATTGCGGTTAAAAAAAACAACAGAGGACGAGTCGGACAAGAAATTTAAGGTCCTCACATGAAATTTAAGACCTCCTTATCAGAAATTTCAGATTTCAAGACATTTTCAGGCCTTAAAAATCGAAAATTTTATTTAAGACGTTTTAAGACTTTTTAAGGACCCACGGGGACCCTGTTAAATAAGGACACCGATCTTGTTTTGTAAGTGATGGCATCCAGGTAGTACGCATTTCTGTGACAAATGCATAGCTAGCTAGCAAACTGTAGGCTATTAGTAACTAAGGCCTCGTTTACACTGTCAGGGAATTGTGACCCAATTCCAATTTATTGCTCATATGTGACCCTGGACCACAAAACCAGTCGTAAGTCGCACGGGTATATTTTTAGCAACAGCCAACAATACATTGTATGGGTCAAAATGATCGATTTTTCTTTTATGCCAAAATCATTAGTATATTCAGTAAAGATCATGTTCCATTAAGATATTTTGTAAATTTCCTACCGTAAATATAAAAAATATTTTTTGTGAGTGGATGCAGCAAAATCGCGCAAAAAAAGTCAGAAAACACGCCTAAAAAACTTCGCTCGCTGCTAAGTTTGGTATCGTTGTCAAACTTAGATTTCCCACTTTCGGTTTCATAACTCTCCACAACGTCATTAGAGCAGTAAGCCAATAGAGAGCGTTAAAACAAAACTTTCTCATGTAAAAAAAAAAACAGTTTTCTTCTTAGCAACGGCCTGCTACAGCGCCTCTCATTGGCTGGCGACTTCTTCGCGTGCACAGTGTACACAATCCGCAATGGTTACGGTGCAAGCCATGGATTCTGAGATAGCGCGTTTGCTCAATTTAAACTTTAATGACAGCAATAAATAATGTAACGAACATAGTAAATTATTTTTTCGAAAATGATTGGGAAGATGATACAGAATGTCCAGAGACCGGCTTGGCAAAGGATATGCCCTGGAAGACGACGAATTCGATCAATGTGTGGATCTCTTCAAAATATGTTCCTGGTGAAATGTGATGCGATCTGGTAAATGCCACCACATGGTGAAATTTGACATAGCCTATTACAGGTTTTGATAATCTGTTTTCCAAATCATCCATAATTCATTGATTAAAATGACGATTTTTTCTCTCTCTCCGTGCGTGTTCTTAAAGTGAAAGACAGTCTTTTCAGCTTGCCACTATAAATCGCAATTTTTCTGCACTAAACTTGTAAATTTTCCCAAGATATATTCAAAGAGGATAGACAAGATGTTATAGAATAATAATTTAATGAAAACCCAATTTTGACAAAAAAACTGACATTCGATCTATTTTTAGACCTTACTGAAACCGTACCAGCGCGACAGCAGATGGGTTTGCCTAGATCGCATTACAAATAGGCTATTTTAATGAGATTTTTTGTGTGTATAAAGGTTTAGTTGTGGTAAATCAATGGTGTAAATTTTATTTATTTCCCTTCATTAGTAATATGCATAGCTAAGGACTTCATTTGGACAACTTTAAAGGCGATTTTCTCAATATTTAGATTTTTTGCCCCATCAGATTCCAGATTTTCAAAAGGTTGTATTTCGGCCAAATATTGTCATATCCTAACAAACCATACATCAATGGAAAGCTTATTTATTCAGCGTTCATGTGATGTATAAATCTCAATTTAAAGAAAATGACCCATAAGACTGGTTTTGTGGTCCAGGGTCACATATGTGAAACACATCGGATGTGTTCTATGACAGTGTAAACAGGATAAAAACGCATGCATTCGGATATTGTGAGATCGGTTTCAGGCCTCGTTCATATGTGGAAATAAATCAGATATGTGCCAATGTGACTGTCATGTAAACAGGCAGATCGGATTTTCTGAGGCATTAGGCTACGTCTCCGCGGTTTAATGACGAGAGAAACCCCGACACGCATCTGCGAAACATCATAATGTTGTATGAGAGGAATATGGACACATGGTGACACAACATATCAAAGATTGGCTTGCTCATCTTAAAATTACGGACCCACTTCTCCTCGTTAAAGCCCACCATGATCTCATGAAAGTGCGTATCAATAGCACAAATTTTATTTCTCGTGACATTTACACCAAAAATAGTTTCTGACTGGCAAAAATAGCAAAAACTCAAAATCATGGTAATGTTTGGCGAACTTCGCGTATCGCAAAGCTAGCATCACGCATATAATGTGTTCGTCCATCTGTGAAGAACCGCTTTAAGTATGCGCGATGTTTCAGATAGCATGTCAAGTGTAAACACATGAATCGGATATGGGTCACAATTGAAAGAACGTGTAAACGGACGGTAAAAAAAATCAGATATAGGCAACAAATCAGAATTGGGCATCAAGACCTGCATTGTAAACGAGGCCTAATAGTACTGACAGTAACTCGCGATTGAGCGGTAAACTGATGTGAATGTGCTTTAGTTATATTGTTAGGGGCCAGCATCAGTGCCTCCAGTACACACATCGACAGTAGGGGCAAAAAATCCTGAACACAGCAAAGGTGCGAAACTCTTTAACGGTCTAATTCCACAATTGAGTACTTTTTTTACACATTGAGTTATGTGTTTTAGCAATACATTTCTAACATGTAAAATGTGTTTAGAATTTTTTTTTAAAGAATTGCCTTTACAGGGACTTTAACATTAAAGAATCTGTTCAAAAAAACACACACTCAAAAAAATACCATTTTCATCTGTGTCTATGAGTTACATAAGTGTTAATGTCAAAAGCAAATAACAAGAACTTAACCAGTTTTGTGATGCGTCTCAAAGAGATGTTCACGGACACATACGGTAGAATCCACACCCAGGTTGAATCCACACTCAGATTTTACAAAGCAGAAATGTTTTGTTGGTATTATGTATGTATACAAATAAAAGTATTATCCTTAGAACCTTTACAGCAGGGATGGGCAACTTCGATAGTGACGAGGCCCAACATTTTTTCTCCTTCATACCAAGGGGCTAGATTACTAATCCACACTCACACCTTTTACACAATCTCACTCAATTTACTGTTTATTAAGGGAAATCAGTGTATAATTTATAGAATTTGTTTTTAAAGATTTTTCAAGATTAAGTATAAAACTGTTAACAATTATGCCAATTCAAATGGGAAACTTTGTTGTCAGTTGACAAGCAATATTACCCCAACAAGAAAATGTAAACATCTCAATTACATTTTCTGTAAATTTGCAACAAATTTAGATGTCAATATTTTTGATTACAAGGCTAGAGAACATTCTTTACTCAACCTCAGAGAACAGTTAAAGCAACACCATGAAACTTTTTCTCTTTAGTCGCCCCTACTGGTTGGAAACTAAATTGTCCATTACTGCTGTCGTAAATAATTTAGCCTACCGTCGTACACACGCTCTCTGTTTATCCAGCACCGGCTTTAGAATGAACAATGTCCACAGACAAGGTAGAGTATGTTACATGATTTCATGAAAGTATGATGTATTGCGACATTAGAAACGAAGAAAAACTAAATAATGACTATTGTATCTCTTTACGTAAAGCAAGTCAAATTTGTATTTTTCTTGTGTCTCATTCGGACTACAGAAACGCGACCTGATCTGGCAAACTCGCATAGTGTGGATATAGCCAATATAGGACCGCAAAGTGAATCCAGAAGTGCCTTTCGCCCTGTTACAACTTAATGAACCACTGATAAGATTTTGGAAACATTATTTTAAGGTAAAACATGTTCCATAGTGTTGCTTTAAAAAAGTGCTTATTCAAAAATAGTCCAAATGGCATAATCCACATAATACCAAGAATAAAATATAATAATACATATTTATATATATTTGGCATTTGGCAAAAAAAAAATTTTGACTGAATTTTACCTCTGAAAGACACTTTTTTTTTTACTGTCGGGCCAAACTATTCTCTTTGCCGGCTGGTACGGATATGATTTTGTTTTCCACTGAGAGTCTGTTAACAGCTGCTCTTTAGAATGTAATACGGAATAATGGCCAAAACCCTGTAGCCCAAGACTGGTTGCCCACTGAAGCTAAGCAGGGCTGAGCCTGGTTAGTACCTGGATGGGAGACCTACTGAGAAAACCAGGTTGCTGCTGGAAGAGGTGTTATGAGGCCAGCAGGGGGCGCTCTCCCTGTGGTCTGTGTGGGTCCTAACGTGAGTGAGCTTACCTTGGTGTACCACTTGAAGCAACAAGTTAGGTGATGTGGTAATATTACATATCTCTACAGGTGAAAGAGCCGTGGGAGGTGGTCGGTATGGACCTGTTATGTTGAGACGTGTTTGCTGTGTGTCTGTCTCTCTCTCTCTTCCTTTTCTCCCTCACTCTCACTCTCGCAGATTGCACCGCCCTAATTGAACGTGTTGCTAACGTGCCCCGTGGTTGGTCAGGATGGGACTGCGCGTCTTTTAAGAAAGAGGAAGAGACGTGGATCAACAGAGAGAGAAGGGGGAATGTTGCTTGTTCATGGCGCCGATGTTGAAACTGTTGTTGTAAAGAGAATTCTCCGTGAAGTGACTTATATAAATAGCCCCTCTGTGTTATTTATTTTTCTTCTCGCCTTAAACCTCCGGTTTGTTGTTCTTTTCGTATTTCTTTTTTTTGTAAGTTTTCTTTTTATACTCAACGTGGTTGAGTGTTTTTCCCCGAGTTATTTTAATTATTGTAATGTCATTGTTCTCAGCACAGAAGCTGTAGGGGTTGGGTTGCCAATTTTTCTTTACTGGAAACATTACTTTTTCTCTTGTTTTTGGCTAGTAAGGGAGTCAGTTTAGAGATTGTATTTTTGTTTTGCGTTTTTCTTTGATAGATTAGAAGGATTTCTTCTAAACAAAGGTAGAACCTATTTTTGTTTGTTATTTTGGCTATGACCCAACCCTGAGGTAATTTTGCTTCTTTGATGTCTTGTGTCGTTCTTTGCGCATTTTGAACTTGTTTCTAAGATAATAAAAAGAAAGAAACAAGAAGTCAGGTGTTGCGAAGTTATTTATGTTACTCTCCCGGACCCTAGACCTGGGACGTAACATAAATTGGGGGCTCGTTCACAAAAAAACGGATTATGATGGCAAAAATATATCCAGGAACCCTTCTTGTGGCTGCGCAGTTGGTAAGGCATTCCAGTTCATTCTTTGTTTGACTGCTTTCCTTTTGGTGTGGAGGGGGTTTAGTGAACAGTGTGTTATTATGGAGTTTGATTTGACCGCCTTTACACTATCTCCAAGCACGGAACAGTTTAATCGCTGTCGTAAGGATGATCTGTTTAAAATTGCCGAATTTTTTAAAATTGTGGTACCGCGTAGGGCTTTGAAGAAAGAATTAAAAAAAATGTTGCACCAGGAATTGGTTGTACAACGGATATTGCCTGATGAGTCGGGAATGAGTGGTACAGAGGAAAAAGCTTCTACGCCGACGGAGGTCGACGAGAAGCCTGCGTCTGTGTCACTCTCGCCCGTACGGCCCAGTTATCCAGTATTAGCGCCACCCAGTAGTACTTTGTTGGTACCCCATTCAGACCCGCTGTTAATGTTAAGAACGAAAGAGGTGGAATTGGAAATTAAACGGGAGGAGAGTGAGGCAAAAAGGCTTAGGTTAAGGGAACTGGAGCTTGAGATAGAGAGGGAACGGTTTCAACGTGATCACGGCCGGTTTCACCCGACTGGGAGCGCGATGGAGAATTTTCCTGTTTCTCCCTCATTTGCTCCGTTACCTACGATTGCACCTGTGCCAGTCTCCTCCAGTCCCGTTTCGGCTCCGTTGGCGATTTCGTCACCGGGGTTTGACGTGAGCAAAAACATTAATTTAGTACCTCCTTTTCGGGAAGCTGAAGTAGATAGTTATTTTACAGCTTTTGAACGTGTTGCAGCTGCCTTGCATTGGCCGAAAGAGATGTGGGCTCTTCTACTGCAATGTAAGCTGACTGGCAAAGCACAAGAGGTTTGCTCTGCGCTGCCGGTAGAACAGAGTCTTGATTACGATCTGGTGAAACAGACTGTTCTTCGTGCTTATGAGTTAGTGCCGGAGGCATATAGGCAAAGATTTAGAGCCCACAAGAAAGCAGACAAACAAACTTTTGTGGAATTTGCCAGAGACAAACACGCTTTGTTTGACAAATGGTGTGTTGCAAATAAAACTACTACTTTCGAGGCTTTAAGGGAGTTGGTTTTAGTGGAAGATTTCAAGAGCTGTGTTTCTGAAAATTTAGTTGTACACTTGAATGAACAAAAAGTCATGTCACTTTCAGCAGCTGCTGTTTTGGCTGACGAGTTTGTCTTGACACATCGAACAGTTTTTTCTCCTGTGACACGTTATGATAAGTTTGCTGTCCATGGTGCTGAAGGGCAGGTGAAGGGCTTAGGGGGTGCTTTTAAGCATGTGAGAGGAGTATCTTTTGGAGGTCGTAGGGGTGCTGGTGCTCAGTACCGCCCAGGGGAAAACAGAATCTGTTTCTATTGCCTTGATGCTGGCCATTTAATTGCAGATTGTGAGGCATGGAAGAAAAAAAATGCATCAGCTAAGCCTAAAGGTGTAGGTTTGGTACAAACTTTGGAAAAAGTTATGTCACCGGATAACAGTACGGCGCGATATGAACCGTTTATGTTACAGGGTTGGGTCGCAGGTAGCCGTGAGGAAATACCCAAGTCAGTGTCTGTATTGCGAGATACGGGGGCTGCACAAAGTCTTATGCTGTCTGGCACACTGCCTTTGTCACTTGAAACATATACAGGTTCCGATGTCGTTTTACGAGGAATAGGAACAGGCTGTGTAAAAGTTCCCCTACATAACGTCTATCTCCGAACAGATATAGTAACAGGTAATGTGTGCGTTGGAGTCTGCAGTGAACTACCCTTGGAAGGAATCGATTTTATTTTGGGAAACGACTTAGCCGGTGGTATAGTTTTCCCTTCCCCAATTGTTATTAATCCTCCCATAGCAGAGGTGAAAAATGACTTGTCTTCTCAGTTTCCAACTGTGTTCTCTTCCTGTGTGGTGACACGAGCGCAGGCTCGTAAATTTGAAGATGTGGTGGACATGTCTGATTCTTGTCTACAGGTTACAGGTGATAGGATGGTAGGGAAGTTATATCTGGAGCCAACATCTTTGGCCAGTGATGGGGCCTCCTTACAGATGGGTCGGTCGCAACTGGCTGCTGCGCAGAAATCTGACCCGTCGTTAGCGTCGTGTGTAGCGGCTGTATCAGACAGTATAAAAGTTCCAAGTGAAAAGATAACTTATTTTTTTGAAAATGACGTTTTGATGAGAAAGTGGGAAAATGGCGATAGTGTTCGTCAAGTTGTTGTTCCTACTGCTTACCGTTCGCAAATACTGAGTCTCGCTCATGACCACGTCCTCTCTGGTCATTTGGGTATTCGAAAGACATATGATCGGGTTTTGCGATGTTTCTTCTGGCCTGGTCTGAAGTCTGATGTTGTAGCTCACTGTAGGTCGTGTCATATTTGCCAGTTAGCCGGTAAACCAAATCAGACTGTACCTCCTGCTCCTCTACATCCGATCCCAGTAATAAGCGAACCATTTGAGCGCATCATTATTGATTGTGTGGGACCGTTGCCAAAATCTAAATCAGGTCATCAATATCTACTCACGATTATGTGTGCCGCGACGCGCTTCCCAGAGGCCATTCCCATACGTAGTATAAAAACTAAAACAGTGGTCAAAGAGTTAATTAAATTTTTCTCCACATTTGGCCTACCAAAAATTATTCAAACCGATCAGGGTTCTAATTTTACTTCCACACTGTTCTCCCAGGTTCTTCGCGAACTAGCAGTTAAACATCAGCTTTCGAGCGCCTATCATCCCGAGTCTCAGGGCGCGCTCGAACGTTTCCACCAGACTCTTAAATCCATGCTGCGCGCATTCTGTGTGGAAACCGGGAAGGACTGGGATGAAGGTCTGCCGATGTTGATGTTTGCTGTTCGCGAGACAGTGCAGGAATCGTTAGGCTTTAGTCCGGCTGAATTAGTTTTTGGACATACTGTGCGTGGACCTCTAAAACTGCTAAGAGAACAGTTGTTAATGGAAAAAAAAACTCCTGTGACCGTATGCGAGTATGTGACTAAAATGCGTGAGCACTTAAGTCGGGTGTTGGAAATTGCCAAATCAAATTTGACTTTGAAACAAAGACAGATGAAAGAACATTTTGATAAGAAGAGTGTCGCTCGAAGTTTTCAACCGGGAGATTTAGTGCTCGTTTTCCTTCCACTTCTTGGCTCTGCACTTCAGGCTAAGTTTTCGGGGCCTTATGTGGTGGAAAGGAAATTAAGTGAGACAAATTATCTGATTCATACTCCTGAGCGTAGGAAAAAAAGCCGTGTTTGTCACGTTAACATGATTAAAGCTTATGTGAATAGAGTAACTGGTAAACCCTCTGTTGTTGTGGCACCGTTAATGACGGTTACTCCTCTGCCCCTTTCTGCCGCCGTCTCACCATTAGCTGAGGATGAAGAGTTGATTCCCACTGATATGGC
This sequence comes from Semotilus atromaculatus, assembly GCA_031834385.1. Taxonomy (NCBI): domain Eukaryota; kingdom Metazoa; phylum Chordata; class Actinopteri; order Cypriniformes; family Leuciscidae; genus Semotilus; species Semotilus atromaculatus. The sequence continues at coordinate 15,970,156 of JAULUF010000040.1, forward strand.
CATCACTGCTAAATTGTCCAATTCTGAATTGTTGGGAAATATAGAGGATCATTTGTCTTATCTTCCACAATCCCAGCGTATGGACGTTGTTTCGTTGATTCGTGAATTCTCCTCTCTCTTTTCAGACAGTCCCACCCAGACCAATGTTCTGTTTCATGATATTGAAATTTTAAAATCAACGCCACTTAAGCAGCATCCGTATCGTGTAAATCCTTCGAAGAGAGAAGAGATGAGGAATGAAGTAGATTATCTGCTAAAACATGGACTGGCGGTACCCAGTTCGAGTCCCTGGAGTTCACCATGTCTCTTAGTGCCGAAGCCTGATGGTTCGAGTAGATTCTGTACTGACTACAGAAAAGTAAACACTGTTACCAAACCAGACTCTTTCCCGTTACCTAGGATGGAGGATTGTATAGATCGCGTTGGTGCTGCCTCCTTTGTAACCAAGTTAGATCTATTAAAGGGTTACTGGCAAGTGCCACTTACACAGCGTGCCTCCGATATCTCCGCATTTGTAACACCAGATAATTTCCTTCAATATACCGTTATGGCCTTTGGAATGCGAAACGCTCCCGCGACCTTTCAAAGGTTGATGCAGAAGGTATTGTCTGGTGTGGAAAATTGCGAAGCATATCTGGATGATGTGGTCATTTATTCCCGTACATGGAGTGATCACCTGGAAACACTACATGAAGTGTTTGCTCGTTTGGCAAAAGCCTCATTAACTGTGAATTTAAAAAAATGTGAATTCGGAAAAGCAGTGGTCACTTATCTAGGAAAACAGGTTGGACAAGGACAGGTGCGTCCTGTTAATGCTAAAGTTGAGGCAATTGTAAAATTCCCCATACCCAAGTGTAAAAGAGAGTTGCGCCGTTTCCTGGGAATGGTGGGATATTATCGAGGGTTTTGCAAAAATTTCTCCTCTGTTGTGTCCCCTCTGACAGATTTATTGAGTGGCTCCAAAGCTTTTATTTGGAGTCATGAATGTGATGCCGCTTTTAATGCTGCCAAAGACCTATTGTGTAGTGCCCCAGTCCTCTCTGCCCCTGACTTTTCACGACCATTCAAACTCGAGGTAGATGCCAGTGGGTTGGGAGCAGGTGCAGTTTTATTGCAAGAAAGTGAAGCTGGAATAGACCACCCTGTGTGTTATTATTCAAAAAAGTTTTCTAAAACACAGCAACGTTATAGCACCATTGAAAAAGAGGCCTTAGCATTACTTCTTGCACTTCAGCACTTTGAGGTTTATGTAGGTGGTAGTTCGTTGCCTTTAACTGTTTACACCGACCACAACCCCTTAGTCTTCCTCCTGCGTATGGCCAACTCCAATCAAAGACTAATGCGTTGGTCTTTGGTGGTTCAGGGTTTTAACATTAACATACGCCACAAGAAGGGTACAGAAAATGTTATCGCTGATGCACTTTCTAGGGTGTGAGAAGGTTTGTGATAGTTGAGTCAAAATGGGATTTTGACTTTTATGGGTGGGGGTGTTATGTTGAGACGTGTTTGCTGTGTGTCTGTCTCTCTCTCTCTTCCTTTTCTCCCTCACTCTCACTCTCGCAGATTGCACCGCCCTAATTGAACGTGTTGCTAACGTGCCCCGTGGTTGGTCAGGATGGGACTGCGCGTCTTTTAAGAAAGAGGAAGAGACGTGGATCAACAGAGAGAGAAGGGGGAATGTTGCTTGTTCATGGCGCCGATGTTGAAACTGTTGTTGTAAAGAGAATTCTCCGTGAAGTGACTTATATAAATAGCCCCTCTGTGTTATTTATTTTTCTTCTCGCCTTAAACCTCCGGTTTGTTGTTCTTTTCGTATTTCTTTTTTTTGTAAGTTTTCTTTTTATACTCAACGTGGTTGAGTGTTTTTCCCCGAGTTATTTTAATTATTGTAATGTCATTGTTCTCAGCACAGAAGCTGTAGGGGTTGGGTTGCCAATTTTTCTTTACTGGAAACATTACTTTTTCTCTTGTTTTTGGCTAGTAAGGGAGTCAGTTTAGAGATTGTATTTTTGTTTTGCGTTTTTCTTTGATAGATTAGAAGGATTTCTTCTAAACAAAGGTAGAACCTATTTTTGTTTGTTATTTTGGCTATGACCCAACCCTGAGGTAATTTTGCTTCTTTGATGTCTTGTGTCGTTCTTTGCGCATTTTGAACTTGTTTCTAAGATAATAAAAAGAAAGAAACAAGAAGTCAGGTGTTGCGAAGTTATTTATGTTACTCTCCCGGACCCTAGACCTGGGACGTAACAGGACCTCATTGGTCTACTGAAAAAAAACATGAAAGACCATCAATAAGTCCTCACGGTGACAGACCTCTTCACGAAGTGGGTTATCGCTGAGCCTTTGAAGTGTGGCTCCAGCACTGAAGTGGCTGAGGCACTTGTGTCAAAGCTCTACACATTTGGTATGGTCCGGAAAATCATCACAGACAGGGGCAGTGCATTTGTTAACAAGGTATGTGTCCTTATTACCCTCTCCCTTCACACAGGACATATGACATAATCACAATTCACACTGTTTTAAGCGGTCATTGGTCATTTCTGAGACCAATAAATATTGAAAATAACCATGTGTGTCTGAATTATGTACAGCTTAATGCACGCATATTTGCAGCTCTGAACATCAAGCATACCATCCCCAGTCAAACGGCCAAGTAAGTGTGCCATCATGACATCCCGCAAAACAGTAAAGTCAACTTTAGCTAATGTATACTAAAGTGCATGTAGTAATTCCTTTCTATGTTGAAGGATGAGAGAACTAATCAAAATGTAAAGAGGACTCTCAGAAAATATGGTAATCAGCACCATGATGATTGGGACATCCACTTGCAGGCCATAGTTTATGGAATAAACACTGCAAAACAGGTTATTATTCAAAATGACTAGATAACGTATATTGCATACATGTTTTAAGAGTTTGTGATTTGATGCAAAACATTTTGTTTCAAATTAGAGATCCACCAAGTAAAGCTTGTACTTTTTAATGTACAATTGTGTCGGTTCATGAATTCACTGCTCCTTCTCGTCTCGTGTGTTTGTTATTGTGCGTGGTTCATCACCGCCGCTGATCAGCAGCACCAGCTGTATCTGTTCAGCGGCGTCAGTTGCTAAGAAGGGGGATATTTTTCTGGACTCATGTCCAAATGGGTTTGGAGATGAGAAATACCGAACCATAACGCATAAGCAGAGGACAGTAGCAAGGTTTGACCTGTGACCGATTAAGGCTAACACAGAGAACAGAAAGTGCATGTAGTTACATGCTACTATGTGTGGTGCCGAAAGAGTGGGTTTCGTTATTCTGGACTCAACTATAATTACAACACCGACTACGCCACCCTGGGAATTGCACCCAGGGAAATAATGGTCCAATAAGGACACAGGTTCGTTCCCACAAGATAGAGCAGAGACGTGAATATATAAAACAATACTTTATTATGACTAAAATCAAAACTAACACACAATTCAGTACACAACAAGGGTAATATGGCTTCAAAATCAACACTAAAGGAAAATAAACAAAATCAAACAATCAATGATAACATGTCAGATGGCAAGGAGAAATAACAAACCTACCCAATTCCACTTCACTACAAGCACTTCAAACGTACACTAATGTACTCACTTCACCACAAGCACACGTGCATTCAGGTGACAGGAAAATTCAGCAGAATCAAATCACTCAGTGAACAAAAGGTACCCATTAACTTGGACCTAGAGTGGTCAGTCTCCCTCTTAACCAGTCCAACAAAATCAACATCAAATTGTCACAAATAACAAGAAGCAAAGAAATACAATCACATAAATCAAACAAATAAACAAAAGAAAAGAAAATACAAGTAAATTGTATTTCAACTCAATAAAAGGAAAGATACAAAGTTGAACAACAAAATAGAAATACGAATCACATTACTCTTGATCCATGAACCAGACACACACACACAAGCGTCAATACGTGTTTCTCACAAGGACACTTCACTTGCACACACACAGCCGACAAACACTCACCCAACTCACACCATCTTATGGGTTCATTCACACACCACACGAATTCCACAAACGCTCTTCCAGTTGAAACAGTGCAGAGGCAATCAGCGACCACTGAGGATAGGCTACACGAGTCTCGCGCCCCCCAGCGTCGAGTCCACTGAATGCCAGTCACAGGCACAGATGAAGCGAGGCAAGGCAGCACACGGCAAAGGGACGGGACGAAGAAGAGCGAAACCCCAAGGGGAAGAAATAAATAAGGAAAAGGGGAAGCCAGGTCACGGTCCCAATCAGCTCGCTGCACTCATGCCGACATTACTCGCTCGTCCACTAGAACAGAGGAGGAACACAACATAAACAATGTCTTTTCGCGAATATTCTCCCATGAAGTCAATGGTTTACCCACCTGATTTTCCGCAAATCAGTCCTCCCACTGTCAAGCCGCGATAGGTAAACACAGCCCGTCACGCATACTAAAATGACAAAGTGCATACATGCAGCCAACAGCTCACCCCGAATACCAATATTTCTCCATCTCTGATAACATACCCAAATGGATGTGTGACTCAGCTCAAGAATCCCCACACGAGAGCAGCTCGGGAAAGCAGCAACAGAGCTTACAACAGCCTACACGCTTCCAAAACACAGAAACCTTTATGCGCGTTCCCGCACCTATAGCGCACCTGAATCTAATTAAGCAATTACCACTTAATCAGTACTCGGGCTGTTACTCAAACTAACTAGGCAGCTATGCCTGCTACATATGGGAAATAAAGTTAATGATATGGGGCGTTTTCTACATTTTTTTTTTTTCAGCCAGTTAAGCCTGAACAGCCTCGAAGCCTTGAAAATCTTCAATCTGATTACACTGTGTAACAGCCTTAACAAATACAGATCAAACTGAGTGAAATGGACTGATATCCTGTTCAGGCCAAGCCTTGTTCTCTGGCTTTAGGATTGATTAAAAGCCTTGTTCTCTGGCTTCAGGTTTGAGCAAAAGCCTTGTTCTCTGATTTCATAAAACATGAAGCCTAATGTTTGGTTTGTTTTGCTTTTCAAACCCACAGCGCGAGTGACTTGCAACTCATAGGGGGAACGGGTAGAAGTGGAGGAGCTGCCCCTCACATTGAAACATATGTACCAGGCAGAATACATCGTGAGGAACAGTCTTGGGCTTTTCACTGGCCAGGTGCAAGAACCTTGCCTGGTTTAAACCAGACCATTCTCAGTTATAACTGAGTTAGGGTCTGGCAAAGCTTCATAGAGAACCCATTTCCAGAGGGGCGCCACCAATGGACGTCGCTCAAATGCCTCTGGATAGACCTAAAACCAATCAGAGCGATGAAGGAGATGACGTATCCAGAGCAACGGAGAAACATCTCCCGAGTGTTGTTCTTTGCTCCGGTTTTACAGTTTTTCTCGATTGCTTAAACACATTTCTTGAAACTATACCTCGTATTCTCAAAACAGTAAACACAAATCCATAACGTCTCACCCAATTCCCCAAGCATCCTATTTTCGGGTCAAAATCTACACTCAAAACCATTCACTCTTGCTGAAAAACCAAACTTTGCCCTCAGACAGGACACACAAGCCCTCAAAATCACACACACTACAACATAGTCTAACACACTGGTGCAATAAATTCAAAACAACATTTCCAAAACTGGTAAGTTGCTTGTGGTTCCCCCCCTTCACAAACCTTTTCACATGATGAACACAAAAGACATAACCAATGTATTTGTACTCTTCTTCTTTTTTTCCTCTTCTCTTTTTTCCTTTTTCCTCTTCTCTCTCCTCTAAAAATGTTTTATATTTACTTACGTAAGATGTGTGTGACCATCATATGACAGTAAAAGAGCACACACAAACCTGATTCTAATATGGAGTTGTATTGGAATGGTAAAGAGTGTTGGTACGTGACAGGAGGGCCTCCACTCAATGATGCAACATGATGAACAAGTCTAAGAATGTTCCACATATGGTTGAAATACCATCATTGGCCTAGAAAGATCACATTCTGGGACTCAAGACTGTAGTAGTTCCACTGAAGTAGAAAGGATGCCCTCCTTCACTGTCACACTCTGCAGCCACTCTGTGTGACTGTACGACTGCTGGCCTTTTCCTGCAAGAAAATAAACCTCATCAAAGACAATTGGAAATGTTTGTCTCTTATTCAGTGATAGAATTGTCTTTGCCACCACACCTCCCTGAAGGTTCTGATGATGGAGGCGACGGTGAAGCACTCAAATCTGGCCTTACTTGTAGCCCGACCTTCCTCATAGTCATACCATTGACAAAGACATGGTCAACTAAAGTGGCTTGAATTTCATCCGAGACTACTTGTCTTCTTGCCCTTGCCCTTCCTCCTCCTCCTCCTCCTCCTTCTTCTCCTCCTCCTCCTCCTTCTTCTTCTCCTCCTCCACCTCCTTCTCCTCCTCCTCCTCCTTCTTCTCCTCCTCCTCCTTCTTCTCCTCCTCCACCTCCTTCTCCTCCTCCTCCTCCTTCTTCTTCTCCTCCTCCTCCTCCCCCTCCTTCTTCTCCTCCTCCTCCTTCTCCTCCTCCTTCTTCTCCTCCTCCACCTCCTTCTCCTCCTCCTCCTCCTTCTCCTCCTCCTCCTCCTTCTTCTCCTCCTCCACCTCCTTCTCCTCCTCCTCCTCCTCCTTCTCCTCCTCCTTCTTCTCCTCCTCCTTCTCCTTCTCCTCCTCCTCCTTCTTCTCCTCCTCCTCCTCCTTCTCCTCCTCCTCCTTCTCCTCCTCCTTCTTCTTCTCCTCCTCCTCCTCCTCCTCGACCTCTTCCTTCATGTCTTTCTGGATCTATTGTTCCAAAACTCAAACTGATACGGGCCCTTTTTTCTATTGAAAGATCTGATTGATGTGTGTTAAATTTTGACTCTTAGTGTTTTCACCTGGGTAATTGTGTGCTAACTGAGCTGAAGCTGTGCTGACTTGAGTGAACAATATTGAATACTAGTGCTTTCTAAATGACCACATGGTCTAGGCAATGAGAAATGAAGGGATTTGTGTGTAGAGTTTTGCAGTGACAGTTCAACAATTCTGACTCATGTGTCAAAACAGGGAATAGTGTTTATAGTTTAGTGAAATGGGTGTGCTTTTTGATAAATGGCATTATGGTTTTGACATTTAAGTTCAAAAGCCTGGTTATAGTGTTTAAGCAATTGAGAAAAACTGTAATGTAACACTCCATCGTTTTTTCATAATTATTAAACCATGTTATTCCCTTAACTAAGACGAGTTGATACATACCTCTCTCGTCTCAGTGCATGCACTCAATCGCTCTGGCACGCCACGACACTGATAGCCCAGTTCATTCATTAGGATCCAAACAGAGATGAAGTTAGAAGCGATCAAACACCTCCACGTTTTATTTTGTCACCATACTTGATCGTGTAACTACTCGTGTAACTGTATTTAAATAGAGAAAACATGGAGGTGTTTGATCGCTCCTAACTTCACCTCTGTTTGGATTCTAATGAAGGAGCTGGGCTATCAGTATCAAAGTGTTGCGGCGCGCCAGAGCGATTGAGTGCACGCACTGAGACGAGAGAGGCATGTATCAAATCGTCTTAGTTAAGGGAATAACATAGTTTAATAATTATGAAAAAACGTTGGAGTGTTCCTTTAACAAAAAGGATTGGCTATAAGACTGTGTGCGTGTGGTCAGATGATGCCTGTGAAAGGTTAAAAGGATGTTTTGAGTGTAGAGACTGGTCAGTGTTTTTGGACTATGATGATTTGGACAGTATTTCTGACAAAGTCACCTGTTATATAAATTATTGTGTTGAGTCTGTCATTCCACGTAAACGAATTAAAATGTTTCCTAATAATAAACCATGGGTTACTAGGGAGGTTAAAGCAGCTATTAATAGGAAAAAAGCGGCTTTTTTTTATGGTGATAGGGATCAGATCAAAATTGCGCAAAAGGAATTGAAGAGAGTTATCAAACAGAGTAAGTTTAAATATAAGGAAAGTGTTGAAGAACAAATGTCTAATTGTAATACATGGGGCCTTTGGAATGGTTTGAAATCTCTTACTAGTTATGGAACCAAAAGTAACAGTGCTTGCTGGTCAGGACTGAATGTAAATGAGGTAAATACGTTTTTTGCAAGGTTTGATAATGTTGATTACTCTGCCTCTCATGATATGATTTTAGATTCTCTTGTACAGTGTGATAATGTGGACTGTAGTCCAGCAATTGTTATTAATGAAAATGATGTTCGTCAGCAGATTAAGTGTCTTAAGACCAACAAAGCAGCAGGCCCTGATGGTATTCACCCACGTACTTTGAAAGTCTGTGCTGATCAGTTGTGCTCAGTTTTTCACACAATTTTTTCTTTGTCCTTGTCTGCATCGAAAATACCAGATATGTGGAAAACATCGTGTCTTGTTCCCATTCCAAAACATGGTAATGTGGGTCGTAGTTTAAATAATTTGAGACCCATTGCTTTGACGTCACAAATAATGAAATGTTTTGAGAGAATTATCCTTGGTTATCTGGGTAGACAGTTGTCAGATTTTCACGATTCGTTACAGTTTGCTTATCGAAAAGGTGTTGGAGTAGATGATACCATACTTTTTATGTTGCATAATATTTATAATCATTTGGAAATTACTTCTAGTTCTGTTAGGATTATGTTTTTTGATTTTTCTAGTGCTTTTAACACAATTCAACCTCATGTTTTAGCTGATAAATTGTTGCGTTGTAACATACATAGTAATACTATTATGTGGGTATTGAATTATCTTATACGTCGACCCCAGTTTGTTAGGCTGGGTGACAAAATATCTGACATTATTTTAACCAAAACAGGAGCCCCTCAAGGCACAGTTTTGTCACCTTTTCTTTTCTCTTTGTATACAGCTGACTACAGGCACACTCAGAATTCATGTTGTATACAAAAGTTTTCAGATGATACTGCCCTTGTGGGTTTAATTAGTCATGGCAACGATGTGGACTATAGAAGAGAGGTTGAGTTATTTGTTAGATGGTGTGATGAAAATTTCCTAAAATTGAATGTAGAGAAGACTAAGGAGTTGATCATTGATTTCAGAAGGAAAAAAGAAGTGATAGAACCAGTGAGTAAGGAAGTAGAGATTGTTCAGTCTTATAAATATCTTGGTGTCCATTTGGACAGTAAACTGAACTGGAAGAAGAATAGTGAGGCTGTGTTTAAGAAGGCACAATCAAGACTATTCTTTTTGAGGAAGTTGAGTTCTATTGGTGTAAGTAGGAAGCTTCTTTATGTTTTCTATCAGGGAATTGTAGCTAGTGTTTTGTTTTATGCAGTGCTCTGTTGGGGATTTAGTATCACTGTAGATGATAAAATTAGGATTAACAAATTGATTAGAAAGGCTGGCTCAGTGATGGGCCTTAATCCTGACTCACTTGAGATCACTGTGGAAAAGAGAACAAGGGCAAAATTAAAAATAATTATGCGTTACAAAGGTCATCCACTACATTGTAATTTTAGTGGACTTAAAAGCTCATTTAGTGGAAGATTAATAATGCCTCGGTGTTCTACAGAGCGTTTTAGAAGGTCTTTTACTCCGAATGCAGTTAGATTGTTTAATGAAATTGTGTAATTTTTTGTATTGATTGTTGTTGTTTTCTGTTTTTGTTTGTTTGTGGTGTCTGTAATGTGCAAGGGTGGCGAATGAGTTTCCCCTTACAGGGATTAATAAAGTTTTTATTCTTAAGCTGCCGTCGGCAACTCTGGCTGATTGAGTGGACTTAGGAAAATGTTTGAATGTTTACAACTCTCATGCCCCTCCCCCACTATCAACGAATAACCTCCCACAGAGTTCGTGCTCGTTATTGCGCCATCACTATTCGCTACTGCGCGAACTTCAGGCACACGCATGTGATTGACGAGTGTATGCACGACTTGTGATTGACAGTCATATCTCACACCCCCCTGCGCTGATTGGACACAATGAACCGGGAGCGGTGGATTTTTGCAAAACAAATAACACGCTCCAGGTGGAGTCAGAAGCTCTGATTTTTTTCTAAAACCACTTTATTTATGTTGTTCTGTCGGAATATAGTGTTGAATTCGCTGAATATGATAAAAAAAAAGTTGCCGACGGCAGCTTTAAAACAGACACGATAGCTGATTCGAACGAGTGATGTTCCACGGCGGAATCCATCTTTGTAATGTACGAATCTGCTTCACAGTCACTGCGCTGTCATCATCATCTAAAGCCCACCCCAACGTTTCTGATTGGTGCCGTGATTTCGGCGGATTGGAAATGGATTTGAATGAGCTCTTTGCCAGACTAACTTGCAGAGCAAATCTAAATTTGCCGGAAGTTGTCTGGGTTTTCCCAGGCTAGCAAGAACCATCATACATGTTGATGGATCATGATGACCAAATGAAAGCGTGGAGGGTGCTGATGGAGTCGATGAAGTGCTATGCCATGGAGCATTTCACGTTCATTTTTGAAAACATCCAGGACATGGAAACCTTCATGATTATTTGCAAAGACACCCTCAACCTGAGAGTACATGCTGGAGTTGGAGTACACAGTCACCCATATACATTTTGTTAGTGTGACTGTATCTGGGTGTTTGTGTGCGTGCATGTGTGTGTGTGTGTGTGTGTGTGTGAGAGAGAGAGAGAGAGGGAGAGAGAGAGAGAACATTTTTACTCTTAAATAAAGATACTCAAAAAGTGTACTTCACTACTGTCCACCACTGGTGTCATGACACTGTGTGCACACATGCTTCTTTCAAGTCATTTCCATTGTCAGTTTGAAATACTCTAGAAATGCAATGAATTGCAAAGGAGAGTATGGAGGAAACTGATCATGTATGTTCATGTAACAACTCACAACTCCTTTATTATTTTGGATTGGCAACCACGTAAACACATCGTAATGCATAGCGTAAGCTACATTTAAAAGCATCAAATGTTAATGAAATGTGAAATGTTAAACACAATACAACTAACGTTACACAAATATGCCGCAAGTTGTGCCGCCTGGCCGTCAAGTGTTTCATCGCATGCGTGGAACCGATAGTGTAGGAAACCCGTGACGTTTTCTACTATGTAATTACGCGCATGCGTGAAACAGATCGTGCAGGTGGAACGGCTCGTGTACCGAGAAGAACCACAGTAGATGCTAAGCGTGCTCTACCTTTTTGTTTTTGTGACGCTAGGGAAGAGTAATCTCTCATGTATGGGAGGATCACGTTGCCTGTGTACTTGCCATTAAATGTGCGTAATACAGCCTTTCTGCCTTTAAGCTCTTTCTTCCATCGATTTCACTAGAGTTATCCTGGTCAAACCGTTACACTGTCTACTCACTGATTTCTATCTTTTTTCCCTTTCTTAAGATACTAAAAAGATTCTAATATACATTCTGAGCATCTACTGGTTGTTTATTCAAAACGAAGGCGTAGCTTGATGAATGAGTGTTGTCGTCACAGCTGATGGAAAGCAATCCGTCAGGACTCGGGCAGAAATCATGTTCATGGATGAGCTAATGTATTAAAGTTTTATTAATGTTATATAAAATATATACAAATAATAAAAGAGATGGCTGTTGCATCTTTTGGTGAAATACATATTTAAATACATGTTATTCAATGATGTGCTGAAAATATTAGCAAATAACTAAAGACCATGGGTGTTGACTGTTTGGGTGAATAAACCATTTATACCAGATATAAATTTATTTGAAATGCAAATAGTGACCAATGTGATAAAAATGTACATATGTGTCAGTATTGAAATGCATATACATGACAGTGTTTTTACTGATATTAAAAATGTGGAATAAAGTTCATTTGAGTATAAAAATATTGACCTATAAAAATTTACCTAGAATCAGTAGATTTACTTTTAAGGTATCTTCATAATCTTTCAACGGTTATTGACATTGCTTGGAACACTTTTTTCATTTTAAAGCCTTAAAATAATAAATTATGATAAACTAGCCATAAGCAAAAAAAGCTCTCAAACAACATTTATTTGCATAAATCCACACTGCAACACCTTTGTTTTTCTGTCCCCAAATTTAAAGCCTATTAAAATATTAATTTAAGTTTTGTTGTACGATCAGACCAAATTTTTAAGGACCCACAGACACCCTGTTATTTGCTTGTGAAGTAATGATATTTCCTCATTCATTTTATTTTTTAATGTATGTTTTCTAGATTTTATATATACAAAGTCAGTAAAAATCAAAGTTCTGTACTGTCTTGATTTAGGGTAGTTTAACATATGAGCTACTATGATATACTATTTTGGATTATTATAGTCTGTTACTGTTGCAATTGGACAGCTTTTTACTGTAATTTTACAGTATTTAATTTAATTTATTTTTTTTAAAAAGTATTATTTTTTTAGCAGTGTGGGTGGCACAAGGGTGAGTAAATGATGAGAGGATTTTCATCTGTTGGTGAACTATCCATTTAATGCTGATCTATGGCAGATTGAAGAACCAGCAGAATTGATAGCTATGGGACAGTGGATGAACAGGAGAGACACTGGAGAGGTGTAAATCTCAGGGAAAGGCTAGTGGCTGAACTGTCTGGATGGGACAATGAACTACTGTGCCTGTAGATGTGAGTCTAAATGGAAAAATAAGAAATTAGACATATGTCATAAAGACACACACAAAAAAAGAAGTGACACTGTGTCTATTCCAGTTTTTCTGTATTTTTAACTTACAATGTTTTTATTAAATGTATTTCACTAATACATTCATATCTCTCTTTATAAAAATGAATTACACTAATACATTCATATCTCTCTCTCTTATATAATCATTTATATATATATAAAGATTTTATGTAAATGTATATGCACTTTGTGATTTTAACCAGCAGCGTGTGAACAGGACTTTTCATTTGGTATCAGAGTGTGACGTCATATGGCTGCGCCGAGCTTCCGTGTCTGTTGTGATTCGGCTGAAGAAAGGTTTGTGGTTTGGCCCTATTAAGTGTAACATTGCATTATCTAACATTTATTAACGTCGTGTGAGCAAAGTAACCATAAAAACTGCGTTTTGAAAAGGTTCGTTTCAATTCGGTCGCTGGCGAGCAGTGAGTCAAATACAGTTTTTTAAATGTTTAAGTGCTATATTTCTATTTATCTCGATGTATACAATTCATCAAATAACTAAACTGCCTGATATATTTAGTGTCTTTATAATTTGCATTATTTTATACATTTGTAGTGCTCATTTTTGTGTGTAAAGTCGGTGATTTAAGTACATTAACTCTGACTGACTCCCTTACTAGTTTGCTGAACTAACGTTACTGAACTAGAGCTACTGCACACAGAGATTTAGTTATTTCTTTTTATTTCGGTTTATTATTTTCATTTTAAACAGGACAAACACAGAAAAGCTCCTGGTGAAGCGACTGAGATCCACGGGACACTATTATAAAGATTGCGTTTATTAAAGAGGAGAGTGAAGACATGAAGATTGAAGAGACATTTAGTATGAAACAAGAAGAAACTGAGGAACAAACAAAGATGGCGTTTATTAAAGAGAAGAGTGAAGACATGAAGATTGAAGAGACATTTAGTATGAAACAAGAAGAAACTGAGGAACGAACAAAGATGGCGTTTATTAAAGCGGAGAGTGAAGACATAAGGATTGAAGAGACATTTAGTATGAAACAAGAAGAAACTGAGGAACGAACAAAGATGCCACTTATTAAAGGGGAGAGTGAAGACATAAGGATTGAAGAGACATTTAGTATGAAACAAGAAGAAACTGAGGAACAAACAAAGATGGCGTTTATTAAAGCGGAGAGTGAAGACATAAGGATTGAAGATACATTTAGTATGAAACAAGAAGAAACTGAGGAACAAACAAAGATGCCACTTATTAAAAGGGAGAGTGAAGACATCAACATTGAAGAAACATTCAGAGTGAAAGATGAAGAAACTGAGGAACAAACAGGTTAGTTTAACTCTGAAAGCAACTCACTCATTTTATCCCTATTAAAATCTTCAGCTCTACAGAAATAAGTGATATTTTTTAGGGGGGTGCTGATCTGATACTGTTTTTTTTCTTTTCGATACCGTATCGGTATTGTTCCAATACTGGCATTTTTTGCCTGATCGGGTATCGGCCAGACGAGACCGATCCAAATCCGATATTGTGCGTACACTATTCTGTGTTATTGTTATACCACACAAAAAGCACAAAAACATTATAAAGCACCATCATGTTTTTGTTCACTATATTCCAAGATTTCTGAAGCCATAGTTTAATGTGAGGTACAGATTAGGGCACGATTAATCGAAGTGAAACCACGCGTGATTTTGCAAAGGCTACGATTATTTTATGCGTAGCTTGTCAGTGACTCTTGCTCTGTGATCAGTAGTAAATGCTGCTCCATCTGAACGCCAGACACTCCAAATATGCAGATTAAAACACTTAGATTTTTTTAAATGTTGTCTTTTGTTGGACCAAAATGCTTCTCGTGTTTGGAAAGACGTTTGACGCGTGTAAGTGACTCACACTCGCAGTGCTTTCAGATGGAGCAAGATTTACGACTGATCACAGAGCCGTACGTCACTGACAAGCTGGGCATAAAAAATAATTGTGATTTTTATCATGCAGCTCTAGTACAGATGAATATTTAAAGCTGCAGTCCGAAACTTTTTGTAAAATATTATCCAAAATAAATGAGCAAGTACATACCCAGCCAGTGTTCAAAACTATCTGCTTGCCATAGCTCGATTCAAAACGGTTAGCTTGTAATAATGTTTTTAATTCCAGTGGTACTGGTGGCTTTCCGCTGGAAATTCGAGCATGTCTTTGTCATTACGTCACATCTGTACACATAAAGAAGAGTCTCGGCTAGTATTGCGTGTGAGGATGTTGGAGGTGGAGATTTATAGTCTTTTCTCACAGCACTTGATATAATTAAACTTTTCAATTTGATGGCGGATCCAGAAAGGTTCAAACGACAATCACCAGAGACAACTGGAGACTCACCCGTTAAAAAATGCAAAAGACTTCGGACTTCAGAGTGGCTAGAGAAAAAAAGAGACTGCAACCGGGCCCATGCGAAAACAAGGATAAACATCGGAAGAGCTTTTGAAAGGTGGCGTGAACTCCGTGTTTTAAAGGGGTTTAAAACGGACGCAGAGACTGCTTTTTTTCTTCTGGACAGGTAAGACATTTCAATGGTTCAATTGTTTACACAACATTATTATGGCAATTCATCACTGTTTTTTAATTATTATTTTAGTTAGTATCGTATCAGTACTCTGTATCGACCAATACTGAATCCCAGGTATTGGAATCCGTATCGGAGGCAAAAAAATGCGAATCGGGAATGTGGGGTAGCCTAATTTTTTTTTTGTTGAAGAAAGTCAATAAAATGTTATCCTTTTAATATTTTGTATTTTAAGGGGGATTGTACTAAATATACCCTATTATACCACGATCCCCGATTATACATTTGCTTTAACAAGCAGGTTGTTCATTACCACGGCAACCGCTCGCGTGTCATGCTGAATAAGATGCTCGTGTTTAAAAAGTAACTATACATAAGAGACGGAAAGATGCAGATAACTATACATTAAGGTTATTTCTATTCGTTACGATATAAATATATGACCTGGGGCCTGTACCATGATGGTGGTTGAAAAAACTCAGAGTTGCAGGATTAGTTTCAAGTTGACAAAACCAAACCAATCCAACCAGGCTCTGTTGGTACCATGATGCTGATTATAAACTTTATCTGTCAACTCAGGCTTTGATCCTGAGTTTAGGTGTGACATCAGTACCGAACAGCCAATCACATGCTGAGAAAGAGTGAAACTGCGATTCATTTCTCACGAGAGATGCAGCGCAATTCATTCATTAAATAAAAGTATTAAAATAAGAATTTAAACAAATGTACACAGCAAGAAGTAAATAGATGTCTATGAAAGAGGACAAGTAAAAGAAAAAGTCTCGCTACTGTATATCAGTGCAAGTAAAAGTTGTGAAGTTAGTTTATACAGTTCATAAATATATAAAGAATTGCACATTTAAGCTCATATGTAGTTGTTGTAGCTTCATCTATTGATTCTAAAGCGTATTTATATTACCTTTATATATTTATTCATTTAAACTCTGTGTAATAATATTTGATGAACTAAAATTGTACATGTGTGATTGATTTAAGGGTATAAAAATGTAAATGATATCTAAATCATACAAATGTATTATTATAAATAAGCGTTACTAAAAGCCAGATGATTTTGTCTTTAAAAATCATTTGCTATATGTAGTGACCTTTAATTGGAGTAGAAACAGGTGGAGTGACTTAATCCTTTGCTCACAGCTGATTGGTCAATTTCGATTTGAGATCTCTAACCTGGATCATAACCTGCCCCGGACCAGGTTAGCTGTGGAGCGTAAGTTACTATGGCGATGAACACAGCTAAAAGCCAAACCACTTTCATGGTGCCTAAAACCCAGGGTTGGAGCAAACTAATGGTTCATGGTTTAGGCCCCTTGTATTGTCAAGTAAGCTTGATGCTTTCCTGTTGTGATCGTGCTCTCCTCTAAGCCTACGGGTCCTGCACTGCTCTAGTGACTGCTGCGCCTTTATCCCGAAAATATCACGTTAACAACAACCCTTTCGAAAGCGTAATTCATTTGTGGATCGCTTTTTCCATGTTTCTTTGACAAATCTCAGTGTCTCAGTCTCACGCATGCTTGCACGTGAGTTAACCACGCCCACTTATTTACATGTCGCGGTATACACGGAATAAAAAAATCTGTTACGGTTGACATTTTCTACCGCGGTAACGATATATACATATATACAGCCCTAGTGTATACTGTCATATAGATCTAGCAGACATGTTTTGATGATTACATGTCTACTAAATGTTTTGATGTCTGTTGTTTTGTGGCATTAAACTGGGATTAACTTTTATGTATTTTTTCGCTTTAGACTTGATGCAGTTGAATGAGGAGAGTCAAGAACTGAATGAAATGGAAGAGAAAGATCAGTACACGACATATCATCATTTGAAAAATCCAACTGAAAAAAAATATTTTATTTGCGCACAGACGTAGACCGAAGAAACTACCTCACGAAAAAGGGCTCAAAAGACAGGGACCGAAAGATATTTCACCTGTCAACATTAAAAAAGAAAGACATTTAAACCTTGAAGTCCACATGAGAATTGATGCTGGAGAGAAGCCTTTCACCTGTTCTGTGTTCACACAAGTTTTAGCTCAGTTGTAGCTCAAACAGTAGAGCGTTGGCACTTGCAACGCCAAGGTCATGGGCTCAATTCCCAGGGAAAGCAAGAACTGATAAGAATGTAAAATGTGTACCTTGAAATGCAAAGTAAGTTGCTTTGGATAAAAGCAAAATAATAAATAATAAATGTATTATGCAAAATAATAAATGTAAATGCAAAACGCTGTAGAGAAGCCTTTTACCTGCCAACAGTGTACATGGAAACCTTTAAGTCCAAAAGAGAGTTCACACGGGAGAGAAGCAGGCTAAATTGTTAATTTCATAAAAATGTTTTGTTATATTTTTCTTAATGCACTTTTACATTTATTTACTGAAGCTTTCAACTCGTTGTTTGTTGACAGTGTACACTTAGGGCCCCCAGAAGTTTAGGACCAGCACTGATCTCTGCACACGTATTTTGAACTTGGTTTTACCCCTAAACGTAGAAAGAAAATAACTTTGCCATAAGTATATTGCAAAGTTATTTTTCTTGTCAACAAACAACAGTGAGTTTAAACTTTCAGTAAATTAAATAAATTTAAAAAAAGCAATAGGACATTGAATAAATCAAATGTAAAAAAAAAAGTACCTGCTGCAAGCAATCCTCCTGTTCACCGAAGACATAACCGAATGTGTTTAAAGGGATATTTCACCCAAAAATTAAAATTAGCCCATGATTTACTCACCCTCAACTTATCCTAGATGTATATGACATTCTTCTTTCAGACAAATACCATCGCAGTTATATTAAATGTCCCGGCTCTTCCAAGCTTTATAATGGCATTGAATGGTTGTTTCTGTTTTGAAGTCCATAAAAGTGCATCTATCCATCATAAAAGAGCTCCACATGGTTCCGGGGGGATAAATAACCTTCTGAAGCGAAGCAATGCGTTTGTGTAAGAAAAATATCCATATTTAAACTTAACAAAGTGTAATCTCTAACTTACAACTGTCGTACACACATTCACGAGAGATTGGCGTTCCAGCGTATGGCACATGACGCTTCGGTGAGAATGTGCTAGTTTTCGCAAGAACCAAGTGTTGACATCGCAGGACATGTGAAGAATTTTTTTTTTTTTACACATCTTGATAAGTACAAACGCTTAAAATTAAACATTAAAGGATTAGTTCACTTCAGAATTAAAATTTTCTGATAATTTACTCACCCCCACATCAATCATCCAAGATGTCCATGTCTGTCTTTCTTCAGTCAAAAAGAAATGAAGGTTTTTGGTAAACTTCAATGGTTTTAGTAACCTGTAAGTTTAGTAAACTTCAATGGGTACCATGGTTTGAAGGTCCAAATTGCAGCTTATCTAGTGAAAAGATAGGTAAATTGTAAAGGTAAAAAATGTTATATATATATATATATTACGTAATCACGTTCAAAGACCATGTGTGTTCCGGTTTAAAAAACACCATCTTATTTTCTCCTCCAACTTCAAAATCATCCGACATCGCTATTTTACCTTTTTATTTATTTATTGTAAATGCCGTTTGACTTAATCTTTGTACATCCGCTTTGTAAACACTAGGTCGGTACTTCCGCCTATGTCACGTGTGGCCATTCAATGTGATTACGTACTCTGTGGCGCATCGCTAGTGCAAGACGAGCATTTGTAGTTAAAGTATATAAATGTCTATTTTAAAAAAAAAAAATTATGACCGATCGTTTCGCTAGATAAAACCCTTATTCCTCGTCTGTGATTGTTTAGAGCCTTTGAAGCTGCATTGAAATTGCAATTTGGACCTTCAAACCATTCTACCCTGGTTATACCCCACAGAGTGGAAGAGGACCAAAAGTGTTTTCACATAGTTTGTTGAAGTCCACTATACCTAAAGGGACCAAAAAAGCGAACCATACTGATACCCATTCTGAGTACGGTTCGTTTGTGGGTCTGTTTGTGGTTTGATTTCTTTGTGATATGTGAAAGCGATGAGGTCCCGGTCCACTTTCCGTTTCATTTCAACATAAGTACTGCTTTTGAAGAAATATCGTATTATCATGCAACAGTCTATTCTATGCAGTTCTGGTGCCTCCGTCCCAACATACTGTACAACACGAAATACATTCACTTCGCGTGTTAACGCAGCGGTAGAGTTATGCTCACACTGCAGTTACTCGCAGTCATGAACATCTATAATGTGCATGTGTAAATAAATGCATAACATTTTATTCGCGTTCTGTTCTGAGCGCGTACACACAAAGCGCGCACACTCTAGAAGCTTGCAGCGCGTGAGTATTGAACTAAGTTATCTTTCACGTCTTGTTGAGCTTAAACTGTCAAATACACACAAAAAAATACATAAACAGTCGGTTGTCTAAAGTGAGTAGCAGTTGGAATATAAATGGATGTGTCTTTATCTGTGCGTGAGCTCTTAAAGTCACTAGTCCTTAACAAAAGAATGTAGTGTAAAATCACTCACTGATCTTCACTTAAAAACTTCAGTAGCTTAAATAGGAATAAATGTTTAATTTTACTGTAAAGTCTGTAGCATTTTATTTTTTACATTTTTATTCAATTTCATATTTGAATGGTGCTGTTATATACACCTATTGTGACAAAAAAATAAAATAAAGCACTACAAATGAAATAAACATAGTATGTTTTGTATTTGTAATGTGCAGCTTTGTTCTTATTTTTTATAACAAAGATAAAATAATGAAAATAAAGATTTTTATCTTCCCCCACTATAGCCTACATGGTCTTTCATTTTTCTGTTATATTTTGTTACCTTGCATACCTTTACATACATGTAACGGCCCAATACCTACAAAAAAGTCTCTTGGAGCGTAGCCGTAAACACAACAGGAAGTCAGCCATTTTGAACTTCCTCTCAGATTTTTGTGCAGTTTTTGCCATTTTCAGGCCTGGTACTTTAAAGGTTGTATCAGTGATTTCAGGCCCAAAAATAAATGATCACATTCATCTAATCTTTCCTAACGATCCGCTAGCTGCCCACCCCATAAGCATGCCGTCAAAAAAGCGTGTCTCTGTAGGCAGCCTAGGCTCTGAGATCTGCACACAAAAACAAATGGGTACAACCACCACTCAAACCCAAAATAGTGTTTCAACCAATCACCGACGGGGGCGGGTGTTGCTCCGACTTCACGTCCAGCCGTGCACAAGCTCAAAATCTCACAAAACCCGCCCCTGTCGGTAATAGTAATAGCGCCACCTACTGGCAACAGGAAGTGACATATTTGACATGGTGAAGCAGTACTAGCAACATATTAAATATGCCACTGAGTTATAAACATGTTAAAACATGCTAGTAATTATTAGCTAAGTGCTAAAGCATGCTAATGCAATGAAACAGGAAGTTGTTGTTACTCAAGAAGGCAATGTCCAATCTGTCCCAAACGTCACACGTTTAATAAGAGTCCTGCCCTGAACACATCTACATGACAATTTTCAGTTATAGTAATAGCGCCACCTACTGGCCACAGCAAGTGACATGTTTAACACTGTGATGCAGTACTAGCAACATAGTAAATATGCCATTGAGTTCTAAACATGCTAGAAACATGCTAAAACATGCTAGCAACACTTATCTGAGTGATAAAGCATGCTATTATCCCCATAATAAAGGACATTTTTGTAACTTACTTTGACATACTCCTATATTTACCTACTTAAATGCACATTGCCGGTGCTCTCGCCAGCGGCGGTGTGAATGCACGGTTAGTGACAATAAAAATTACTGAGAGTAAATCCTCACAGGTGCTCCCACACCAATCTCTTAATGCATGTACATGCAGATTTTCCTGCGAACTCCATTCTCATTTCTGCTATTCCACCAAGTCATCAACTACATATGCATTATAACGTATTAAGATAGGACTGTTAAACAGATTGTAAACTAAGGAAGATGAACTGTAGTGGTGAGTGCTCAGGCTCTGGCATTCTCAGTGCTGTCAATATAAAAGTCTGCCACCCCATCAAAAATAAAAGTCCCACACAACAACCTGGGAGGCAGGACTTTAGTGAAGGCATACATCACTTCTGAGTTCATATTGGTGGTGCAAATGCAACCCTCCAAGAACTGAGTTTGGCACCCCTGGTGTATAGGATCAAACAAACATGTTATTAGTTTTAATGTTTATGTGTCAAAATGTTTGTGCTTTGTGTCATTTAACTGGGATTAACTTTTATGTATTTTTTCGCCTCAGACCTGATGCCGTTGAAAGAGGAGAGTCAAGATCTGAGTGAAGTGGAAGAGAAAGATCAGAACAAGACACATCATGATTTCATAACTGAAGAAAAGTCTTTGAATTGCTCACAGGCTGAAACAACTTCCTCAAGAAAAAGGGCTCAAAAGACAGGGAATATAGGTGATTTCATCTGCCATCTGTGTGGACTACGTTTCAGAAAGCAGGGAAATCTTGAAGTCCACATGAGAGTTCACACTGGAAGGAGGCTTTACCCCTGCCAGGAGTGTGGAGTAATTTTCAATCATCAAGGAACCCTTCAAGTCCATATGAGAATTCACACTGGAGAGAAGCCTTTCACCTGCTCTCATTGTGGAAAGACTTTCAGGCAAAAAGGAAACCTTAAAAACCACATGAGACTTCACACTGGAGAGACCCCTTACACCTGCCAACATTGTGGAATGAGTTTCAGACAAAAAGGAAACCTAATTTACCACTTGAGAGTTCACACTGGAGAGAAGCCTTACACCTGCCAACAGTGTGGGACAAGTTTTACTCAGAAAGGAAACCTTACAAAACACATGCTCATTCACAACAGAAACAATCCTTAACATGCCAACGGTCTGGAAAATAAGTTTCAATCAATATGCAAACCTTAAAGGGGTCATGTACTGGATTATTTTGTTATTTTATGTTTCCTGGGGTGCCCTTATAATGTTAGTATGATTTTTACATTAAAAAAATTTATAATTTAGAAAGAATAGAATTTTCTTACCCTGATTTTACCCTCCGATTTGAATGCTCTGTTTGAAAGGGCGTGTCTGTGTGAGACTTCAGTCAACTGTGTGATTGGCTGACGTCTTAGTATTACATGTGGAAATCTCTCAAATACTTTTACAAAGTTTTTACCATAGCTATGGAGATTAGTGAATCGTGAAAAGCATTGATTAAAGCATTATATTTAGATCTATTCCATCACATGAAAGGTTGCAGTAATGAACATTGAACAGATGACAGACAGTTGATCGGGTGAATAAAAAGATTCATCATTGCAACACGATTTCTGCACTTTCACCAATGCTTTCACCAATGCATTGCAAACACGATGTAAATACAGTAAGAGCTTCGGTGTGCAGTGTAACAGCGTCATTATTTCATAACGAGTTTTGGCATGTGTCCAGATCATGGACACATGAGATCATGTTACACATTATTTGTAACAGCAACATCTATAAATGATATGAAACATGTTTATGTGTGATGAATAGTTTAGGGGATGCAGAGAGCTTTGTATAATGATTTGTTCATGCGTTTATTGCTGACTGGTGAGGGTACAGACAGCTGAATTTCTCTGACACACATGGACTCTTTAACTGTAACTTGAGCTGTGCACCTGATGTGAGCCTCAGTGGAAGGTAAAACGATTCACATTATCACTAGATCCCACACAGAACACAAGTCTGTGCTGAAGAGTGAAAGGACTTAAAGGGATAGTTCACCCAAAAATGAAAATTAAGTCATTAATTACTCACCCCCATGCTGTACCAACCTCGTAAGACCTTCGTTCATCTTCGGAACACAAATGAAGATATTTTTGATTAAATTTGAGCGCTGGGTCACTCCTCCATAGGCTTCCTAAGGGATTGAAACTTGACGGCCCAGAAAGTCACTGAAGAAAATGTTTAAATATTCCATGTGACTACAGTGGCTAAACTTTAAGTTTATCAAGCGATGAGAATACTTTTTGTGCGGAAAAAATAAATAAAATAACGACTTTATTCGACTAATCCTTTTCTTCCTTGTGGGCCTCAGACGTGAGTTCAAGAGATTTCCACGACGCATGCGCGAGAACTGAGAAGAGGACGACTACTTCTTGTTACTTGTTACTCAGTTCTCGCGCATGCATCGATATGAAAGTTCCTGATAACCGTTTCCTAGTCACATTGGATGTGGAATCTCTTTATACAAATATTGCTCATAATGATGGACTAAAAGCTTTACCACATTTCCTGACCAATAGACCAACAGACTCTTTACCTCCGAACCGAGTTCATCGTTCAGCTTACCTAATGGATACTTAAGAACAATGTTTTCCTTTTCCAGGACCAAATGTATATTCAAGTTCGGGCACTGCGATGGGTGCATGTTTTGCCCCCAACTATGCTAACCTTTTTTTAGGTTTGTGGGAAAGTGATCTCATCTATCCACACAGGTACATTGACAAGATAAAATGGTGGGGGAGGTATATTGATGATATTCTTTTGATTTGGGGAGGTTCTTTTGATGAATTGTTAAAATTTTATGAGTACTTGAACAATAATGATAAGAATATAAAATTGTGTATGGAACATTCCAAAACGACTATTAACTTCTTAGATCTAACCATTTCTATTGGTAAAGATGGGAAACTCCACACTACTGTATATCGCAAAACAACAGATAGGAACACCATGTTAAAAGCAGATAGTTTCTATCCAAATTGGCTAAAGAATAACATACCTTTTGGCCAGTTTCAACGTCTTAGACGGATTTGTGATACAGATAACGAATATGAAGTGCAAGCAAAAATTCTGTCCAACCGATTTTTAGAAAGGGGCTATCATACAGAAATTATACAAAATGCTTATAAGAAAGCCCAGGCTATCTCTAGACCAGAGTTATTCCAGAAGAAGAAAAAACCATCCGCTTTACAAAATCAGGCCTATTTTGTGACAGAATATAGCTCCTTGGCCAATTCCATAAAAAGAATTATACATTCAAATTGGAATCTTATTAAGGGTGATCCTGTTCTTAGAGAAGTATTTTCTCCATCTCCAAAAATAAGTTTCAAGAGGGGTCCAACTTTACGAGATAGGCTAGTATCTAGTCATCTTCCTGCTGAAAAACGGACCACTTGGCTTAACACACATTTAAAAGGAGTTTACAAATGTGGGTCTCGTAATCATTGTTCTAGTATTAAAGAATGTAAAGAATTCTTTAATTTCAAGACAGACAGGCTATTTGTCATTCAGGTGTTCCCAATTAGCATCTATAAAAGAGGAAATTGTTTGTTTGGAAAATATACCCTGAAGAAGGCTGTTTGTGCCTCTACGCGTGGGTTGTATTTTCCCCCACATGTTTTTATCATTTTTTCTATCATGATATAGCCAGTCTAATAAAGGCTTTTTAATTTTCTAAAGAAGAGTGCCTTGGATTTCCTTTTCTACATGATATGACATTCTTCGTTCAGACGAATACAAATGGAGTTATATAAAAAAAATCCTGCCTCTTCCAAGCTTGATAATGGGAGTGAATGGCTGGATGACTTTGGAAGTCCATCAAAGCTCATCTATTCATGCTTAAAGTGCTTGACACGGTTCTGCAGGAGTTAATAAAGGCCTTCTGAAGTGAAGCGAAGCGTTCGTGTAAGAAAAATATTCATATTTAAAAGAGCCGTATGTAAGATTGTGGCCAAAGCTGGTACTGCAATCACTTTCAAATTACTGTAGAGCGGTGTACTGTAGATCGGTGGAGGGTGGAGCATCAGACACACAACATGACAACATCAACATCAGTTGAGGGCTGCAACTTCACTTTTTAAATGACAATATCCTGGTCGGACTGTTGTCACTGATATAAGTATTTGAAATGAACATGATTTCTTAATGTCTAGTGACATATCAGGGCCATTTTATGATTAATTGAAATAAATTTCTTGCATACAGCTACTTTAAAACTTTACTTATTTCATACAATACTTAGTTCATACATCTTATACAGATTCAAGCAGTTGTAGTTATGAAGTTGTGTTTGTGCTAGAAAATATCAAAGTAAAGAAATAAATGGGTAACACTTTTTGTGATGCCTGTATTTATTCTTAATGCATTAGAATACATGCATGTTCGTGCTTATAACTTTTAATAGTAATATGCTGTAAAGTTTTATATTCCACAAGGGAACCTGGAGGAGGCAGAAGGATGACAATTCCGAGAGATACTGAGGGTCAACTGGCCGAGGTGAAGTGAACTGCCCAGAAGCTGAATGCGGAGCTATTATTATTATTATTTATTTATTGTCATTGAAAGTACAACGAAATTACATCAGAGCAACAATCGACAATAGCTTTTCATAAAGTGCAAAAGTTTACAGGGCACCGCAACAGACAACAACCAAGAAAAAGGAATATCAAGTGGAATCACGTATAGAGCTGCAAAGTCCAGTTACAATTATTGCTATTGTTTGATGTTAAAGTCCATAATAGGACCAAAAACAGGGCCAAAGTGACATATACAAACAAAGAAGGGGCATATGAGGCGAAAAATCACTACCAATCAGTAAAAGTGTATAATTATGTGTGCTGTTGAGTCCAGTTCACAGTTATTGCAGTTGTTGGGTAATGTTAAATAGTGTTAGATGAGTAAATTAAGTAAGAGAATGAGGTAGTCGGGACTGGTGCTCATTCAGCAGTCTAACTGCCTGAGGGTAGAGGCAGTTGGCCATTCTAGTGGTTCTGGCTGGAAGAGACCTGTACCTCCTGCCCGACGGCAGCAGGCGGAACGAGCCATGTGCTGGATGGAACCGGTCTCTTATGATGTTGTGTGCTTTACGCAGACAGCAGGAGGTATACACAAATAAGATCTCCGGGAGGGTAGTCCCGATGATTTTGCCTGCAGTTTTCACCACCTTCTGAATCAACTGTCGTTCAGCTGTAGTGCAGCTAGAAAACCACACCAACAGCTCATAAGTCAGCACACTTAGAATTGCAGAGTTGTAAAAATTTATCATAAGCCTCTGGGGGAGTTTCACTCTTCTCAGCTTCCTCAGGTAAAAGAGCCGCTGCTGGGCCTTCCCTACCGCTGTACTAATGCTACTGCCCCAGGTCAGATCCTCCGACATAGTAACACCCAGAAATTTAAAGTGTTTCACCCTCTCGACTGCCTCTCCATTGATGTTGAGGGGTGAGTGACCTAGATTGTTTGATTTACGAAAGTCAACTATGATTTCTTTTGTCTTTTTGATGTTCAGTAACAGGTTATGGTTTTTACACCACCAATCTCCACCCTGTATGCCTTCTCATTGCTGGCTGTAATGAGGCCGAGCACAGTTGTGTCGTCAGCAAATTTAATGACATGATCAGTGGGGAAAGAAGCGGAACAGTCATGTGTGTAAAATGTGTAAAGTAGGGGACTGAGCTTTGAAGCCTTGAGGTGCACCAGTGTTGATGTATATGGTGTCAGAAACGTGCTCGCCTATTTTCACACATTGGGAGCGGTTGGTTAGAAAATCAAGTATCCAGTAACATAGTGACTTGTTCAATCCAAGATTACACAATTTCAGCAGAAGTGTATTTGGCCGTATTGTGTTTAAGGCTGAACTAAAATCAATGAAAAGCAGCCGTGCATAGGTGTTTTTGTGCTCTAGATGTTCCAACAGTAGGTGAAGCACCATAGCAATGGCATCCTCCGTTGATCTATTTTCCTTATATGCAAACTGGTACCGGTCTAAAGCTGGTGGTATGGCCTTTTTTAAGTGTTTCATGACCAGCCGCTCCAAGCACTTTGCAGGGATAGATGTGAGTGCAACAGGTTTATAGTCATTCAGGCATGTGACATTGGCTTGTTTAGGGACAGGAATAATTGTTGCTGCTTTAAAACATGATGGAACCCATGACCTGGACAGCAACAGGTTGAAGATGATGGTAAAGACTTCTGCTAGCTCGGACGCACAGTCCTTTAGCACCCGTTCCAGTACTCCATCAGACTAGATGCCTTCCTAGGATTGATGTTACCTAGGCAGAGTCTCACTTCATGAAGGCTCAGGACTGGTGACGTATCGTCGTGGGAGGGCAAGTGGGGGCACAAAGCAGCCTGGTTCTCCCTATCAAAACGGGCATAGAACTGGTTTAATTCTGCCGCCACAGTGGACGAACCACTCACAAAGGCTGATGTTGTTCCCTTATAATCCGAAAGTGCCCTTATTCCTTCCCACACCTGCCGTGAGTCAGTGAAGGTGTTGAAATGAGCTTCAATCTTCCTTTTATAGATTTGCCTGGCAGACTTGATGCCCCTTCTAAGAGCCCTCCTGGCTGTGCTGTAGGCCCTACTGTCACCAGACCTATAGGCTGCATCCCTGTCTTTAATCAACAGTCACACCTCTTGTGTCATCCATGGCTTTTGATTAGGAAAGATATGGATCATTTTCCAGGATGTAACCCTGTCTACACAAAAATGTATATAGTCCATAACTGTGCCAGTATACTCATCAAGTGCCTGGCGTGTTGATAATTCCTGGGCCCTCATTTATCAATGGTGCGTAGAAAAGGTTCTATATTTTGTCTAACGAATGAAATTTAGAATGTGCCTAAGTACAAGAAAATCCGCATTTATCAAACGTGCGCACGCAGTTCTTACGCACACGAGTAAGAATCATTGTTGATAAATACCACATGTGCGTAAGTACAGTACCATGCTCGTTCACATTCATGGTCATTAGCATTCGGAAACTCCTCCAATTAACCATATATGGTGACAACATTTCCCTTTAAAAATTACGTGATTGTGTTTTTTCCTCACTGCAATAATGGCAAAGAAGAGGAACTTCACAAACACAGAATTAGAGATACTTGTAAATGAAGTTGAATCCAACCAACAGATATTGTTTAGTTCATTCACTGCAGGAGGAATTACAAATAAAAGAAAAAATGCTGCATGGGAGAATGTCACCAATGCAGTTAATTTCGTTGGGTCTGAGGAGAGAACTGTCCCAGAAATAAAAACAAAATGGTTTGATATTAAAGTATTGGCTAAAAAATGTGTCACAGCACACAGACGAGAAATGTCCGCAACTGGAGGAGGACAGACAACAACGAAAATTTCCCCATTGGACAACCGCATAGCCTGCATCATCGGAGACACGGCTCTGTCCGGGATTACTAAGGACGGTGACACTGATGCTCTTGCGACAGAACAAACCGGGCCATCTAACACCCAAAGTGAAGGTAAAATAAACCAACTGGAATAGGATATTGTGTTTGCATACATTTTATTTCAATTTGTAAACTTTTAATGAAATCATTCATAGGATAAACTCAATTAAATTAATGTGAACATGTGTTTCCTTAATAGCGACACCCGTTGTGCCTGAGGAGCTTGAGGAGCCGGGCCCATCCATTGCCCCTTCAATGCGCCGTGCGCCAAGAGTGCTGAGTGAGGCGGTGCTACAAAATCAAGAGGAAACAACAAAATCCATTAATGACCTAAAGGATCAACTGAGCAACATAACGAATGTATTGATTCAAATCAACGAGTCTCTGAAACAGATTGCCTCTTGCGCAAAAACAATTGCTAATAAACCATAAACCGCTGACTAATGTGATTTCAGTTATTTGTTTCCACGAAGCTGCAAAACACAAAATGAAATCGCTGTAATGTTTCTGCACTCGACCAATGGCCAGACTTACCTAAAAAGTATGATCCTCTGTCTTGTCTGAATGCCAGCGGCATTAGGAGGTGGCAGGGTCTATTTACATAATTAAATTTGTTGGTTGATGGTGCTTTTATGGCGATGTGGGTGCAGTCTATAGCTCCAATTATGTTTGGTAATCTAGCAATGGCATGAAAGTCCCGTTTTATTGCGGCTTGTTGAGGATTTCGATAAGGGAACTGGATGTAGGTTGGGGCCAAGGAAATAATTGCATCCAACACTGCCGGCATGATCCTACTCACTGATGGCTGGGATATACCACATACAGTACTGTGCAAAAGTTTTAGATCGGTAAGATTTTTTATGTTTTTAAAAGAAGTCTCTTCTGCTCATCAAGGCTGCATTTATTTGATTAAAAATACAAACAAAAACAGTCATAATGTGAAATATTATTACAATTTAAAACAGCGGTTTTCTATGTGAATATACACTCACCGGCCACTTTATTAGGTACACCTGTCCAACTGCTCGTTAACACTTAATTTCTAAGCAGCCAATCACATGGCGGCAACTCAGTGCATTTAGGCATGTAGACATGGTCAAGACAATCTCCTGCAGTTCAAACCGAGCATCAGTATGGGGAAGAAAGGTGATTTGAGTGACTTTGAACGTGGCATGATTGTTGGTGCCAGAAGGGCTGGTCTGAGTATTTCAGAAACTGCTAATCTACTGGGATTTTCACGCACAACCATCTCTAGGGTTTACAGAGAATGGTCCGAAAAAGAAAAAACATCCAGTGAGCGGCAGTTCTGTGGGCGGAAATGCCTTGTTGATGCCAGAGGTCAGAGGAGAATGGCCAGACTGGTTCGAGCTGATAGAAGGGCAACAGTGACTCAAATAACCACCCGTTACAACCAAGGTGGGCAGAAGAGCATCTCTGAACGCACAGTACGTCGAACTTTGAGGCAGATGGGCTACAGCAGCAGAAGACCACACCGGGTGCCACTCCTTTCAGCTAAGAACAGGAAACTGAGGCTACAATTTGCACAAGCTCATCGAAATTGGACAATAGAAGATTGGAAAAACGTTGCCTGGTCTGATGAGTCTCGATTTCTGCTGCGACATTCGGATGGTAGGGTCAGAATTTGGCGTCTACAACATGAAAGCATGGATCCATCCTGCCTTGTATCAACGGTTCAGGCTGGTGGTGGTGGTGTCATGGTGTGGGGAATATTTTCTTGGCACTCTTTGGGCCCCTTGGTACCAATTGAGCATCGTTGCAACGCCACAGCCTACCTGAGTATTGTTGCTGACCATGTCCATCCCTTTATGACCACAATGTACCCAACTTCTGATGGCTACTTTCAGCAGGATAATGCGCCATGTCATAAAGCTGGAATCATCTCAGACTGGTTTCTTGAACATGACAATGAGTTCGCTGTACTCAAATGGCCTCCACAGTCACCAGATCTCAATCCAATAGAGCATCTTTGGGATGTGGTGGAACGGGAGATTCGCATCATGGATGTGGAGCCGACAAATCTGCGGCAACTGTGTGATGCCATCATGTCAATATGGACCAAACTCCCTGAGGAATGCTTCCAGCACCTTGTTGAATCTATGCCACGAAGAATTGAGGCAGTTCTGAAGGCAAAAGGGGGTCCAACCCCAGGGTATATGCAGGAATCATAGAGATGAATTTACTACCTTTTACTACCTTTTTTACTACCTCCACAATATTTTTTACTACCAACACGACATCAAGCAGCAGCCCTTTTTGGGGGGGTGTGGGAGAGGTATGCAAAGCACCACTTACTACTTACTATAAGGTATGGTGTGACACTGTCACACACATCCTACATATTAGGTACACTAATGTTTAATTGTGATCATAAAAAAAAAAAACATAATTGACAATGACAATATTAGTGTCGAGTTGAGTTTCAGTTGTCCTTATCTGAACCCTAGCCCTTGAGTTATCCTAACCATAACGTTAGCCCTTAGCCCTAATAAGGTGAATAATAACAAATAATCGAATTACAAATAGGACAAATAAATACAATAGATCAAAGAAAAGCTACAAATGAAATAAACTGTTTTTAGAGTTTTTCGGGTAGATTGGTAAATACATTTGAATGAAGTAATCAAATGTGAAAAATTTGCATATTCATTAGTGTATAGCTAAATAAAATAGATGGATATTTTTGTAAAGTTGAAAAGGGTAGACTATCCTTTGTTTGATTAACATTAAAACACAGTAGCAGGTTTATTAAATTGCTGCCCCTTTAAGACAGAAGGCACGAACATGGCTACGTTCACTTGATATAACTGACTTTTGTTTACTAGGATAGTCGTCAAGACGGGCGTTTTTACATAATTTTGTGACGTGAAAGACAATTTAATTTAGTATTCGCGCGCTGAGGCGCTGGTTTGCGGGGCACGCGCTTTGGATGTTTGCGTTCATGGAACTTCTTGATATGCACACGTCCAGTAATAATGTAGGGAACCACTCATTATACATAAATCAGGTAACAGGTCATGTTTTACTTTACTTACATATACGATTTAGTTTTAATCCAAATAACACGTGCTGAGTGAATGATCAAGAATATTCAACAGAAGTGCGCCCGCGCTCTCTCTTTCGTCAGTTAACGATAATAATAAGCTAGATGATGACCCGTTTTAATTTTCTTTGCCATTGACATCCGATTGAACTATAAACTTTCCACTGATGTCTGTTTGAAGGGATGTGCTCGACCAGCTCGCGCATCTGTGCCGCTGCGCGCTCAATCCATTGCACGTTTCCAGTGATCGCGCACCACAGCTAAGTTGTGTTACTATATTGCGTTTAATATTCCACTAGTAAGACATATTTACTTCATAGACAGCCTTATTTTTTAGGGAAAAAAATGGAATCTCGTATATTTTCAATACTAATTGAAAACCATATAGACCCAGTTAGATGGGGCTTCGAAAATTTACTACCTCGTCAGATGACGTTTACTACTTTTTACTGGCCTTAATTTGGCATAATTTAATTTACTACCTTTTACTACCTTTTACAACCCCGCGGAAACCCTGAACCCGTTACTAGCATGGGGTACCTAATAAAGTGGCCGGTGAGTGTACAGTAAAGTGTAATTTATTCCTGTGATCAAAGCTGAATTTTCATCATCATTACTCCAGTCTTCAGTGTCACATGATCCTTCAGAAATCATTCTAATATGATGATTTGATGCTCAAAAAACATTCATTATTATTTTCAATGTTGAAAACAGTTGTGTACAATTTTTTTTTTCAAAATTCTTTGATGAATAGAAAGTTCAAAAGAACAGCGTTTATTTAAAATAGAATATTTTCTAACATTATAAATGTCTTTACTGTAACTTTTGATCAGTTTAACTCATCCTTGATGAATAAAAGTATTGATTTATTATATTTCTTTCCCCCAAAAATAAAATTTTAATTCTTACTGACCCCAAACTTATGTTACAAAAGCTTTAGATTTCAGATAAATGCTGTTCTTTTTTAGTTTCTATTCATCATAGCATCATGAAATAAATAAAAAAATAATCATAAATGTTTCTTGAGCATCAAATCATCATATTAGAATGATTTTTGAAGGATCATGTGACACTGAAGACTGGAGTAATGATGATGATAAATTCAGCTTTGATCACAGGAATAAATTACACTTCACTATATATTCACATAGAAAACCGCTGTTTTAAATTGTAATAATATTTCACAATATTACTGTTTTTTTAA
The DNA here is from genome assembly GCA_031834385.1 of Semotilus atromaculatus. Taxonomy (NCBI): domain Eukaryota; kingdom Metazoa; phylum Chordata; class Actinopteri; order Cypriniformes; family Leuciscidae; genus Semotilus; species Semotilus atromaculatus. The sequence goes on from JAULUF010000040.1 coordinate 16,002,694, forward strand.
ATATTTTTTATCAAATAATTGCAGCCTTGGTGAGCAGAAGAGACTTCTTTTAAAAACATAAAAAATCTTACCGATCTAAAACTTTTGCACAGTACTGTATGTCTCCAACCTCACGCTGAAATGTGCCAGTAGCTAAAAATCCAAGGGTGGACAGGAGTTGGATGTGCACGGGAATGGCTTTCGTGCGATTTGTTTCTCTCTCCAACACTAGTCCTAAATCACGACACAAATCCAGCAGTACATTTTTGGGAAAGCGGTACCTACTTAGAAGCCACTCTGTGCTCTCGCCAAGCAGATCAGCGCGATCTTGGAAAACGCGCTCTCTGCGGAGCGCATTGTTTGCCAAGTCTTCCAATAACGCAAGATAAGCCATTGCACTGAGACAAATACATTTCACATCTGTCTTTTATAGGGTTTGACACCAATTAAGCATCGTGTTTAAAACTAGACAAATTATAAATTGAGTGTTTTAAAGGAAACACAGGACATATGTGGATTGCTTAATGCTTACTGTGACACTCTTAAATGCTTTTTATGAGTAGTGTCGCTATTCTACCACTAGATTATCTGCGTAAGCATGCTCAGAGGTGTGCTTATATTTACACACATTTCTACGTATAAGTACAACTTGGTGAATCCCACACTTTGCGTGAAATTGTTCTTACGCACTCACTACGCACAAATCTGTCCGTACGCACCATTGATAAATGAGGGCCCAGGTCTCTAAAAACACCCGAGACAGATCCACACACTTGAGTGGGGTGATAGATGTCGAGGAACTATAGGGAACCAGCAGAGTCAGGGCTGAAGAGCTGGCTGGATTGTGAAAAGGAGGCAGGAGAGGGAGGCTGGGTGGGTGTTCGCAGATAACAGTAATTCACAGTTGGGCAGGACAAGTGACAACAAATACACAGGGGATTCTGAAATAGGCGAGATCAGACAGGAAATTCTGAGCTGGGCGGGATCAGTGGTGTTTGGAGAAAAAAGGCGACTACCCCTCTAAAGTTTCCAAATATTTGCAGTCCACATAGTCCAACTTCAGCTCACTCTCAGCGGTGGGATGTTGGCTTCCTTCTCCATACCCTCATACTCCATCAGGCCTCCCATAGCTATACAGGGGGGTGCCGGCTCACACACCTGGTCAGACTTTGGGCACACACTTGAAGATTTTAAGCCAGATTTTGAGCCTGATTTGCGCCCCCAACCGGGGGGTGTTACAAGTGAAGCTTCCGCACCTCCTCCTTCGCACCACCAGAGGGAGATATCACCCGAATACTGACTGTTTCTCATTTGGACTTCATCTCCCATTCATTCCTGGGACTGATTACACGCACACCTGCTTCACTTGTATACACACACTACTTCACTTGTGACACCCCCGATTATACACACACTACTTAAGCACACCACTTACACAGTATCAGTGCTGATGCCTCACAGGGGGTGTGGCCTGATTTGAGGCTGGACACAAACAACTTTTAGCCCAAATAATCCTCAATTGTGTGGTGCCGTTACAATTACGTTTGATATTTACGTCACTTGTTCGAGCTGCCTCTGATGTGACACCCGCGATAGCCAATGAGAGCTAGCAAGCTTCACCAATCAGATATTGCTTGCTTCTATAGAAAGGCAATACAAGGCAAGTTTATTTATATAGCACATTTTATACACAGTGGTAAAGTGCTTTACATAGAAGAAATTAAAATAATCAAAAGAAATAAGAATAATTAAAACAATAAATACTAACTGTGGCACAGCTAAACAGAAGTGTTTTGAAACTGACTACAGTAAGAGCACATCTGATCTCTTCTGGAAGGTGATCCAGCTGATCTTCTGGTCCAACTGCTGCTTTCATAGTAAATGGACTGCATTTATATAGCGCTTATATAGTACTTTCAACAGACCCATGGCCACCAAAGTGGTTTACATATTTACTTTTATTATATACAAATAATAAAAGAGATGGTAGTTTCATGTATTGGTGAAATACATATGTAAATACATGTTATCCAATGATGTGCTATAAATATTAGGAAACTACTAAAGACATTAGGTGTGTTCGATATCGGCTGTGGCTGCATGTAAGCGATCGGCGAGAGTAGCCGAGGAGCTGCAAACGGAGACGTGAAGTCGGACACTTTCTGGTTCCCGTAGTGACAGCTCACGTAGTGTTTGCATACTTTACCACAGCTGATGTGAAATAAATGCAATATTTGCAAAATACACAGATGTTTTCAGAGACATTTTCATTCAATACTTTATGTACTGCTCTGCTTCATACAGCGTCTGTTTGAACAAGAATAAAGTTCACCATAAGCCTATACAGCTACTATCAATTAAATGGAATCAACGTTTTTCAATCAGTTTTATTTGAATAAACATGACACAATATAACATTGCGACTACATGAAATGAGTGTTTACCGTTATAAAAAAAAACTGATTTGTGAGCTGTAGAGGAACTAAAGGTGTTCGAATAAACATGAAACACGTGATCGTTGTCATGCGGTGAATCCGGCCAATCGTGGAACTGCAGTGTCGTCATCAGAGCTCGTGCAGCCCAGAGCAGCCGCACTTCAGAAGCTGCGCTGGCTGAGTTCTCCGGCTACTCTCAAATCGCTCTCGCGGTACTTTGATGGCATACGTCACAGTCACATGGCGTCGGCGCTGTATCAAGTCGGACAAAATTTCTAACCGGCATGCACCGCTTCAAGTCAGTCGCCGATCGGTCTGCGCAGAGCTGCATGAAGTCGAACAAGCCTAATAAGACTGTCACGGCTTCACCAGGGGCACGTTCAAGATCACAACGGTGCGCAACGTTTTGCTACGGTTTCACGGTTGAACGTCATGTTTCCTGGAAACGGCATGCACCGGTATGCAACGGGGTTTGAGATGCGTTTTCTCTGGTTTGGTGGGCGTGTCAGAACTGCAGTCCAATCAGCAGCAACATGTATATACAGCAGGCGGTATTAAAGTGAACGCGCACAATGGAAGTAATTTACAAATGTGTTCGATACGCAACAACTGAGGATATAAGACAGGTTTGACGTAAGTTTTATTGTAAAAATATAGGATATCAACATAATGATGTAGTTGTTTATATTTTTAGCTTCATTGCAAGTGTATGACATTTGGTATAGAAATAAACAATGGTAAAGTGCTTTTCCTAAAAATGAGAAAGAAAATAGAGGGTATTAAAACAGTATGAACAACAAATAAAGTCAGTATGTGAGGCTAAATAGATGTGTTTTAGTCTTTATTAGGTAAGATGTGTGCTTCATTTCAGTTTCCACGAATCCCTTCACTTGATTGGGATGTTCTCTTGTGTTCTGGGCGGCAAGTGCAGTAACTGTAACATCGGGCATATTTTGTAGTATTAACCACATATTTATACCGACTTCATCATGCTCCGAAAATTCTTCACAAAGAACACAAAAAACCTTCTCAGCTGCAATAGTTGCAACTCTTGCGTCATCACAACAGTGCGTTCAACGCGTCACCGTTTCTGTTTAAAAAATGTTCTGCAGCGTTTTGTCGGCGCTGAACGCAGCCCAGATCTACAGACTCCGCCCACTCGTTCTCTCTCCCCTGATTACTGAGTCACCACACCTGTACCTAGTCACCTGTTCACTATACACTCAATTGCACTACTCATTATTGTCTGATCTTGTCTTTTCACAGACTCACAGAGACTTAGTGATGGCCAAATGAAGCGTTTCGAAGCATTATTGCTTTCCAATACAATCGTGTCGAAAATGGTTCATTCCTCGAAGCTTCATTCAGATAGAAATTGCAGCACCATCTCCTGGTGAAGTAAATGTAATGCAACAAAGCTAACAACCATAAAATGCAAGTTGGCTTATATGTTAACGCCCCGTTTATTACGTTTACCGAGGCGATCAAAGCTGAAACGTGAAACTCATTTATGTAGGCAAGGCAAGTGTATTTATATAGCACATTTCATACACAATGGTAATTCAAAGTGCTTTACATAGAATAAATTAAAATAATCAAAAGAAATAAGAATAATTAAACCAGTTAATTTTTTATACATTTTTGATGAATTAATGTAGGTGAATTTTACAGATACTGATGAATTTCATGTGTTCACCTTGATAATAAAACATAAAGCATGATGTGTGTGTGTAATTATTTCTTTAGACAAGGACAGAAGATCAGACCAGCTTTAAAAAAGTTGGAAACCATCACAGAAATTCTAATGGTTTCTATTAAAATACCAATAGGAACCATTGGCTTTTACTATTTAAACCACTACAGAATTATTTTTTGTAGTGTGTTTGGGACTTATTCCATTAGGATTTAATGCCCCCACCAATAGAACCCAACACATATCAGTATAGAGACCCACAGAGACCACTATAATTCCCATTACAACCCATAACATTCCCATGAAAACCATTAAATCCAATAGAATTTCTGTAATGGTTTCTGTAGTTTTTTTTAGCAGGGCAGTATCATGTGTGAAAGCTTTATCTTGTTTAGCTGTGGGAAGCTAACTTGTTAACTGGTGGGACTGATATGTTTGTATGTTGAAAAGGATGTGCTTGTGTAACTGGTTGTACTTGTATAATGTAGCAGAGGGTTTTTGAAGTTTCTGTCTTTGATGCATGTTTTTATGTAACAATTTTGTTTTGTTCTCTAATAAAAAAAATTGTAAAAAAAAAAATCCACTCTCCTCAACAATAACGTCAATCCAAACACCGACTACTACAACCCACGGTGTCGCTATGGTTTGGCTTCACTTTAATAAGAAATACGTCCGCCAGGTTTCAAACCCATCAACACTGGATTGAGCTGTCAAAGCAGTCGGTGGGTCACTACAGGAGTGAACCAGTGTGTTTGCTTCAGACGTCATTTTCACGTGACTAGTGACGTAATGATACAAGCTCCGAAGCAGTGGTTCATTGCAAGGACCATTCGAGTTTGAAGCAAGCTTCGGAGCGTCGGTGTCAGACGTAACATCACTACAGAGACTCCACTTACCTGCTATCCTTGTCATCCGATCCTTTTCCACGGACCGTCTACCATCTCCAGTGACTCTCATCTGTGTTTCCCATCCACCTCATTCAGATCTCCACCTGTGAAGGACACTACTATTATTTATCAGCTAAGTTCCATTCAACTATCATCATTGTGTTCAACTCACCATTTACATCTGCTCGTTTCTGTGCTTCTGTTCAAAATAAACATCAGTTATATTTTACTCACCAGTCTGCTTCATTACTATCCGTGACAGAAGATCAGACCACATGCAGAATACCATGGAGCCCGCTGCAGATCCAGCCCGCGATCCGTTTGATGAGTTGGTTCACGCTGTCAGATTGTCACTACAACCACCTTCTCCGGATAATCCAACTTGACACCTGACGTGCAGTTGTTGATGGGAAGATGGCGTGTGGGAAGCAAAATTGGTCTGTAGCAGAAACCACGTTGTTGCTGAATATTTTGAAGGAAGAAAAAATTGTTGAAAGACTAGACGGTTGTAATTCACGCAATAATGACTTGTTCAAGGAGGTTTTTAAAAAAATGAAAGAAGTTGGATTTAACAGGTCAGTCAAGTAAATAAAAACCTGCTGGGTTTAAAAGTGGGTACTATAAGGCGAAATCCCAAAACAACAAAAGTGCCGAATCCCCAGCTAATTTTCCATTCTATACCATTATGGATGAACTAATGGGAGAAAGACCACTGGTGAACATCACAGCACATGGTGTGTGGATGTCGGCTTCCCAGAAGAAGATTCCCTTGATGCGAGGGCTTCTACCGTCCTGGAAGATGAGTCTGGTAAGTTTTGATTTCACCGCAGCGTAACACATGTTTACTAACATTTCATGTACACTAATTGGTAATAGAGTTAGCTTTTATTCATAATGATTTTTATATATGTAGATACTGAGAGCAACTTTGAGGAATCGGGAATGAGCAGCTCTGTACACCGAGAAGAGGAGACCGCTGAAGGCAATGCCCATTCTCTACAAAGTGCTGCAAAAAAAAAGTAAGTTTCATGCCAAATCATTCATTATGATAAAAAATAACTTGACTGCAGTGCATTTAACTTATTTTAATTATATGGATTTGAATTTATGCCTTGACTAATGCTTTTATTATTGCACTATTCATTCCTGTGTTTGTCACTTGCCAACAATCAAACCCATAACCGTTGGCACTGCTAGAACCATGGCATTTAGTAACCGAACAACAGGAACATTTTAGTAACACATTTTGAAATATGGGAACATCCTTGCTTTGTTTTTAAGTGTTTAATTGACTGGCAGACGTTTTGTTAGTAATTTCTCAACAACAACAAAAAATACTACTAATAACATGCTTTACACCTGAGCTTTACACCTGCTTTGTTTAAAGAACACACACTCACAGTCTTTAATTTGGGGTTTGTGGAACATTTTTGTTATGATTGTACAGTAAAAACAACATCTACATGTTTGTTTATCTCTGCTTACTCTAATTTTTATTTGATAACTGATAACTTTGGTCGTTAAGTAATGTAACTTTCACATTAGGTTGAATGTAAATAATGCATATCTTTCTGTTCATTTAGGACGAAAGACCTCATCTGGTTATGCCAAACTAATGCACATTTGGTCAGCTGAACAAAGATGAGATGTTACTCTCAAGGTTTGGAAGAAAGCACTCGCTCAACTGAACGTCTGTTAGGACAAATGTGCGACCGCCTCATCATTAGCGCGTCATTATTCTAGCCTCTGTCTGGTGCTCTGGCTGGAGGCGAGTGGAGGTGAGTTCCAGCTCATCTTTGAACTTTTCATCTCTTGTCGGCCGGACAAGTGGCGCAATCTCCGCATGTTTGGTATGTGCGATCATTGTACAACAGTGAATTAATGCTACATATATTTTAGCTCACATTCAGGCATTTGCGGGGGAATTGATCTGCCGTTTTAAGGGCACTTGAAGACTATGCTGCCTGACTTAGGACTTGTCATCACTGCTGTTTTGTTCCTCCTATTATTTTGTTTTTGTTTTTATTTCATTTTGTTTCATCCACATGCTTGTTGCAGTTACATATGTGAGCAGGCTTCAGCATTGTTGATGTTTGTCTTTGCTTATTTGTTTCGAGTTATTTTGCTTTGTTAGTTTGGCGAGTGCAATTAACCCAGTTTGGTTTGTGTATTACTGATTTTTGTTTCTTGTGCTTGCTCTATTTTGTGATTTTTGTATAATTCATTATTTTCCTGTATTTTGTTTGCTTTGATTTGTTTGTTATTATTTTGCGTGCTGTCTTTTTATTTCTTGTTTCAGGCACTTTGAGTCCGGAGCAGGAGGGCTAGTTCTATTTGCTGGTGGGTCTTGATGTGTGGTCTATATTCCATAGTCCCATAGTGATTGATCCTGGTTGTCGTGAGCGTGTGTGAAGCCTAGTGGATGTGTGGGTGTACCCTGAAGTCTGGCACTAGCTCCTCAACCTGCTTCTGGTAATCACGAGTCCTGGGAGTTGTATTTCTGTTCTATGGTTATGATTGAGCCTAATTGACTTGCACTCTAGCATCTTTTATCTTTTCAATAAAGAATATTTTTGTATTTTGTCATATCCACGTTTCAGAGTCTCTGTGTAAGGGGAAAAATTGAACCTGTGTCCTCATTAGGATACTTCCCTGGCTTAGTAACCAGGGTGGCGGAGTCGACTCTCTTCCTCCTCTCTCTCTCTCTCTTTTTTTAAAAAGTTTTTTCTATCATCAAATATACTGCTCGCCACACAGGCACAAGCTCCACCACTCAATCCTTGTATGCAGCCTCCGCAGCACAACCCAGGCCAATTTTACAACAGGCCAGTACATTATCAGGGCTGCCAACTCTCACGCATTCAGCGTGAGACTCACGCAATTGACCCAATTATCACGCTCTCACGCCAAACCCCCGATTTCTCACGCTGAAGTGTCAAACCGGTCGGTCAAATGCCTGAAAAATGAGTTTATCTATAGATCTATCTGTTTAGCCACCCGTGATCGACTAGTTGTACCGCAAATTAGTTTAAAATATTCCGGAATCTAGAGCGAGCGTGCATGCGTGTGCAGAGAGGCTACAAGGCTTTTTAAAGGCTGCATTTAGTGGAAATGTCCTGTTCGAAGGGGAAAGTGGGTGGACCAGGGGCGGAAATCGCGGGGGGGTCGGGGGGGTCCGGACCCCCCCTATCTGAGGGTTGTATTAATTTACATTTACATTTAGTCATTTAGCAGACGCTTTTATCCAAAGCGACTTACAACTGAGGACTAAACCAAGCGAGTCATCGTGAAGAGGCACAAACAACGCAAGAAGTGCTCAAAATACAAAGTTCAGACATAGCTCAGAGTAGCATAAGCCAGGCAAGCGAGGATTTAAAGGAAAAGGGAAGTTTTTTTTATTTTTATTTTTTATGTTAAGTGCTCCCGGAAGAGATGAGTTTTCAGTTGTCTTTTGAATGCTGTCAAGGATTCTGCATTCCGGATGAGGGTGGGGAGATCATTCCACCAGCATGGAACCGTGAATGAGAATGTTCTGGAGAGTGATTTTGTGCCCCGCTGTGACGGTACCACAAGCCGCCGCTCATTGACCGATCGTAGGCTTCTGGTAGGGATGTAGACTTGAAGTAGTGAGTGGAAGTAGGAGGGAGCTGAACCAGTGGTCAATCTGTAAGCAAGCGTCAACACCTTGAACTTGATGCAAGCAGCGAGTGGTAGCCAGTGCATAGAGATGAACAGAGGAGTGACGTGGGCCCTTTTGGGCTCGTTGAAGACAAGACGGGCTGCAGCATTCTGGATCATTTGTAGAGGTTTAGTTGCACATGATGGAAGTCCAGCCAGAAGAGCATTGCAGTAATCAAGCCTAGAAATGACCAGGGCCTGGACGAGAAGTTGTGTTGCATGCTCAGTTAGGAAAGGCCTGATCTTCCTGATGTTGTGCATAGCAAACCTGCATGATCGAGCTGTCTTTGTAATGTGGTCTGTGAAGGTCAGCTGGTCATCAAAGATTACTCCAAGATTTCTGACTGATCTTGATGGGGTGATTGAGGAAGAATCTAGCTGGATAGTGAGGTCGTGCTGTAGAGACGGATTGGCAGGGAGGACGAGAAGCTCAGTCTTTGCCAGGTTGAGCTGCAGGTGATGTTCCTTCATCCATGCCGAGATGTCCGCCAGACAGCTTGAGATCCGTGCAGCTACTGTGGGATCATCTGGTTGAAATGAGAGGTAGAGCTGGGTGTCATCAGCATAGCAATGATAAGAGAAACCATGTGCCTGTATGATGGGCCCCAGTGATGTGGTGTAAATGGAGAAGAGGAGCGGTCCAAGAACTGAACCCTGAGGAACTCCTGTGGTCAGTTGATGTGCTTTGGATACCTCGCCTCTCCATGTGACCCTAAAGGACCTACCTGTGAGATAGGACTCGAACCAGTTGAGGGAGGTTCCAGTGATGCCCAGTGATGAGAGGGCGGACAAGAGGATCTGATGATTCAGTGTCGAAGGCCGCAGACAGGTCCAGGAGAATGAGAACTGATGATTTGGAAGCAGCTTTTGCGATCCGCAGGGCTTCCGTGACCGACAGCAATGCAGTCTCGGTTGAATGCCCTTTCTTGAAGCCAGATTGGTTGACATCCAGCTGGTTGTTCAGAGACCGGAAGGATGATACTTGGTTAAAAGCAACTCGTTCAAGTGTTTTCGCAATGAATGGTAGGAGAGAGACAGGTCTGTAATTCTCTAGAAGTGATGTGTTTAACGTTGGTTTTTTAAGCAGAGGAGTTACCCGAGCCTGCTTAAATGCTGTAGGGAAAATGCCAGTGTGGAGGGATGAGTTGATAATGTGAGTGAGAGCTGGTAGAAGTGTGGGAGAGATGGCTTGTAGAAGGTGTGAGGGGATGGGATCTAGAGGGCAGGTGGTAGGATGACTGGAGAGAAGTAGTTTAGATACTTCTTCCTCGGTTAGTGGAGCGAAGGAGGAGAGAAGGATATTGGCTGTGGGAGAGGTTAGTCTGGGTTCCTGTGTGTGTGAATCTGAGAACTGACTGCTGATAGTTGTAGTTTTGTTAGTGAAGAAGTTGGCAAAATCATCAGCAGTTAGCGAGGAGGTGGGTGGTGGTGGAGGTGGACAGAGGAGAGAGTTGAATGTCTTGAACAGTATTCGTGTGTTAGAGGCACTGTTGATCTTGTTGTGGAAATATGAAGATTTCGCAGCATGAACATCAACAGAAAAGGAAGAGAGCAGAGATTGATACCTACTGAGGTCAGATGTGTCTTTTGATTTGCGCCTTTGTTTTTTTACACATTAATAAAATGTGTATTGTAAATAATATAATGATATATACTTAAAATAGTTGTGCAAATATTCTAACAATACAAATGCAAACGGGGCAAAAAACAACAACAACGTTTTAAACATTTTGAGTCCCCCCTTGCCTCACAGTGCTTTGGTCCACTCCCCTTTTACCTCACCACCGACGCGCACAGAGACAGAGTCCGGCGGGAGAGAACAAAGTTTTTGAGTAGGCTACTAGCCTAGTTGTGTTAATGCTATTTTATTCACTTTGAACGTCGATTGAAGTGATTGTTTTCTCTTTAATATAGATGACGCTGATTCATTAATAAATAATTAAAAAAAATAAAAGTAATAAATAAAAATAAAAAAAATAAAAAAAAGATTGTGTAGCCTACACCTGTATTTTTGTCACCGATGTAGTAGATCGCTATGTTAGCGATTATAACGTTTAACGTTACCCTTGTTTCATACAGTCTATGCGTTTACCTACCTTGTTTAATACGTAGTATTTCCCTCACTCTCTCTCTCTCACACACACACACACACACACACACACACACATAGAGTGTACGCCGACTGTTACGTGATGTAACGTTAGTTAGACTAGTGCGGGTGCTAGCGTTTCCACCCGTCCCGGTTTTCCAGGGATTGTTCTCTTTTTTGAGCGACTGTCCCGGAAAATGTATATTCTTTCCCGGGACACGAATTGTCCCGTTTTTTTTGTGAAAATGTAGCCTAACGTTACTTCAAAAGTAGAATTTCCTGGTTTCAAATTAGCTAGCTACATCCAATCCTGTGTTCGAAAACAGGTAAAACAGTGGATTGGCCAATGCCAGGCGTTTACTTTTATTTGATTGGAAGCAGAAATACAAAGCTCAAATTATCGCCTATCAACTGCCTGTGCTGTCGGTCGGTCGCACGCCACGCGCACACATCCAGGATGAAGTATATGTTGCAACTAGGGTGGCCATACGTCCGGATTTTGGCCGGACAGTCTCATTTTAAGCCCCTGAATTGTTTTTAAAAAAATAACCTATAAAAATCCCGCATACTGAATTTAGAGCTGCGCATGCGAGTGTCAGGTTTGTGTGCAGGTAGCTGAAGACGAGGACGAATGGAGCTTCAATATAGTTGATTTATTTACAAAGTAGATTTCTTTAAACATACAGGAACCAAAACAACAAATGCCAGGACTTCAGGGAACTCAAATTACACAACCATAAAATGACGACGACCAACAAACACTGAGGGAAAACACAGGGCTTAAATGAACTGAACCAAACGAGATAATTAACTGAAAACAGGTGAAGAGAATGGGTAATCAGACAGAGAGGGAAAACTAACAGGACTGAACCAAAATCACAATAGACAGGGGGAAACGAGATCACAAAACTGAACAGAAAACATCAAAACGTGACAGTACCTCCCCCCTCCCCGAAGGCGCGTCCTCGCGCCGTATAACATCCAAAGGGGTGGGAGGGTGGGCATCCTGGACTCCAGGACGGTCCAGGCGGAGCAGGCTGGTCAGGGGACCAGGGCGGAGCAGGACGATGGCGTGACCAGGGCGGAGCAGGACGTGGGCGTGACCAGGGCGGAGCAGGACGTGGGCGTGACCAGGGCGGAACAGGACTTGGGCGTGACCAGGGCGGAGCAGGACGTGGGCGTGACCAGGGCGGAGCAGGACATGGGAGTGACCAGGGCGGAACAGGACGTGGGCGTGGCCACGGCGGAGCTGTCGGACCCTCGGGCGTCCAGGGCGGTGGTGACCCTTCGGGCGGCCATGGCGGTGAGGACCCTTCGGGCGGCCATGGCGGTGAGGACCCTTCGGGCGGCCATGGCGGTGAGGACCCTTCGGGCGGCCATGGCGGTGAGGACCCTTCGGGCGGCCATGGCGGTGAGGACCCTTCGGGCGGCCATGGCGGTGTTTTTTCAGGCCTCCGTGGGTCTTTGGCCGGCCATGGCGAAGGCGTATAGCCCCCCCCCAAAATTTTCTTGGGGAGAAGGACGGGCTCTGGCGCAGGATCAGCGGGCTCTGGCGCAGGATCAGCGGGCTCTGGCGCAGGATCAGCGGGCTCTGGCGCAGGATCAGCGGGCTCTGGCGCAGGATCAGCGGGCTCTGGCGCAGGATCAGCGGGCTCTGGCGCAGGATCAGCGGGCTCTGGCGCAGGATCAGCGGGCTCTGGCGCAGGATCAGCGGGCTCTGGCGCAGGATCAGCGGGCTCTGGCGCAGGATCAGCGGGCTCTGGCGCAGGATCAGCGGGCTCTGGCGCAGGATCTGTGCTGGACGGAACCAGCGGTGAAGGCGAAGGCTCAGGATCTGTGCTGGACGGAACCAGCGGTGAAGGCTCAGGATCCGTGCTGGACGGGACCAGCGGTGAAGGAAACTCTGGGCTGGACGGGACCAGCAGCGAAGGAAGCTTTGGGCTGGACGGGACCAGTGGTGAAGGAAGCTCTGGGCTGGACGGGACCAGTGGCGAAGGAAGCTCTAGGCTGGACGGGACCAGCGTCGAAAGAAGCTCTGCCTGGACGTGGCTGACGTGAAGCTCTGGCTGGACGTGGCTGACGTGAAGCTCCGGCTGGACGTGGCTGACGTGAAGCTCCGGCTGGACGTGGCTGACGTGAAGCTCTGGCTGGACGTGGCTGACGTGAAGCTCTGGCTGGACGTGGCTGACGTGAAGCTCTGGCTGGACGTGGCTGACGTGAAGCTCTGGCTGGACGTGGCTGACGTGAAGCTCTGGCTGGACGTGGCTGACGTGAAGCTCTGGCTGGACGTGGCTGACGTGAACCAGCGTTGAGGGCTCGGCTGGGCTGGGTTCATGGGCTGGAACTGATGCGTGTGTAGCCCACACACACAGAATCGCTGCAGACATCACCATCAGCGCAGTGTCTTCTTGGATGTACTCACGTGCTGCGTGTTCAGTCACTGGCGGACAGGTGACGGACTCAGCTTCGGATGGGCAGACTATGGGTTCTGGTTCTGGCAGATTGACAACGGGCTCAGGATAGACCGGACTTGAAATAGGCTGAAGGGGAAGATCCTCTACCACGTAGTTCGATCCACACACCCATAGCGTGTGATCAACGAACTCCAGAAATGACAGATTGAGATCTTTCACCAGAATCAGCTGGGCAAGCGGGTCCTTTAATCCACCCCAGAAACTTTGCGTCAACTCTTCTTCTTCCAACGTCACGTCACCGTAGAGATCCATATACAGCCCCGCATAATCTTCAAGTGAGCGTTCACCTTGAAAGAGGAGAGGTGTGTTGATTGGTTTCACTTTTTTCCTCCGGTGACATCTCCTCTGGCTCATCTTCGTCTTTATAAAGGTTAGGTTGGTCGTTCTGTCAGGTTTGTGTGCAGGTAGCTGAAGACGAGGACGAATGGAGCTTCAATATAGTTGATTTATTTACAAAGTAGATTTCTTTAAACATACAGGAACCAAAACAACAAATGCCAGGACTTCAGGGAACTCAAATTACACAACCATAAAATGACGACGACCAACAAACACTGAGGGAAAACACAGGGCTTAAATGAACTGAACCAAACGAGATAATTAACTGAAAACAGGTGAAGAGAATGGGTAATCAGACAGAGAGGGAAAACTAACAGGACTGAACCAAAATCACAATAGACAGGGGGAAACGAGATCACAAAACTGAACAGAAAACATCAAAACGTGACAGCGAGACAGAACATATTGTATGTGTGCGCCAAACCGTGTAGCGCGCACACGGCAGAGAGAGAGAGAGAGAGAGAGAGACCTTGCGTGCGAGACCCCCTTGCGAGACAAAATATTGATTGTGTAAACAAATTCAAAAACATTGCAATCATTTTTTGGTCAATTTAGTCAGCTTTTTCATTGAACCAGAAAGAAACTTTGAGAAGAATGGAACGGTCTCCATGCTACACTAATAATAGTAGTAAGGCTTTCCTCTTTGTACACGTATCCTCGCAAGTACCACAATTTTGCCTGTATTATTGGTGTCCCCTTCAAAAATTGCTCTTGAGAAATGTTATGTTTACTGTCCCCCCCAACATTTAGATGAAATTTTCGCCCCTGGGGTGGACATGTAATTGGTCAGAGCTATTCTTGCATTGCTACCAGTAGCATTGCACTCCATATTTACTGAGTGGTTAGGTTGAGGATAGATGGCATTGAGGTCACAAGCCTCTTACAACCTCCTGCTGTTGGCATTGTCCTTTTTGGCCTGGCAAAAGTTATGCAGTGCACAGCAGGTAGCAATCACAGTTGGTGTGAAGGTGCCGTGAAAATTGCATCCTTTTTAGCAGCACCCTCCACCTTGACTTCAAAATCCTGAACGTGTTCTCAACTCCCACCCGTAGTGAGCTCAGGTAGGCATTAAAAGATTCTTGTTCAGGGGTCAAATATACTCTGCATTCGGGCCAATTACCAAGATAAGAGCCCTCTCCCCGGACAGCACGCCAAATACGTTTACTAATTTAATCTATCAAACTGATTTGTAAGTGTGAACTCGTGAAACAGCTGATGCTTCAAAAACTATACAGAAGAAGTGTATGTATGTGTATCCACTTTAAGTATGCATATAGTTTATATAATTGTCTACATAAATGCAGTTTTTAAAACTAGTATGATATATTTATTCATCTTAATAATTTATTACATTTTAATTTAATTATTTAATAAATTATTTGGCTTACCATCATTTGTGATCTACAACAGCTTGCAAAACATAAGGCGGCCAGCCTTTACGGTTAACAAAATCTTTGTATCCGTCTGAAAGTGGAATGATGGGAATCCGTTTATAATTCCCATTATTTGAGGAATGTTGTGCATCTCCTCAAACCTCTTGGCGATCTCTAGTGCTTTCTCCTTATTTGGCTCCTGGATCAGCTGTTTTATCAGACCTCTACCCATGCCTTTGCAGAACAATTTCTTCACTGTGTTTTTATGGACGCCAAATTGATTGGAGATGACACGGTATTCCGCACAGCTGCCGAGATTATACAGGATGATTGCGACTCGCATCTGTCAGGGTTCTGCCCTGGCAGCTTTGTTTATGTCTTTGTTTCATGTCTCTATGTTTGTGTTGTGTTTAAACATGTGGTTTTGTTTGTGTTTGACATGTGCTCCTTTGTTCCTGCCTCCTTGTTTCCCTGTACCACGCCCTCTTGTCTAGTTGAGTCCTCATTTGTCTAGTTGAGTCCTCGTTTGTCTGAGTGTTGTCACCTGTTCCTTGTCTGAGTGTTGTCACCTGTTCCTCATGTTCTCTGCTCCCTTGTTTGAGTCCTCGTTTACCTGAGTGTGTTCACCTGTTCCTCTTGTTCTTAGCTCCCTTTATATGTGTGCTCTTTCCCTCATGTGTTGCCAGTTCGTTATATGTTGTGACACTGTGAACTTTTGAGCTAAATAGTTTGTTACCAAAGTCATTAGTGTTTCTTTTGTAAGGGTTTTATTGTGCTTTAGTTTTGGCTTTGGTTCTGTCCGTCTTGTCTCTTGTTCCAGAACCGTCCTGGTAAGCAGAGCGTCCCTGACTGCTTTCTCCCTTTTTGCTTTGGAGCAAGCCTAGTGCTGAGTCTGGGATCCCTGTGTGCCTTGCTGTTGTACGTGGATTTCCTGTCTGGCTACTGCTGGTATTCTCTGGTCTCTCTCTGCTCTGCCATTGCTACTCTCCAGCCTACAGACATCTTGTGCAATTATCAACGGCAGCTCGGCTAGCTTCAACTTCTGTCTTTGTCATCCTTGCCAATTGTTTGGACCGTTCACCTCTCCCACCACTTCATGTCGTCTGTCTGTCAATAAATCTGTTAACTCACATTCTGCATTTGAGTCCTCCCTCATAGACCCTTGACAGCATCGTTAATGGTATTGGTGCCCTCACCGTAACCTCATCGGGTGCCATGTACCCCTCTACCATTAAACATAAGGTCATAAATGACTGTCGTGTCATCCTAAAATTTTCCTTACACTCCTCGTCCGTGAAGTGGTTTAAGACAACGTTGTCCCACAAGTCCTTGCTTTGGATTTTCATCCACAAACGCCTTGTTCTGGGCTCTGGCATGGGCATTTTAATTGCTTGATAAATACAAGGAGCACGGCACAAAACATCACGCACTCGTCGTCTCCTAATTAGCAGCTGAAATAGGCTATTGTTAATTCTGAGTTTTAAAACAAACAAAAAAGAAGCAATATTAAGAGGGTGACTGCTGTGCGCATTGTGGACACAGGAATCATCAAGTGCAATGTGTGTAACTGCGCATGTCTAAAGATTGAATCAGATTAAAAGCTTGTGACATGTAAACGCGCACAGATCAACCCGATTACTTTTTGTGCCGTCCATGTAAACACTGTGTTCGTATTCATTCACTGTAAAAAATTACCGTGATTTTAACGGTAAAAGACCGTAAAAACCCTACAGTGAAAAACCGTTAATTGGTTAACAGAAAGTTTCCGTACTATATACGGTAAATAACTGTGATAGATCTAATGGTACATATAATGTAATTTTACTGTAAAATACCGTTAAATTTACAGTTTTTGAAAGTGAAAAAGAACAACTCATTGTAAAATTTACAGTAAAAAACCGTTGTGGTGGCAATTTTATGATATTCATTGATCTTTAGTAAAATATAGATGATTCAAAGAATGTCACATGTGTGTCTCTCACTTGTAGTGAGAGAAGATTCTGTTTATGTACCTGGGGAGGCAGAAGGGGGAGACACTCCAGAGAACAGACGAACAAGGACCTCTGACCTAGATGTCAGAAGGCCATTTGGTGCAGGGGGAGGCTTAGTGGGCCAACTAGTGACGTCTATGGAAAACTACTGGGAGGAAGGCTCTGGGGGAAGAAGGCCTTGAAACTAAGATAAAAGCTAGTTCAGTCTGTCTGGGGGTGTGTCACTCTTCTGCACAGGGTAACAACTGTGTATTAGACTGCTCCTATTCTTGCAAGAATAAATACTTCTATTTCTATAATTTGACTATGAGTGTCTCTTACGCAGTGATGTTTGTTTAATGAATTTTCGCCACAACAGTTTTGGTGTCAGAAGTGGGATTCCTTGGAAGTGCCTTCTGGACCTGAGAGCGGACGGTGTTTGGCCACCTGGACTGAGCAGTTCCAGCTCTACCTCGTAAGTTTCAGAGAGAGGGGCCGACCGCTATCAGGGCCAGGAGAAACTCCACTGGAATCAATTGAAAGAACCCGGTGGCAACAGAAGCATCTCTGGTAAGAGACAGTTAAATTTATTTTCTTTTGGGTAAGGTAATTAAATTCAGTTTAATTGGGGGGAAGAGTGAAATTGAACCATATTGGCTGAGGGCTGTTTCTGTGGTACGTAATCTGGATTGATTAAGATCTACGGACAGATCAAGAGATTTCAAACAGATGTGGGAGAGAATTATCTAAGATTGATTAAGATCTACGGACAGATCGAGAGATTTCAAACAGATAAGAGAACCTTAAAATTAGTTGTTCCATCACGGAGCAAATTGTTTTTAGGTACCGATGCTAATTAAGGGGAACCAGAAAATAATTTTTGGTAAACCATAATTAGGAGGGCACTAACAGTGCAACCCGACCGATTTGGGTTAAAAGAAAAGAATCGGATTTGCTGGGGACGCCCAACAGATTAAAGAAAACACGCGTTGAAGAGAAATCCACAGAAAACAGAGAAGCAGCCAGTATGGGGATGTCTCAAAAGCAAGCTTGCGAAATTTGGTACACCGGTGTACTACCAAATGAGAAAACATTATGGTCAGAAATATTGATATTGAGCGCCACAAGATTAAAGGTGGTGCGGGAATCAGTTGAACAGGGCAGTGAGTGAGAAACAAAAGTTGTTGTATCTGTGTTCAACATGTGGGTAGAGATGTGAACAGATAATGGATTGTTGGCTTGAAGCAGATAAAAGAGAACGGAGTCGATGTAGAATGTATTGCCATAGTAAGATTGAATATAACTGATAAAAGGGTTTTTATTTTTCATGACAGATGTCAGAAGATTTTTTTCGTAACAAGGATTGAAGTAGCAAGCAGCAATAAGGCTGTCTGTGTGAAATAGAGGGAACTGTAAGTGAGAGACTTAGATGCGACAGAGAGAAAAGAATGGGAAGGATTTCTGATAAAATTTATGGAACTATTTTATTAGCGCCTGTTAAGTCAAATTAAGTTGTGTGAGATATGTTTGTGTGGGGATTGTAAGCAAACAATCATGTACTGGTTAGATAATGAAGGAACTGGCATGTAGGGAAAAGAAAGGAGAGGATACAGAAGGAACTAGCATGTAGGGAAAGATTGAGAAGAAATATAGTAGACAACTATATGTTGATGAAAATAAAATGTCTGACAGAATTTATGGAAGTCAAATTAACTGTTTAAATGATATGAAAAGTTTCAGAGTAAAAATAAGGCATTGTATGATTGACAGGGATTAACATGATATGAAGAATGTTTTAAGCAAAATGGGGAACAATTCTATATTTTGATAAAATAATGATTGAAATGATGATATATCTGCTTTATTTTATTAATGTTAAGAAAATAAGGGTATTGAAGCAAGTAGCTATAATGGTTGTCTGTGTAATTTACGGACTGAGTAATATAATCTGTTTTGGAGAAACAGTAGAGATAAGACTGAGACAATAATGATAATATTAAGTTGAATCTGCAGACTAACCATGTGATGGAAGGAAAAAGGCTTCAAACCAGTTTTAATGAAAATAATGATGTACAAATTGTAAGGTAAAGACAGAAAACAAATTCGAATATTTTGAGCATTTCCATGCAGCTTATGAGAATTAATGTTCTGCCAATAATAATGATGAAGATTATGATTCGGCTATTGTTGTATCTGCCATTGGTGGACTGTAAGAAGAATACAGAGAACTGCTTATCAGTGGCTCTGTTTGCATTCCTGGTTGGGACACACTGTTACAATGGTGTGCAGTAAGTTGGAGCCGTTTGCAAGCTCACAGTGATCAAACTAGGCAAGGTGTCTGTGGCTGTAGTTAAGGCTGACACGAACCCACCAGGTGACAAAGAGTTTTAATTTTGATCAGCAGGGCCATTTAACACGTAACTGTAAATGCCCACCGAGAAGGTGTTTAAAAATGTGATAAAGTGACAAAAATTTGAGGTATTAATGTGGGTTTGAAAGATCAGTGTTTAAATGACGATATTAAAGTTTTCGTCTGAGAAAGAACAGGAGATAAAAATAAGGTCATAAGATTGAAGACTTAAGGAATTCCTTTTAAAGGAAAGATCTAAAGCACCGGTTGCGGTTGATGTAAAATTACAGATAATGACTAAAAAGAAATTTGAGTTGCAAAATATGGAAGTAACTAAAAGGATGATTGTGTTTTAATGAAACACTTTAAAGAGTTGTACGAAAGTTAGTGTGGATCCTAATAGCAGATTGATAAACTCCTAGAGAAAACATTGAAGTCAAGTGTTAAAACTATGGTAATTGAGAACCTAACAACTAAAATTGAGATGAAATTTGAAACGTTACTAAGAACTAGAATAATTATTATTCTTTCTTTAAGATAAAATAATTCAGAAGCAGTGTTATAGGATTAACAGTTGCTAAATGTGTAGAAAGGCATTTGATTAAACAAAAGCCTGTTAGTGTTGACCATGAAAAGAACAGAGCTGATGTTTTGGGTTTTAAAAGATAAGCTTGTGATTTGGCTGAAACAGTTTGCTTATCTGGATCTGGTGTGTGTGTGACTGAAAGTGCCAGTGCGACAGACTCAATCTGAGTGGAAATTTGTAATGTCTAAATTCCTTGATATATGGGCACAAGACAATAAAAATTATGTTTATTTGAACACGCATGTAATTTCTGGCAAAGATGCCTTAAGCTGGGCTAGAGTTAAAGAATGGTAGGTAAAGTATGATGTTTGATGTTCATGAAAGTACAGTGTACCAGTTCTGAATGCCTCAGAGTCTCTCTCTCATTCAATATAAAAGCTGTTATCTGAGCCTGTGTCATAAGTGATAATAAGCTTCAGTTGAAAATTATAGACACAGAGTTAAAAGAAATCATTTCCATGCAGAGGGCAATTTGTATTTGTAAATGTTTTAAAAGTAAACCTGAATGACTTTAAAGAAGTCTTTAAAATAGTAATACAGACCTTAAACGATAGAAGTGACATTTTGACTAGGTTATTGTAACTTCTTGGTCTCATTTTAGTTTCCACCATGAAACAGGGCCGATGGCTCTGGCTACAGGTGTAACAGTACACTCAATAGACGGTTGTGATAACTAAATTAACTAAGATTTTGCTGATTTGAAGACGTTTAATGGATTTTAGTGACTAAATATTGCTGTTATTAACCTGTCTCCCTGTGTGAACACTATTAGGCAGTCCAAAATGGCGGCTCTGGTGACTCTTGAATGTGCCTTTCCTAAGCTCCAGAAAACATATGATTTTGTTGAAGAAAACGATCAAAGATTCTGTAATGGGGAAGAGCGGTTTGCAGTGGGTACGAGGTGATCACCCAACGACGGGTAAGATCCTCTTTGGCCTAACAGAGGGCAACCCAAGCCAGGGGGTCACCGTAAAGACACTGCTATGTGAGATGGGTATGAGAGTTGAGCAGGAGCTGTGAGGCCACCAGCATCCTTATACCGTTAAGGGGAGATGAAGCTGTGACGAGTTACGGCAGTCTGGCCCATAAACGTAAGTTCCTCTATACCGCTCACCCGAAACCGCATTCATTGTATGGCTTGTTTTTCATTGTGACAAGTGTCTGCAACTATGCCAGGGGAGACTTTCAAGAGACAGCTGAGACCATAAGGGGATTGCCATTATTTGTTGTGGAGACAGGAGCCAAACTTTTTATGATGTTGGTTGCCTTATAGGCAAGAAAATGTATAGAAGTGTTGATTTTGAACTAATATGTCTATAAGATGGTTTTAACTCCTGAAGGTCATTAGACATGGTGGTGACTAAAGATTAAGACAGTTTTTGTAGAGTTTGGATTTATACAAGTACCGTATTCAAACTAAAGATAACCTTAGAAATGCTCATAGCATAATTTATTTTAGATTGTTGTAATGGTTCTAATTTGAGTTAAACATTTGTATATTAACATTTGTGAACTATTAAGGGTTCTAGACTATGATTAATTAAGTTTCAGTCTTAGGAGGCTGTTGAAGAGATTATTTGTATAGTGAGAGAGACTGCTGGAGGAAGGGATTGGTACTCTGTCTGTCTTTCTGTTATCAGGCCTGGTAAGGCAAGCTTAAACAAAATAATGATAATGAACCAAAACAACCCAGCTGACTTTTCTAGAAAAAATTTAAATGAATAATGAACAGACATGCTTTGAAACTGGTTAAGAGTAAAGTTTAAGTAAAATTAGGTAAAAGCTACAGGAAAAATGTAAAGTTTAAAATCTTATTTAAAATTTAAGTCCTTTTAACAATGATATAAGGAAAGGCGAACATTGAGAATGAGCAGTTAAGATATGTGTGTCCAGTATGAGTGTGTGTGTGATGGTGACAGCACTTTAGGTCTTGTATGTGTTAGTTTGGGGTACTAATATTCCGCCTGAATAGTGTGTATATTGTGTCTTTAACCTCTGGAGAGTGGTTTATCATTACAGATGGGTTAAGGCAGGTGACAAATTTTAAAGGCGGCAAATGCTGAGTGAATCTGATGAAAAGATGATACAGAAAATAGGACGAGCTTTAAGTTGATTGGTCATCAAGCTCTGTCTGGTAATAATTACTTTTGTCTTTTATGATGTTGATTTGAATTACGTTCTGGATCAGTTTAAGTATTTGGGTAAATTGGAATTGTGGAGTTGTAGATCACAATCTGGCATGGGCTGAGATAAATGAAAATGTTGTAGATTTGATGGCAACAATAAAGTGACACATTGGCTGAGTCAATATCAAATTATGCAGAGAGCCATTCATGATTATTGTAAGCAAAGGAGGAGAATGTTATTTGACTGACATTAACCAAGTCTGTACACCACGACCTGACTTGATAGAAACAATTGATGACTTTGAAAATGTTTGTAGATGACTGAATTAAGAGACCAAACAACAGGCCTGAAAAGCAGGATCCGTGGTGAGACTGAGGGCCGTTGCCCTTCAAATACTTCGATAAGAAGATGAGATTGTGGCTTTAAGTGAGGAATGTAATATTTTTGTTTTAGAGGCAGAGAAAGATGTCTGGAGGAAATTTGTCTGAAGGACAACGTTTGGGTTAGTGTTGATGGGGAAACTTTATAAAAAACACTATGTTAAATGTTATGTTAAATTGATGCTCGAGTTGTGTCGTGCATCAAGAGGGAGATGGTATAACAATTGCCAAATATGGTTTATTAAGGGGTTCACATTTGCTGAATAAATGTTGGGAGAACACTAGGGGTAATTGGATAAAAGCCCTGAAAGAAGCCATTTTTCTGCCTAACAAAATTGATGTCTGTGAGTGTCGCACACACCAATAACAAAGATTGTTTCAACAGGAAACGCCAGGGCATCGAAGGCCACGGGAGAACAGTAGACAAAAGAAACTGTACTTTACGGACAATAACCTCAACATTTGCTTTCCTTTACAGAGGATTGAGACTTTTGATACAGGGCAATATGTGCCCAATGAAATAATGGCTATGGATGAATTTGCTATCTGTCCTGGCCTGGGTTATTATTGTGGCAGAAAGGTGCTAAACTTTTCTTTTTGCAGAATGTCAGGATGGATTGCATCAAGCTGAACTGATTCTGTTTTTCCAAATGTATGAATATTGACTTGTTAACGTAAGCAAAGTGGATATGTGTTTTTCAGGGGAAAAGGACCCTGAGTGCTATTATGGCAGCAAGTGCTAATATGTCTAATGATAATATGTTTCAGTTTGTTAACATGGTGAACGTTCCACAGGTCACACCAAAAGGGACGGCCGGCTAGACAAGCGGTCAGTAACAAAAAAAAATACTTAGGTTTTTCATTCACAGGTGAAAATAGCCAGGAAATGGCTCTCTCCTCAAACAAGGTTGTGAGGTTGGAGATGTGACACCTAAGTCAAAGCATCTTAAGCTTCACCAATCAACCTCAGATACCCCAAAACGCCGACGCCAACGTGAAGCATAAAGTGGGGGAATCAAGGACGTGCTAGTAACGTAACCTCCCCCACCAACGTGGGAAGACCAGGGCTACAGCTCGCAAAGAGCTACACCTGGCGAAGATGGAACGTCGATGGGGCAACGGTCAACACACCTGGAGGAGGATGTGGTAAAACTAACGGTTTAAGTTTAGCAGAGGAGTGTTTTTGTGATGACTTTGATGATTTTATTTGATTGAATCAAAATATGTATTGGTATAGATCTAATGATTTGATTGATTAGTGCAAATGTTTTCAGGAAAAGTAGAAAATCTATTAATTATGGTGAAGTAATGGAAATGTGTGTTAATTTTGAACAACTACATTGATTAGGAGAATTGATAAAATTATAAAACTTTTCTGGAAAGATTTTTTTTGAATAAGGCATAAAATAGAGCATACTAAGTAAAGTTTTAAGATTTAAAAGTTAACAGAATATGGCTAGAAAATATTTTGGTGGATTAATGGTATGTGTTATTCTGATAATTTTGTTATTCATGGGAATATGAGAAAACTGGAGTGTCTGTTCAATTGGTGAAAATGACAGTCTATCCGAATGATGATGATGATGAACAAAATTATGCAGACAATTCAAATAGCGATTACAATGAAATGTATTAATTGTTGGGGTATGTTTTTCCTTCCTTTTTCTTCTTATGAATGCTTTGAATTTGGAATGAAGGATTTTTTTATACTTTGTATTTTATAACCAGTGAATTGATGGTTTTGGTTTTCTAACTAATCTGTACACTATTTCTTATTTAACTGAGATGACTGAGGGTTCGATCTAGGTCGAGAGTGCAATAGCAGTGTTTATTCATTCAGCCCGGTTTCAGATAAATTCTTTACTTGCTTGCTAATATTCGAGGGACTATCCTTACAAAAAACAGCCTAAGCTTTTTCCCTTTTCTAAATAATGCTTCACAAATGTTTAAGAAGAGTGATGATACGACTTAAAATTTTCTTTTTGTTTATTATTGTGATTATGAGTAATCTGAATGATAAAAAAGTGAGGAGTTGTGGTGGCAATTTTATGATATTCATTGATCTTTAGTAAAATATAGATGATTCAAAGAATGTCACATGTGTGTCTCTCACTTGTAGTGAGAGAAGATTCTGTTTATGTACCTGGGGAGGCAGAAGGGGGAGACACTCCAGAGAACAGACGAACAAGGACCTCTGACCTAGATGTC
The DNA here is from genome assembly GCA_031834385.1 of Semotilus atromaculatus. Lineage (NCBI taxonomy): Eukaryota > Metazoa > Chordata > Actinopteri > Cypriniformes > Leuciscidae > Semotilus > Semotilus atromaculatus. Next base: position 16,027,262 of record JAULUF010000040.1, read on the forward strand.
AGAAGGCCATTTGGTGCAGGGAGGCTTAGTGGGCCAACTAGTGACGTCTATGGAAAACTACTGGGAGGAAGGCTCTGGGGGAAGAAGGCCTTGAAACTAAGATAAAAGCTAGTTCAGTCTGTCTGGGGGTGTGTCACTCTTCTGCACAGGGTAACAACTGTGTATTAGACTGCTCCTATTCTTGCAAGAATAAATACTTCTATTTCTATAATTTGACTATGAGTGTCTCTTACGCAGTGATGTTTGTTTAATGAATTTTCGCCACAACACCGTAAATTGACATTCCCACAATTCCCTGCGTGACACTTCACATTTTATGTATTTTTGTTGAAATAACTATGTTTCTTCATAGTTTTCTTAGTTTTTTTCTTATCAGTTATGTACATTAGGGTTTTATGTTACATTTAATGTTGTTAAATTAATGTTTATTGCATTTTTAAAATTTCATGTCTGTTACCATGATGGGGTTTAATGTTTGTGCGAATCACACTGTGCAGCTTCTATATATTAGTATAAACTTTCTTGTGGAAGAACTTCTTGTGATGAGCTTTGATTAATCTTTGATTGATCATGTGACTCTCATCACTGCTGTGATTGGTGGTTGTCAGTGTATTACAATGGTACAAAACAGATATTAATACTGCAAAAGATCAGTAAATTAACATTATCAGATAATGAAATACGGTTTATTACTGTACATTTTAAGTTAAGTCTGTAAAACCAATAACGTTGCTACCGTATTTTTGACGGTAAAGTACTGGCAACCACAGCTGCCGGTTTTTTACCGTAAAAATTACGGGTTTATTTTTTACAGTGTTAATCGTATTGATTTTCATGAGATTAAACCATGTAAAACGTTTGATTGCAGTGATTGCCTCTAAAGGTTGTGCAACAAAATATTAGATTAGCGGTCCCATAATTTTTTTCCATGCCATTTTCATTTGTTTTATTATTTACAATATTATGTTGAATAAAAAATCAAAAGCAAAGTCTGATCTCTATTAAATATGGAATAAATAATGGTGGATGCCAATTACTTTTGTCAGTTTCAAATTATTTCAAAGAAAATTGAGCATTCTTCGTTTTCTGTGGAGGGGTCCTAACACATTTGAGCAGGTCTCTATATATGTGTCAGTATTGAAATGCATATACATGACAGTGTTTTTTCTCATATTAAAAATGTTGACATATAAAGTTAATTTGAGTCTAAAAATACCTGAAAATTTTTAGATGTCTAAAAATTATGATTGTCCTAGAATCAGTAGATTAATTTTCATGATATCTTCATAATCTTTCAACAGTTATTGACATCAAGATGCAGGTCCCAGGCACTCAATAAAATGGATAATGAGGAGAAGGAGAAGGGTAAAAAGCCTTGATTGAATATGGCTTATTTCATTATAAAAAGTCACAAGCCAACATGTTTCGACCCACAAGTGGTCTTCTTCAGGGCAAAGTAACACACGACTCTTAACACACGACCTGCATCTTGTTTCATTGGACCCTTTCCCTACCCTAAGAGCACCTATCACGGATATACTTCACCTGAGCGCCTGGTTGAATCTCTTATAGTTATTGACATCGTTTGGAAAACTTTTCCCATTTTATAGCCTTAAAATAATAAATGATGATACAGTAGCCACAAGACAAAAAGCTTTTGTTTGAGGGTTGAAGCTAAACTGCTTGGTCTCGCTACACTCTCAAACAACATGTATTATATATGCATATGTTGCATATATCCAGACCGCAGTGGCTGTTTTACCATCCCCAAATTAAATTTTATTAAAATGTTAATTTAAGTTTTGTTGTACGATCAAACCAAATTGTCAAGGACCCACAGGAACCTTGTTTACTTGCTTATGAAGTAATGATATTTCCTAATTCTTTTTTTTTTTTTATGCATTTTCTATATTTTATATATATGAAGACAGTAAAAATTAAAGTTGTGTACTTTGTTTTGATTTAGGGTAGTTTAACATATGTGCTACTATGATATACTATTTTGGATTATTATAGTCTGTTACTAATGCAAGTGGACTGTTTTTTTTACTGTAATTTTACAAAACAACAATTAACAGTGTGGGTGGCACAAGGGTGAGTAAATGATGAGAGGATTTTCATCTGTTGCTGATCTATGGCAGACTGAAGAACCAGCAAAATTGATAACTATGGGACAGTGGATGAACCGGAGAGACACTGGAGTGGTGTAAATCTCTGGGAAAGGCAGGTGGCTGAACTGTCTGGATGGGACAATGAACTACTGTGCCTGTAGATGTGAGTCTCAATGGAAAAAGAAGTAATAAGAAGTATTTCATTAAGACACATAAGAATAAAGTGCATTGTGTTATTGCTTTAATTAAATTTTTTTGTGACCTGTATTATTAACTTACCATAGTGTTATTAAATGTAATCCACCAATACATTCAACTCTGAGTTGTCATCGTTTGTATCTTTTTTTTCTACGTAAATGTCTATGCACTTTTATGTTTTTAGACAGCAGCGTGTGAACAGGACTTTTAATTTGGTCTCCAAGTGTGACGTCATAAGGCGGCGCCGCGCTCCGCATCTGTTGTGATTCGGCTGGAGAAGGGTTTGTGTTTTATGATGTTTAACACGATAGAAACCGTTTAAATCGTCTTCAAACAACGCCTACTGATTTAGGCATTATTAAGTTTAATATAGCATTGCTTTATCAAAAAAATTTTTAACGCCGTGTGAGCAAAGTAACAATGAAAACTCGAGTAACAAAAGGTGCGTTTAAAAATAAGTTACTTTAAAAAAAATTATTCAGTGATTTGAAGTGCTACATTTCTATTTCTATCTCTATTTCTACAAATCATTAAATACTCAAACTGCCTACTATATTAAGTGTCTTTATAATTTGCTTTATTTTATTAATTTGTAGTAGCCTACTAATTTGGAGTGCTAATTTTTGTTTGTGTAATCAGGCTATTTAAGTACATTAACTCTGACTGACTCCCTTACTAGTTTGCTGAACTACTGAACTAGAGCTAATTGAGATGCACTCTTTTCTTTCTGTTTTTTGAACAGGACAAACACAGAAAAGCACCTGGTGAAGCGAATGAGATCAACGTGGTGTTACGGATCAACTGGGGATCATGTTAACTGGGGACGCGCGCGTGCACGCAGATAGTTTTACCTGGATTTCCAGCAGATGTTAAACGGCGACAGATTCATGCCCTATTTCACGGATCAGCGATTAAAAACGAATATTTCACCAGTTGTATATGCGAATAAAGCGCTTTGTTTTTGCAGTGTTCCTGCGTATTTTATGCACTTTCAAAGAAGTTTAACATACTTTAGTGTCAAACTCAGAAACCACGCCTATATTAACATGGGGCATTCGGTTTCATTGGATGAAAAGACGTGTAAGAAAGACGTGTAAGAATTTTTTTCTCAACATTATTGTGACTATCATATTTTCTTTAGTGCGTTGAAATGAGTTCTAATCACAAATAACATCAGATTAGATTAAGTTAAGGCTACCTAAAAGAAACATAAATTGCAAAGTCATTTAATTTTTTTTCATCAAGTTGCATTTATTGATCTTCATATATAGCCTAATTTCATGGAACTATTATTTTATATAAAAACACTTATCAGCTTATTTTACTCTGCTGATTATGTACAACCAGCTCTGACGCCTCCATATTGTTTTCCCTGGACATAAAGCAGCTATGATGATAGGGTCATGAAGTTAATTATCTCATGAACTTGTAACATATTCAACAGATTTCGAAAAAAAAAATAATAAAAAAATAATAAAAACTCTTTCAGAACAATTCTGTAATACTGCATTTTTGCATTGAGCTTTTCTGTAGCTCAAACGTAGAGTGTTAACGCTTGCAACACCAAGGCCATGGGTTCGATTCCCAGGGAAAGTAAGAACTGATAATAATTTTAAATGTGTACCTTGCAATGTACATCACGTCGGCCAAATGCATAAATGTACATTATACTCAGTAGGAGCATGAACTTGAATGATGTGTCTATCTAATGTCTTGTAATGGACACTTTGTCTTTAGTGATTAAAGTCCTGTGAAAAACACTGAGAGGCAACCACAAATTTTATTACTGAAATAAGCAGAACATATGATAGAGTGATGATGAATTATTACAAATATATACTGATATTCTCTATGGCTAATATTCACATAGGCCTACATCACTAATCTCTTAATCATTTGTCACGTCACATGAATAGAATTACCTTCTCTAAAACAATAGGAAATGCTTTATTGTTTCATTTTTGGCTGACCTCTTTAACAAAAGAAATATGACATGGTCTATCAGTTTTATAAATAAAATGTAATGCGTGTGGGCCTCTTTTTATGTAATATACATTTGAATTATGCCAGTTTTCATTTGACTGTGAATCTCATTAACATATTCTCTTTCCTTATCACATCATGTGCTTTCATTGTTGTTGTCTGCTAACCGTTAAGAAGAGATTAAAAGGACTATACATTGTCATTATTGTAACTAGTGTCATTGTAGTTAGGCCATATACTGCCACAGCAAATTGATGCAATTCAAGTTAGACAAATCAAAAACGTTGCAGGATAACCAATATCCTGACAGCTGCTCAAGAAAGCAACACTATTTCACAATGAAGGGTAATGGTGTGTTAAATTGGTCTTAATATAAAAAGGTAATACAACTGTGACATTTATTTTCTAATATAACATGATTAGCCTGCATTAGATGCAGAGCAGCATAGGCTTTAAGGCCAAACTGGCCAATGGGTAAGAAACATTTATACATATTGCAAAACAAGTAGGCTAACTGTTCTTCATTAACATGCAACTTATTCTATAGTTTGTTATTTCTTGCTTAGAATGAATATTTAGAATGTGGAAGGTGGGAATGTGTGGTCAGATTGGCAAATACAGCTATCCTGCATGCATGCACATTTGCCTATTGTTTTTTTCATTCAATGAATATGTTTGTTGAACATCCCCCTAAATAAATGCTGTGGGTAATTCACTGGATCCATGAGCTATGGCTTATACATTTTCACCACTCTTTAGGAACATTTATGGAGTGTACTGTATCGTATGCTTTAACTCATTCCTTAGCAACATTAAAATAGCCTAGGCCTATATAAATAATAAATAAATAAATGCTTGACATGTCCTTTTAACCACAGCAGTATTGGTGCTTAATTTAAATTAAGCCACAAATTGGCATCATAACAATAATCTGCGAATACACACGCACTGCAAAGACTCAATGTAAATACCATAACTTATTTAATCTACTTACAGTTGTCATCAGATACAATTGTCATTGAAACGAAAGTAACAAAATAATGTGGGCGTGGTCTGTGTGTGTCGTGAAATGAAAACACATTAAAACTTCCCTTAAAGGGGTCTGAAACATACAGTGGAGCAGCGACAGAGTAAACAACAGAGCCCTAATATGATACAAACATTTAAAAATAACGTGGAAAGCTTTTAAATCTTCTCAGTGAAAAATTCGCTGTGACGAATCTGTCACCGTTTAACATCTGCTGGAAATCAAGGTAAAACTAGCTGCGTGCACGCGCGCGTCCCCAGTTAACATGATCCCCAGTTGATCCGTAACACCGGCACTATTATAAAAATGGCATATTAAAGAGGAGAGTGAAGACATGAAGATTGAAGAAACATTTAGTGTGAAACAAGAAGAAACTGAGGAACAAACAAAGATGGCGTTTATTAAAGAGGAGAGTGAAGACATGAAGATTGAAGAAACATTTAGTGTGAAACAAGAAGAAACTGAGGAACAAATAAAGATGGCGTTTATTAAAGAGGAGAGTGAAGACATAAAGATTGAAGAAACATTCAGTATGAAACAAGAAAAAACTGAGGAACAAACAGGTTAGTTTCATTTTCATTTCCCACAAAAACCAGCCAGCAGCATGTGTCCAAATTACAATCTTAACTGTTCTATCTCATCAGAAACGATCTTAAACCAGGGCTTAAAGTGTAAAAGATCGAACTTGTCCTTTAACTAAAAAGTCCTTCTTCCTCTGGAAACTGTCTCCTAATGACTTACAAACACAACACATGCAGTTAAAGGTCTAAATACTAGCTTTGTTATTGCCTGATACATGATAATAATCTGTACAATATTGTGATCATATACATAGGCTATAGTCAGCTAACGTGGATATATCGATAAGCTAACACTGGTCTCTCACCGAGACTCCTGCCCTGTTCTCCTCACTCCACACCTCAGTGTGTCTCTGACCGTGCTTCTGTGTAACCCTGGCCTGTCCACTCTCTCGGCCACATCGCAGGCTCATAAATATATGACTGAGGTCCATCATACGAGTAAACATTTAGGCTACAATTTCCTCAGCGTCCGAACTGTCATTGCGATCCATTGCTTTCCTTTTGTTTACTTTGACCGCACTCCCTCCTGTTACGTCACTTCCGGTTTGGCGTTTTTCAAATGCGGAAGTAAAATTTTCACACAAAAATGACTCTAGAAGCCTAAATAGGGTTTTATAAGTATATGTTTATATTTAAATCTAGTTCCTACATTATTTTTCTGTACATTGGCTCACTGGATACTCTAACCTGCAATATGCTTTAAAGGAACACTCCACCGTTTTTTTGAAATAGGGCTTATTCACAGTGTCCCCTACATTAAAATAGTTTGGCAAAAGCAATTTTTTCTCAGTACATACATTGTCTTAGTTTGGCAGCGCCGACGCTAGCTTAGCTTAGCATAATGAATGGAATCCTATGTAGTCAAGTAGCATGTCATGAGTAAAAGTGATCAAATTAACAAAAAAACAAACCTAATTACTTCTTGTGGCCTGCGTATTCACAACGAGTACAAATAGCATTTCAAATGAAGACTAGGCGATTAAATAGGCAGATATTGACTTGGGACTATATTAGGGTGAATCACAGGCGAAGCACTGCTACTTGGGCGCAGTCATATCACGCAATACCTGAAATCTGGGTCCATTCGGCGTGGGGCGTTTTTTCCAGTTGACTTTATCGCACCGGAAAAAAAAGTCGAGGACTGCAGGATGGATCAACGCCGAGAAATCCTCTGGAGCTGTGACACAACTGCGGGCACGCTCATCTTGATCTGACACGTTGAGCCTGGTCATCGATGGCAGTACTTTGTCCCACTCGCCACAGCACAGACACTCTATTTCAGTCGGCATAGGTTGGCATATTCCCCCACACTCACACCACCAGTTAGTGTTGGCTCTCATCCTCACGTCCTCAGGCTGTTGAGCGATCGCAACCTCCTCCTTCTGCCGGTCTATTTCCATTGCATGCAGCTCCTCTTCAGAAAACTCTGGTTCGTAGAGGTATGGTTCTGGTTCTTGACTGTCTGAGAAGTCACCCTCTTGGTCTCGCAAAAAATCCCCCATGTCCAACGCCATTCACTGTGTCTACTATCGTAAAAATAGCCAGCTAATATTCACGCCGGTATGTTGACGGAAGTTGGGGAATTTCAGGTGTTGCGTGATATGACTGCGCCCAAGTAGCAGTGCTTCGCCTGTGATTCACCCTAATATAGTCCCAAGTCAATATCTGCCTATTTAATCGCCTAGTCTTAATTTGAAATGCTATTTGTACTCGTTGTGAATACACAGGCCACAAGAAGTAATTAGGTTTGTTTTTTTGTTATTTTGATCACTTTTACTCATGACATGCTACTTGACTACATAGGATTCCATTCATTATGCTAAGCTAAGCTAGCGTCGGCGCTGCCAAACTAAGACAATGCATGCACTGAGAAAAAATTGCTTTTGCCAAACTATTTTAATGTAGGGGACACTGTGAATAAGCCCTATTTCAAAAAACGGTGGAGTGTTCCTTTAAGCTACAGCGCCCGCACTGTCGATTCTGAAGGCCTCAAGGCAGATTTCTTTGACCCTGGCAACACATGATGGCTGAAATATGATTGGAAAAAAGCTCTAACATAAACATACACTACTGGAAGCAGCGCAACCAAGAGAAAAACTATGGAATTAAGAGAATGTACATTGGGAATAATTGAATACACCTTCATGGAAAAAATATAATAAAGCACAAGTGAGTGATTCTGATAGTGTTAAGGCCAGCAGAGAAAGCCTTGGTGGGCCGTCGCTATATTCCAAGTTTTCTAAAGCCATTCCATAGTTTAATGTGTGGTACAGATGAATATTTAAGTCGTTAAATTCAAGTTCACATAAACGCTTCTCTCTGATGCAGCTATTAGTCATTCTTCATTCAGCATTGCGTGTTGCATTCGGTTACGACAGTCAACACGATGAAACTCTCCAAGCAGATTTAATGTTCCTATTAATACACTTAGATCTGTAGATAAGGGTCTATTGTTTTGCAGAAAAGGACTTTATCTGGCTGGAGTTTCCATGTTACTTTCTCATACACAGGAATACTAAAGAACTTAAAACATTCTGTGCCCACAGAAAACGTGCGAGTCCCTATTTTCGCTTCTTCTTCCACATTTAAAATTGTTTGAATGTGTAAATTGGCAAGAGAAAACACATCTAAATGATAAACGTTCACTCAATGATAGTTAAACTTAGCAGTTAATCCACAAATCACATGCGTGCTGAACCGTGGGGCCTGGTCTGTATGGACCAACTGCGATCCGTTTCACCCCTAGTGGAGGTTGAACCAACACCAGGGAAAGGCTAAAAGTAGGCTAATGTTAGCGTAATCTATAGAGGGTATGTGCGTGACGTCACCGTCGGCTGGAGTGACTGTTACAACTACTGAGTGGCAAAAAGACTGACTGTGCATTCACACCACATCTAGTTATACGCTTGAACACTTTGAATCCATTCACGCGTCAAGAGCGAAATTGACGGAGTTGAAATCCGGAGGCGAAACCTGTTGGCGGCCATCTTTTTACAAGATGTTGATCGAGCATTCAGAGAGAGTCACCGGTCTGTATTTGCTCTGGAGATGTAAAAAAGCAGCACGGCAGCTTGCTAGCTGGTTAGTAGGTCAATAACATCACTCAAAAGTGAAATTTGTACATCTTACAACTTACCAGGTTGTACAATCTCCTCACTAATCCTCTTCCAAGTGAGGTCCTTTTTGTTCCTGTCTCTATGGCCTCGTTTACACTGTCAGTGAAATGTGACCCAATTCCGATTTTTTTTTTTTTGCTCATATGTGACACAGATCGGATGTGTTCTATGACAGTGTAAACAGGATAAAAACGCATGCATTCTGATATTTCGAGATCGGTTTCAGGGCTCGTTCATATGTGGAAATAAATCAGATATAAATCCGATATGTGCCAATGCGACTGTCATGTAAACAGGCAGCACAAATTTTATTTCTCGTGCCATTTACGCCAAAAATAGTTTTTGCGTGCATATGATATCAATGAATGAGGTTTACACTGCTTATCATGCACGCAAAAACTATTTTCTCTCTCGTCTCGCACACAATAACTGAAGCATATGCGCTGCTGCAATGATGCTCCTTTTCGTCGTCCTCCGCCTCAAAATCATGGTGATGTTTGGTGAACTTCGCGTATCGCAAAGCTAGCATCAAGCATATAACGTGTTCGTCCATCTGTGCCAGAACCCGCTTTAAGCATGCGCGATATTTCAGATAGCATGTCAAGTGTAAACACATGAATCGGATATGGGTCACAATTGAAAGAAAGTGTAAACGGACAGTCAAAAAAATCAGATATAGGCAACAAATCAGAATTGGGCATCAAGACCTGCAAGTGTAAACAAGGCCTATAAAAGTATGAAGTAGAGTCATACAGCGGGAGTTTATTATGTCACTTTGCCACGTGTAGCAAGCAGACTTGATTGGTAACCTGATTGGTTAGCACGGCGCGAACTGACGCAGAAGTTCAGATTTTTCAACTCGGGCGGCAGACGCGAATTTGCATCAAACGTGTGAATGCACAAAAAGCACTAAATAAAATCATTCGCGCGAACAAGGCTTATTCACGTCTACCGAGCTGCGCTCTACGCCTCATTCGCGCCGCAGAACGTGTCTTTGCATTGACTTAACATTGAAATCACTTGCGCCAGACGCTCTATTCACGTCTGGTGTAAACGCACCTTTAGGCAGCCTATGATTTTCAGCGTGAATGCTGTGAAAAACACACAACACATCTAAAACGGGACAGAGCTTTGCAATTTACTGTACAAATAGATTTGACAAGAAATCTGATGTATATTTTGCATACCTGCAAACTAGTCGCTTTTCGTCGAAATTCGCTGTTTTGAAACAAAACATGTAATTTATGTGAATCGTGTAGATCCGATGAGTTTTATTTTTATTTTTTTGGAAGGTGAGGGTTGAAATTGCAAGCACATTTAAATGCACAATAAAAATTTGAAATTGGCTTATTTCATATAGACTCGAGTGAGACCATAGTCCGACCGATCGAAACGGGAGAATGACTGAAATAAGATCAGAATCCATGTAAACAACGATTGGTAATAGATGGTGTATTTCTGGTCGCTGCGCTGCCTGTCTCTGTGAGAGACTGGGAGAAATCAAAACAAATGAGCGTAACGACACACAGAAACTCACAGAAGAAACATACTGAAGTAAAAATTCTAAATGTTGCGTTTTTATTTATAATATATGATATAGACTGACAGTTAGGTAACACAACTAAGTGATCTGTTCTACTGAATATCACGATTTCAAATGGTACATTGAATTTATAGTTCAATAAATAAGTAGCCTAGTTAATGTAATGTAGTCACTTACAATTTAGACACAATGTTGACGTTTTTGTTCTTTCACCCACAGAAAAAGTTATAAAAGAAAGTCAACACTCAGCGCAGTGTTTTATTGTTGAATGATTTAGCATTTTGAATGAATTGTTTAAATGAATGACTCAATTATTCCTTTATTAAAGAGGCTATATGCGTTTTTCAGAAATTTAAACTCGCGACTGACACCTGTGGCCAAAAAACCGAACTGCTCTTCCTTTCTGCTCGCTCTCGCAGCGCGCTCGTACGTGCACACTTCACAAGTCATCTGCTGCAAGGAGGTCAACATTATGTTTACAGAGGTAAGAACAGTCAAATACATTTATTCCATTGCACTGCTTGCGAGTGTAGGCTACTTCCTGACTAGCGGTGGTGGCAGAGTGATCTGAAAAACGTTTAACATGAACGCGCTCGACGTCACATCCGCAGACAGCGCGGGAAAAATCCGACCCGACAGAAAATAGGAAAAATAGGATACAGGCTTATAGGTGCACCCACTGTGAGCGGACAAGGTGTCAGTATGCTCAACAGGAGATGTTTGAGTCATAAATGGTCAAATAAAAAGGCTATTGTTACGTTTATTTTGGGGAAAAAGCTGCATATAGCCCCTTTAAGATGGTCACTTGCCGACACCTATTGGCGGTTTAGTTTCATGTTTAAAGTGGCCTATCATTTGATTGTTTGAGTGTTTAAACATTTAATCTAGCTGTGTAAATTATTTAATTTGATTGATAATAGCCCTTATTGTTAAAACTGAATTTGACATGAAATATAAAGCACATATAAGGTTTAAATAATTGTCCTTTATAAAGGTAAATAACGCTGGGGTGAAAATCACAAATATGCAGATTTAAGTATGTAAAAGCTGATGAAAATATTGCTTCAGAATAAATGATATTTACTTATGACGGCCACCATTTAAAAGTTTATATATAAAAAATAAAAAAAAGAGTAGAAATGTAGTTATGTCATTAAAAAATTATTATATCGTTATTATAAAAACTTTGTGTCCTTTAAATGTAAGTAGCCTACAAATAAAAATTGTTTAACCTTTAATATTAGAAAAATTTAACAACATGGATAGCCTACCTTATAGTTTACAGCATTTTATAGATATTTTGTTCTTTGAAGAAATTTGCTAAGTACTGAACCTGATAGGCCCCAAATTAATCAATATTGAATAAAATTGTCAAATGTTTTTTATTTTTTGAAGCAAATGTATTGAAGCAAAATGTTTCTTGTCAGAATACACCAAAATGCTTCATTTACATGTTAAAATCATAAAAATTGTCTCATGGAGGACAATGCCCCCTACAACAAAATATTTCGTAAACATGTCACCTTTTTCACCACTTTTGAGTTTGCAGGTCTGATTTTTACAGACTGCTAAAAGCTACAGAACAGAGAAGCAAATGGATCGCTGCAATTCATAGAAACAACGGGACTCCAGGCAGAGAAACATGGATTTGCAGTTTTGTTTTGTATCAATATGTTGGATTTTGGGGTAAAATCATACCCTCTGTTAGCCTGGCTAAAGTCAGACTTGTCTTACCTAGTTGAGACGTGGTCTGGGAACCACATGTTAATTATCTCGTATTTGAGGCGTGGTTTACGAATGCCCAGAGCCGTTTATTGGGTGCTACGAATGTCTATCAAATGCGCCTGTACGTAGCTCATAGCCAATCCTATCAATTATTCCAGATGACGTATGTAGAGCGACAGAAAAGCTGCTCTTTTTTCAAAATAAACTTGCATTCTAAACTACTTGGAACAATATCTAAGGCTGCATCGAAAGGTAACTTCGCGTCTGCTGCCATGTTGGATCCATAGATATAAACAAACTGCTTCGGTTTGTCGCATAGACGTTGCCATCATCTTGCTGCTCCCTCACCGTACTGTGATTGGTTCCCTATCTTAGGCGCGAATCTGGTCCATGGAATCAAATAAAATTGAAAAAAAAAAAGAATAAAATTGCGCTGCGTGCAAGGCAGCATGAGACCCAGGCTAACCCTCTTTTTAGTATTGTTAAATATTTAATTGATGAGGTCGATGCAAAATATATTATCTTATATTCTGCATAATTGGATGTTTTTAAATAAACCCTTATTTCCTCTGCGTTGAAATCAGGCACATGAATGTCAGGAAACATGATTCCTGGCTCCATGTCAATGTCCATGGGCCACTGGATCTTTTGTAAATTGTAGGGAACAGTATATTGAGTCCAAACTGGTAATCGTTTGTTTTACTCGTGTTTTCGTAGTTTCCTCAGTCATGCAGCAGCTCTTTTGCCACTCAGTCTGGCTGAGGAGGCGTGTTACAGTGAGAAAGATGCATACCCTCTATTAACTAAGCACATATATTTTTTAATACGACTACATTTTATTTAAAATGATCACAATTTATGAAAAACTTTAAGTTAGTAATTAAAACAATATAAGTAAGGCCTCAGAGAGGGCCTAAACTTTTGTAGAAATATTTACAAACATTTAAATAAGAGTTTAAATAATAGTAGTCTTTTTTTTTTTATTTATAAAAAGCAATCAGTTGTGGTATTTTAAGAATTCATGAACTTACAATACACATCTAAATCTTTTTGAGGAAATAAACCCTTCAAATCTGACCATTTATTTGTGTAGACGTCCATTTTCTCCAAATTAGGCCTTTTCAGCTCTGTGATTAGTTGTCCAGCTATTAAAGTGCCCATATTGTGGCATTTGAAAGGTTGCTATTTTTGTTTTGGGAGTCCCCAACAACAGGTTTCCATGCATGCAAAGACAAAAAACACTTTCATTGTCTTATAATATGCATTTACCTTATTTGCTCAACGATTCCTAATGGATTCGCTGAACGATTCATTTTTCCAACCCTACCTTGCGTGACATTGATCGCGGTGATTGGTCAGATGACCCAGTCAGTTTGTGATTGGTATACTGACAAACGGAACGCCTATCACCATTACTGGATCACGGCTTGTCAAGTGTTCAAAATTTTATACAGTGTATGAACAGACATGGCATCAATTTTGCCTTACCAATTTGAGCCAGAGTCCTGGCTACACAGTCCAGAGAAGTTTGGGAGGCAGACTATTGTATGTAGCCTAATTTGCGCGCATCAGGGATCTCACATTTTAAGTTCCCTTTCGGATTTGCGATCACGCGTACTTCGTGTACAGGGAGCGGTGGTGCTGATCGCACATTCTACAAGATACATTTATTAGACACTTAGGCTTTGTTATGCAATGAATCCTCCGCCATGGTCACTTGATCAGTGAACTGTGATTCCTGCTGCACAGTGTGCGACTGCAACTTGTGCTGGATGAGCAAAGCAGACGTTTACAATGTTTTTTATTTTTGTAAGAACAGCAAAACGAGAGTGAAGGCGGGACTGCGGTAGGCAACGTAATGTAATTTGAATGTAGCGGTGGCATATTCTATGCTAATTTCACCCTCATGTTCCGCAGAGTATTTCCTGGCACAAAATGAGGCAGAGGTGGTAAAATCCCGATCAAAATCCCGAAATCCCGATTTTTATAAGTGCATATTTTAGTTATTTTAACAATGAGGTAATTAGATTTGTTATTTTGAGGACACTATCATATAATGTTTTTCACCACAGTATTTTGTGAAACTGGACCTTGTCAGAAAATGTTGTTCATTTTTAAAGATAAATTCATTAATCTGGAGCACTTTGAGAGTTCAAAATTAAGATTAAGAGCTCCAACCCATGTTCAGTGTGCAAATTGAACAAGGAAAAAGTCTGTGCATTACTCGTAGGCAACCTGAACTTTATAGGGAACTCTAGGGCTTGTGCTCGAGATGTGCAGATCAGCTCTAATGTCACCTGAATCCGCTGTTAAAAATAAATCAACCCGCCAACCGTTCAAACCTATGATATTCTCTAATTTAGATATCTGCACCTGCATGATCATCACATTAAAATTATTCAAATTCTCAGTGTTAAGGCGAGATACTACAGGTGAATAGGTTAAAATTTGAAACTAGCAGATATCACCATGAAACTTTCCCAGTTGATTACCTACATTAAGGTGAGAAAAAAATGTATTACAAGTTTTCTGTAATTTAATGTTTAAATATGCAAATGAGGCATTATCTAATTAAATATGCATTAATTTGCATATCTTTAAAAAAACGAAATCTGAGTATTGGATAAAGCCAGGTTCAAAATTATTTTTTCATTGTGTTCATATATTAGATGGGAAAAAAATTACAGAAGAATTTATGGATATCTACTTTTGTTATCCTGTAAATCAGAATATACTGTCAATAGCCTTAAAAAAATGATTTTCGCCATGTTTTTTGGAATAAAATGTTACATAAATCAGGCTAGGAATAATATATTTACAAATCCCTCTGTAAATGTCTTCATAATATAACTAGGTACAAGACTGGAAAGTATGGTGTATATATGTGCTACTGAAGTGGAGATTTCAGACTTGGAGTATGAGAAAAAAGTCATTTTGAGAAAACGGGCTTTAAAGATTTATATTGTAAATTTCCACACATTTCTACATGAAAACATTGCTAACAAGCAAAACAACTGGCCAAGTTATTGTTTATAACAATGTACATGAACAATGACAACTGAATAAAACAACATTGCCAAATAAGACCTTCAACTAACCACTGAGAACCACAAATACAGACACAAACTTATCATCAGAACTGCAACTCTCTTCTATGTCCATCGGAACACACAATGTCCACACAGAACACAAAGTTCACCCATGAGGGTTGAAAGCCTAGCTCTCCATGCCTGCACCATATGTAGGCCCCTCACCCCTCTCTTGCTGATGCCTTTTCAGCTTTTTAGCTGTGCTCAGAGTCTTTCTGCAACGTTTTGCACGCTCAGACTGGATGGATTTGGCTTTTGTGATCCTCAGCATGTCGGTTTCCCTGATGGTGCTGACGGTAACGACAGTGCTTTCCAGCCAAAGCTTATCCATAATGGCAAGCATGGCAGAGGCCCCCTCATTAAAAGTTGAAATGGCCATACTTGCTGCTGCCTCAACCCTACTCTTACCCACAAACACTGTTTTTGGACAGCGGGCCCAAATTACTGAGTTGAGGCACTCATTCGCATTTTGAGTGCCACCATGCTGCATGCGCTGCAGCAGACTGTCACTTGACATGCGGTGGTAGACAGGTACCAGCTTCTGGCCCACCTCCCGAGACAAAAAGCTTCCTGCATAAGAGCCTGTGGCTCTCTGGAGTTTCTCCATTTTCCTCCGCTCTCCTATACCAACACCAGGACAGGTTGCACCTGGTGTGCAAGGGGACTTCGTCACAGGACATGCTGTGGAGGAGACCAGCCCAGATCTCATTCTTCATTTTCTCTAGGGAACCCTGGTTATTTAGAATTGCCCCCCTGTAATAATTTTGTAATGTTTTACATTTTTTGGCCGTTAATTTTCCCAGCCCCTTTCCCAGCCTATTTCTGACAATAGGAGGATAGAACCTCAAAGTCGATCACCAGTCCTGTAAAAATATCTATGCACACCCCAATCCCATAGTGTGATGTGAACCCTCTTTTCTGCCAAGTGCCATCAAAAGACACACTGATATTTATAACTGCATCTGCATCCTCTCTCAGCAACTCTGCCACATCTTCATCAATATCTGCATAGGCCTGCCTGACCTGCTCCCTGGTCCTGTGAAGTGACTCCAGACCCCTCTCAATTTCTGCCGCTAAAATGAAATGTGTTTTTTATAGATACAGTACACAAAAATCTGTACTGTAAAAGTAAAACTGACCACCGTAACCCAACATATTGAATGGGATGGCACTTTATTCTATTCTTATAAATAAATATTCCATCCATACAAAACAAATATTGTTATAGTAATGTCATAATATGTTAGAAGGTGGTAACAGCCACACGTATTGGGCTATTTCTGACATTAGAAATTCTACAGACTACTATTCTTATAAATCTTATAAATAAATATTCCATCCATACAAAACAAATATTGTTACAGTAATGTCATAATATGTTAGGTGGCCACACGTATTGGGCTATTTCTGACATTAGAAATTCTACAGACTGCTTCAACTTTTCTAATACAACCCTGTTTCCATAGCTACCTGTCACTCTCTTGCCGTGCCTCTGATAAGTTTTAAGGTGAAGTCCAGGGAGCCCCAACACCTTGCTGATTTTTCTGAGAGCTGCATATCCCAATCCTAACTCGTGTGCCAAGAGGACCATTCGCACGTTCACATCAAATGCGACATCGTTCCTAGACTCATCCCGAAGTCGCGTAGACGTGAACACACTCCTGCGGTACTTGTCATCTTTACACAGACAGCACTCGAGCAATAAACTGCTACAGAACCCATGATTCTGTGGATCTATATTAATGTTTAGCCCTGACATACCACAATTCGGACAAGTTAAATCACCAATCAGCTCATTCAATCGCGCAACATGAACAAGCAGCCACTGTTGTGTAGCGTGCGCTCCACCTTTATTTATAGATTGGCTTCCCATCGACAGCTTACGTTCAGATACGCTTCCCGGGGGCATTTCACATGGTAATACATCACTAATTTTCCTTTTCCCCCTAGCAAGTGACAACTGTTGTATTCTTTTCGATGATTGACGCGAAGTCATTTTCATTCATTCACTCAAAAAGTCCCGCGGAAAGCTAAACCAAATCAGGAAGCGTCAAATCATACCATGTGACGATTAACGAATCACGTTAATCCCCCACGTAACTAATCCCCACTTTTGCTTTCACGATTGGTTGTTGATTAAAAGGAAATGACCATATTTGGACCCGACAGCATTGTAAAGGAGAGAGAGAGAGCTTTGTATGTGATGACAGCGATGGTTTAGAACGCCAACTTTTGTTGAATTTATGAGAAATATACAGACGCAAACTGACAAAGTGTAGTAAAATAAAGACCTAAATATGTATTTCGGACTTTTTTTTACCACAAGTCTGAAAGAAGACGTTATTGAAGTCAAATATCCCAAAATCTCAAAATTGACCAGTGAAAAAAAAAACGATGTTTTTGCCTGCCGTGTCTCGCCTTAAACATGATGATATGGCAACATGTCACACTGAAGTAGACTGCTTTTAAATTGACATTTATTTAAAATTAAATTAATTTATTTGAAGGTTATAAAACTTGATAAAAGTGTGCGAGGAGGACCAACTTGCCACAACACAAAGGGACTCCTCTAAAAAGAGGCTGGGAAGATGCAACACTCCAAGAAGAGTGAGCCAAGGAGGTGAAGGAAGCTTCCGCACCTCATAAGCCAAAGAAATCGCGTCTCAAAACAATGAAAAAATCCTGTATGAAACCAATGAAAGCCTTCTGCAGCCAGCCCCAAAGCACACAAATAACTGAGAAGACTTGTGCCTTTGGTCAGAGCGGTCAACATATGCCTTTAAAGGGGTCATGTAATGCCAAGTTAATATGATTATTTAGGGTCTAAATGAAAAGTTTGTAATATACTTTAATTAAAAATTCTCAATAGTATTGTAAGAGAAAACACATTTTACATCTTCAAAAACAGCTCTGTTTTCAGCACGACGTTTCAGTGCATATGCCTTTAAATTATAATGAGCTTTGCTGACTCCGTCCCTCTGTTCTGTGAGGCGTTTTGAGACAACGCAAATGGAGTATTGCATTTGCAGGATGTAAACTTTATTTTATCTTAATCCATCTTATAAACCATCTACAAAAGTAAGTTTAGTGTAGTGTTACCATGTTAAATTTAACACCTGTGTACACAGTTTGTAATAACACAATAACCATAACGCGTTGTTCATTATAAACGTGGGATTATGAATTATATTGAGAACGTCGCACATAGAAAACATGCCGTAATGTACCCAGAGTGTAAACATTAGCCGCATTCAACGTGAATTGTGCAAGCGATTTGCAAAGATTATATAAAGGTTAATAAAACATTACACTTATTACTTCTGGAGGTGCAGGAGGAACACGAATAGTTGGTACCGATTATTTTTTCAGGAGCAGCTTCTTAGCAAAACCAGATTTACACTGACCCTCGTTTATAAAACAGTCTGGTGAGAAATGATTCGCGCAAACATGAAAGCATTGACGTTGATCGTTGGGAATATTCCCTTCAAAAATAAAACTCAGCCACTGCGTCTTCAGCGGTTTGGATTTAGGAACATTAAAATGACTGCTGTGTCCATTACACCCAAGAACAGAACAACACAATCGCTCGACACCATTCTGCTCCAGTCTATCAACACCGGCGGACTGATGACGGCTCGCTCAGGGCGGGTCTGTGTTGAAACGCTGCTGTCAATTATCAATCGTGGGAGGGATGTCCAATCTAGTGACGTCACATGGTCGAACGGCTCAATTTGAGGCAGGGGAAAACATATAAGGAGATTAAAACAAAAACACTGGATGGATTTTTATCATTATATGATGGTTGTGTACAGGCACTGCCAACACACATTTCAGTACAATCAGCTTGTAAAAGTGCATGTACCATTATATGACCCCTTTAAAGCCTCTCCTCTGTGGAGGCAAAGGAAGGGGGAGCCACAGACACCTTCACAAGACCCAGGCAAACTCCATACAAAGCCCACTCACAGAGAGAGCCTACAGAGCCCCCACATGCTTGAGACAAGTCAACACTAAGAAAAAATGCCACCTTTTATAAGGCGGTTCTGAGGCGGTTCAGGCAGCTGACTGGATCCACCGCACAAGCCGTGCACCAAGACTCCACTAGGAAACATAGGAAACGTCCACTAGGAAACACACAGCCGTATAGTAGAAAGGCCCGAACATCAGCGAGAAGACCAGATCTCACGTTAAGGATGCCAAATCCTGCCTTGTAGCTGAGACAACATATCTATCCAGATTGGGATTTCCTACGGGGAGCCTACAACCAGGAAGCTCAGCTCCAAAAACTACAGCTGGGATGGCCAGAACGGGGCTTCCAACAGGAGCCGGATCCTGCGCTCCCTCATTCTGCAAAGGACCATGGTGAATAGCTTGACCAGAGGGAATGCATATAGCCTCAAAAACGGCCGTGGGTGAGCAAAGGTATCTGTCCCTATAGGTGCAGGATGAGACAGGGAGAACCACAGGGGCACTGATTTGAGTAAAAAAATGCCTTGCCAAAAAAGGCTCCAAATCTGAGCCACCGTTTGGCGATTCCACTTCCCCAACCCAAGTGTCCATTTCGACAGAAAATACGCTGCAGGGTTCAAAATGCCTAGGACGTAAACTGTACTCAGAGAAAGGAACCTGTCTTGATGATGATTATACTACTAATAATAATAATAGAAGGTGACCAGCATACCTGTTGTGGGTGCGCGACTGCCAGCCCCCCTGGCGGTTTATTTAGGACACCACTATCATGTTGTCTGTCTGCAGAACTCCTCCGAGTTGTCGCCTTTAAGCTGTCACAAGAGACAAGATTTGGAAGTGTTAGCGCCAAATCAAATGCACATGCCAGCATTAATGCAGCGCAGTAAGTAGAGAGAGAGATAGGAAAAACCTTCTACTCACTCTGCAGCTACTATGGCAGAACAGTGTTAAAACAGCTTGCCATAGGAAATTACTCTTAATACATGAACTCACTCGCTAGTAAGTGTCATAAATAGCCTAGCGTGTATGCGACAGGTCGAGGCATTTGACAATTTAACGTGCGGGATGTCGCTTACAGTGAAGCAAGACTACGGTGGTTGGTAACACCGAAGGTTCTCACTGCATCATCGCTATGCAGCATTGAGTGAATCTATAAAAGAGAATGCAAGTAATCTTAGTCATCGGTGCTCATTTTTCATGCTGTTTTCAAGATGAACTTTTAAAGAAAAGCTGGATTTATTTTTCAAGGACAGACCTACACTAGAGCCTAATTTAGAGCAGAAAGCCATTTCAACCCCAGCAATTACAAGCGATACCCCTGGACGACAGCATCAATCAAGGAGCTAAGGTTCACTGCTGGAATTGTTTGCTGTTTGGTAAGTAATTTAAAATCTAATGTGCCAATTTATTTTATTCTGGCCAGCACTGTTTTATACATGTTAAGTTTTATTTGAGAAACAGTCATTTTGCAGGATTGCTGATCAATCTGTAAAATCATTAACTCAGAGGCCAGACAGCAATTGTGTGATGATGGAATTATTGTTATGAGAATTAGCATTTTATTGCAATTTGTTTTTTTTTGGTGAGAACTCTTAAACATTCTGCTGATTGCTTGTTACATTTTTTAAGTCTCTGGGTCAGGTCTCAAAGAAATGTTTCAGAGTCAAATTTCCAGGTCTCAGAATAATTAACTTTATTAGACCAATTCAACAGTGAGATGCCAGCTGTTCATCTGACTTACAATGGTCAGCCTTCAGGTCTTATACCTTTTTCTTATCTCTAGATATCCAATGAGCATCTGTACAGTTATCTTTTTCTTTTTTCTCCTCCTCGAGATATTGCCACCGTTAGAAACATCTGCCTGAGGCCTTCTTTCTATTGGCGGAGAGTCTCTGACCATACTTTTTTTTAACATTAAACATTAAATATTGCATATACTTTTTTGAAAACTTCTCATATTACATGTTTTTCAGTACCTTCTCGTGCCTTTTACCATGTCCACCTTCCAATAAGATATATATATATATATACAGAGCTATTGGGTACTTTTCCATCTTTACAAATGACCTAGTTTTCTGCTTGGCATTACAGCACATAGACCTTTGCATGAGATTTTCCCCTAAAATCGGACAGGAGGAGGAGCTCTAGGACTGACTCACGGGGTTCACTGCCCCATTAGTCCGCACCCCAAAAACCCATTTGTTCGGAAGCTCTAGGAATAATATCAATCCAGTCTGCACTCCACAGAACCTTGAGTTTAATAGCACATCAAACTCACTACTCCACCACAGACCCAGGTCATCAGCTTAGTTTCATCTCTCAAGTTCCCTAATTAAGTCATTTATGTTTGTCTCTTACCTAATTCTCAGTGCCATTTGAGTTCAGTTTAGACTCAAAGGAGGAATACAGTGAAATCAGTCGGACATACAGTGGATACAATTATAAAAATAATTAAAGTAATAAGATTATACATAAATAAACTTCTCATCTGGCAAAACGCCGGTGTGACATATTTTACATAGCTGCTTGTTTTACTTTGAGATTTTCCCATGTGGATTGTAGTTTAGGAAGTATAGCAGATATCCAGCATCCATATCAACCTGTAGCCCAAGACTGGTTGCCCATTGAAGCTAAGCAGGGTTGAGCCTGGTCAGTACCTGGATGGGAGACTCCTCCCAGGTTGCTGCTGGAAGAGGTATTAGTGGGGCCAGCATGGGGTGCTCACCCTGTGGTTTGTGTGTGTCCTAAAGCCCCAGTATAGAGACGGGGACACTATAATGTCAAAGAGCACCGTCTTTCGGATGAGACGTTAAACCGAGGTCCTGACTCTCTGTGGTCATTAAAAATCCCATGGCATTTCTCGTAAAGAGTAGGGGTGTAACCCCGGTGTCCTGGCCACATTCCACCCATTGGCCTCCTAATAATCCCCATCCATTGAATTGGCTCTATCACTCTCTCTCCTCTCCACCTGTATCTGGTGTGTGGTGAGCGCACTGGCGCCGTTGTACTGTGGCTGCCGTCGCATCATCCAAGTGGATGCTGCACACTAGTGGTGGTTGAGGAGAGACCCCCCTGATATGATTTTAAAGCACTTTGGGTGTACTGAGAAACTCAGTTCCTGGAGGGCCACAGTCCTGCAGAGTTTAGTTCCAACCCCGCTCTAACAAAATAAATAAGGGTCTTTCAAACCAGAGGAACATTTTCATAGTTCCTGTAACTATTTCCAGAAAGGACCCGCTTTATTGTGTGTTGTCACTGCAGAAACTAGGGATGATTTTAGCTATATGAACGTGTTTTGGCGGGACTAAATTAGCTCCTATTTCAGAGTAGGGTGTAACCCAACACATTAGGAACTTCCATTGACACAAATTAAGCAGATTGGCTGAACGTATGCAAAACACTGGCACCCGCCATTTTTAAATAACCATGTAAACGCAGTTGATTGCATATAGGATGTAGCATACATGTTATATAAATATTTAAGTTTTACATGTCTTTGCTTTGTGGCATTAAACTGGGATTAACAGTTGTCTTTTTTTCGCTTTAGACCTGATGCTGTTGAATGAGGAGAGTCAAGATCTGAATGAAATGGAAGAGAAAGATCAGTACAAGACGCATCATCATTTGAAAAATCCAACTGAAAAAAAATATTTTATTTGCTTACAGACTGAAAAAACGACCTCACGAAAAAGGGCTCAAAAGACAGGGACTGAAAAATATTTCACCTGTCAACAGTGTGAAATAAGTTTCAATAAGCATGGAAACCTTGAAGTCCACATGAGAATTCACACTGGAGAAAAGCCTTGCACCTGCTCTCAGTGTGGAAAGAGTTTCAGGCAAAAAGCAAACCTTAGTAACCACATGAGAGTTCACACTGTAAAGAAGCCTTTCACCTGCCAACAGTGTGGAATAAGTTACAAGCAACAAGGAAAATTTTTAATCCACATGCGATCTCACACTGGAGAAAAGCCTTTCAACTGCTCTCAATGTGGAAAGAGTTTCAGTGTACAAGAAAGCCTTAAAGTCCACATCAGAATCCACACTGGAGAAAAGCCTTTCACATGCCAACAGTGTGGCATAAATTTCACTCAAAATGCAAGCCTTAAAGTCCACATGAGAGTTCACACTGGAGAAAAGCCTTTCACATGCCAACAGTGTGGCATACGTTTTACTCAAAGAGGACACCTGAACAGTCACATCAGAATTCACACTGGAGAGAAGCCTTTTACCTGTCAACAGTGTGGAAAAAGTTTTGGCCGAAAGGGAATTCTTAACAGGCACTTGAGAATTCACACTTGAAGCCTTAAGAGCCAAATTGTTTATTTCATTCATATATATATAAATATATAAATATAAATCATCGCCTCTTTATTTACTGAACTTTTCAACTCACTGTTGTTTGTTGACAGTGTCCATTTAGGGCCCCCAGAAGTCTAGGACCAGCACTGATCTCTGCACATGTATTTCGAACTTCGTTTTTACCCCTAAACGTAGAAAGAAAAAATAACTTTGGCATAAGTACATTGCAAAGTTCTTTTTTTCTTGTCAACAAACAACAGTGAGTTGAAACTTTTAGTAAATAAATACAAAAAAGCAATAGGACATTGAATACATTATGCAATGTCTCTTTTTTTTGTCTTCACTGTATGAATTACATATACATTGATTCTTATTAAAGTTACTAATGTTATTCAGTGAAGAGCTGTGAATGATTCTTGTTTTCTCTTGTTATTTACATAAACATTAACATAAAGTAACAGCAGTCTAGTATCCGCTGCTCTCTTTTTCAGTTAAAGACCAAATGCACAGACCTTATACACTGACAAGCAATCCTCCTGTTTACCGAAGACATAACTGAATGTGTTTGAAGGGATAGTTCTCCCAAAAACGAAAATTACCTCATGATTTACTCACCCTCAAGTCATCGTAGGTGTATATGACATTCTTCTTTCAGACGAATACAATCGGAGTTATAATAAAAAATGTCTTGGCTCTTCCATGCTTTATAATGGCAGTCAATTGTTGTTTCTGTTTTGAAGTCCATACAAGTGCATTTTCTCCATCATAAAATTGCTCTACACTGCTCATAATACTTGGTTAGTAAAGGCCTTCTAAAGTGAAGTGATGCATTTGTGTAAGAAAAATATCCATGTTTAAAACTTTACAAGCTGTAATCTATAACTTCCGCTAACCAAATGCTGTACCATGAATTTTCCCCTACAAGGGAGTGTAAATGCCCCACCTATCAATGGAAATCCACGCTAAGGAACTTCTCTAGCGGCCGCGAGTCATGATTAGCGTTGACATCCTAACAGATGGCATCTAATGTTTCTTGTTTCGGCCGTTTGTAAGCTATTTTAGTAGCTGTGATCTACTAATAGACTCAAAGGCATCAAGGCTAATGCCCCCTCTATACCCTCTTGGGACTTATCTCTGGTGCTACCGCACTGCATGGACCTCCCTTTGAGCCCTGCAGGCAGCTGAGTTACAAGTCCTGTCTTTAAAAACAGTTAACCTGCTTGCTTTGCCTCTATCAAGGGGGTAAGTGACTTGCACGCATTTTCAATCAACGAATCGTGCCTGGAATTCGGGCCGACTATCTCTCACATTATCCTGAGCCCCGGCCTGGATATGTGCTCAAGGTTCCTACCTCTCCTCTTAAAGGGGACCAGGTGGTGAACCTGCAAGCGCTGCCCCGGAGGAGGCAGACCCAGCCTTGACTTTTCTCTGTCCCGTCCGCTTCAATGCAGTTAATGTGGATAGAACACAAAGTCTCAGGACCTCAGTCCAAGTCTTTGTCTGTTATGGAGACCAGCAGAAGGGAAAGGCTGTCTCCAAGCAGAGGTTAGCCCACTGAGAAAAACAAAAAGATAGTGGATGCAATCTTCTTGGCGTATCTCAAAACGCACCATGCCCCCCTGGGTTGCAAGACCACTCCTCTAAAATGAGAGTGTAACTTCTCTGCCTCGCTGACATATGTTTGTAGAACTGTAGGGCGACACCAAACGCGTTCGCTAGAAAAATAGCCTGTGTCGAGCCGTTTGCTTGCCATGGGCTCCCTTCACATGAAGCCAGTTACACTGTAAGCCCGGTTCGAAGTGTCGGCTTGCTGCGCCATTCTCCTCCTATGGACTGGATACATGCTCCATTCTTGCTCCAGTAGAGTTCCTCTTAGCCGAACCCTGTCGAGTTTCTCCACACCCTTCGGCAACGGACATGGCGGAGCGTCCGATGTGTGATGCATTTTTTTAAATTAATCATAACTAACATTTTTTTTTCAGGGACAATATGCTGTAACAATATTTCTTTCATATGCTTTTAAATGTGATGAAAACTTGTGACTTTGAGTGTGTGAGTGTATAATTAAGAAATAGGGAAAATAAAACTAGACAGATGTGTAGTTTTCAAACCTTGTGATAACCAAATTTGCTTTCCAACCAGTTTGCTTATGCCAGTAACAGAGGGAAAAAAGGGCGGGGCTCGTTTTACCAATTGAACCAATCATATTGTTAGAAGGTCACATGTTAGTCACGATCTTATTTGTTGTTCCTATTGTATAAAAACTAGGGCTGTCAATCGATTAAAATTTTTTATCTAATTAATTACATACTCTGTGATTAATTAATCGCATACATAATTTTATTAGGTTTAGTGACAACATGTTACAATGTTTACATGGTACAATTTCTGGTAAGCTACGTTTTTTAATTATTGCTTGACACAAATTTCACGATTTCAATTCAATTCTTGTGATTTGATTAAATATTGACTCATTTGGATAAATATTAGGTACACAAGATAGGTGTTAATTTTTCTCAAGAAAAAAAAAATCTCACCCAATGCTGTAAACATACAGAGAGCCTATCAGCTGTATGGTTAAAAATAACTAAAATTAAATATAATGCGTTATTTATTATAAATAACTACTTTATTTAATGATATAAGTAAAAAAATTTATGCATATGTAATATAGTAGGCTACATATATTCAGTGTTGGGGAGTAACGGAATACATGTACCGGCGTTACGTATTCAGAATACAAATTATGAGTAACTGTATTCCGTTACAGTTACAATTTAAATAGTTGGTATTTAGAATACAGTTACATTGTTGAAATCAAGGGATTACATTACGATACTTCTTTGTTTCATGAGTTTATTCACTCTCTAAATAAATTAAGGCAACTCGGCATGCGACACACCCCTTCCAACTCCTAGAGTTATCCTTCCCGTCCAGATCTAATGCTACCACTTATTTGAAGTTAACATTATAAAATATGTAGACCTACACTACAAAATAAATAATTTGAAATTGGGCAATTCCAGCGTAATGAATGTGACATTTGCAGTCAAAACTTGAAATAACTTGAAATAGAAATTATCAGAAAATGCATTTACGAATATATTTAAAAACGTCTGTTTATATCCATACTCCCTAATAAAGGAGTCCAGACATTAGAAAAATATCTGTCTACACTTGCGTTTTCTATTTAATTTGAGGCAAATAAACATGCGTGACACAAAAAAATCTTTAACTTTTAGGTGGCAAAATATTTTTAGTAGCCTAGCCTACTTCTGTGAATTACACTGCTGAAACCGAAAGTAATACTACCCACCGGATGAAGAAGGGTTGGCTCTCCACAGAACATAAAATATTCATTTTATTAAATTTTTCGCGTTCACATTTATGAGGAAAAAACAATGTTACAGACGTGCGCGCTCTGAAAGCGGCACTAAAAGACTGCTTTAAAACTTTTCCAGAGGCCTCAAACAGAAAGCAAAGCCTTTCTTTAAAGTGAATTATTAATTCGTTTTGTATTAATTGTATCTTAATTTTAATAAATGTTTCATCAACCAATTGGCTGGATTTAATAAATAAGAAGTAAATATAGCAAATATATAATCACGACATGGAGGCGCTGGCGCGTGAACTGGAGCTTGTGTCATAAATGAACCGAAACTTAGCGTAAGATTATACTTGCCTCACAGTCACAGTCACAGACATGTCTACTTTTAAACAGAACCATTCAAAAAGAAAGAAAACAGACTGCTCTCTGCTGATGTAATCCGTATGAAATGCGCATTTCTCTCTGGCGCGTTCACTATAGCATACTGCAAAGATCGCGAGTCAGCATCGTCAACTTCGTCTTTGCAGGTGACAGTTACACAGAAAACACTTGTTTATTAATAAACAATTAAAATGTCTATTGCTATATTTTAAATATTCATAATCATTACTTTTGCCGGTTCATTGTGACAGCTTTTAGGTGCTTTATTGGCAGCGCCACATGTTACAACGCATCACCATTCCGCATTCCAACACTTATAAAATGCAATTCAATGTGGAAGTAATCCAAGTATTCAGAATACGTTACTCAGATTGAGTAACGTAACGGAATACGTTACAAATTACATTTTCGGGCATGTATTCTGTATTCTGTAATGAAATACATTTTGAAAGTATCCTTCCCAACACTGCATATATTTAGAAAAATACTCTCTACAGTTCTTTTTTATAGCCTACTATATGGTCATGAAATGGCTTTCCTGAGGTAAATGTTTTGTGACATAATTGTTCTCCAGCTGTTTTATTGACCTCTTTTCGCGGTTGAAAAACACTGATTGATCGAGGAATATAGATTTCGGTAAGTTGTACATATCTTTCAACATTGTTAATTCGTGTTTATTTACTATTAGCTAGTAGAGATGATAGGTTCACGTGCCGCTAGGGATCTGTCATGTCACATTTACAAGCACCAAAACAGTATTTATTGTTTGAATTTCGTAATAAAATGGACAGAATCTTAGAGCAGAGATTTTTTTTTTATATCATAAGTAACGTACGTGCTCTGTATTGTCTGTCGGTCTCCGTGTCCTCTGTGGTGCGCGATTTTTCTGTGCGTGAGAAAATGGTTGTGTGGCACGCATTCACTCACTCACTCACTCTCACACACTCACACACAGATTTGCTAAATTTGCGTTTCAGTGTTTGAAGATGACTCTACTAGAGTGGTATCACGTGACGTGCTATCGTCCTACAGCCGGATTAATGTTAACTCCTGGATGCTTTGCATTGATGTGGTACTTTAGAGTTTACGAACTCCGGTGATATGCAAATTCCTTGCAGACGACTTTATTTTTATCAACACTTCCATCAGGTTGTTTGTTAGTAAATGTTCCAATCAATGATCTAGGTAGCGCGTTCTCGTCTCCCACTTTCATTTTACAGTCAAATGGTGGCTTGAACGGCTCCGGGTCAACGGTCAATATGGAATGGATTAATCTGCGTTATTTTTTTTAACGCGTTATTTTTTCTCAGATTAACTAATCGAAATTAACGCGTTATTTTGACAGCCCTAATAAAAACTGTTGTATCCGTGATTTCTGGTGGGAATTTCAATGGAATTGGTCTGAGATCCTCCGGCCATGCTTAAAGCTTCTTCTTGGGGGAGATTCTCTGAGAATTGCTTGAGTAATCTCCTGGCTGTGATTTAAAGCATTTAAAGACATTTGCTGAAGTCTGTCTGTTAATTGCTGCTGCAAGTTAGGGACACAAGGTATTTAGCGAAACACTAAAGACCTTTTTTACCAAGTGATAGTGTGGATTGCGTTGAGAACACTAGAGATCTTATTTCCAAATGATAGTGATTCGATAGGGGGCGAGATGTCGTTCAACTCTTTGTGAGACTCTTATGCGGGGTTAGATTCCGGCCAGCGTCAGCTCGTGCGTTCAGAGGTAACTCAAGTGAGTATAATGTTTTCAGGTGCCAAAGTCACCAGGTTTAACCTAAGTCAGGTGTGTAGGGGAAAAATCTACCACAGATACCAGGCCTAGCACTCGTATGGACTGGTGGAACCTGTGCTAGGCTGGGCCCATATGTGTATTCTTCCACGGTACGGCTCCCTGCTGCGAGCCTGTGTCTTTCCCTTGGCAGAGCCCCCTCTGCCGTCACTGACTGGTGTGTCTCCCCTGTGTTATATTTTATGACTCTAAATGTTTGTGATTTGTGGGATTAACTTTTGTCTTTTTTCGCCTCAGACCTGATGCCGTTAAAAGAGGAGAGTCAAGATCTGAATGAAATGGAAGAGAAAGATCAGAACAAGACACATCATGATTTCATAACTGAAGAAAAGTCTTTGAATTGCTCACAAGCTGAAACAAATTCCTCACGAAAAAGGGCTCAAAAGACAGGGAATATAGGTGATTTCACCTGCCATCTGTGTGGACTGAGTTTCAGAAAGCAGGGAAGCCTTGAAGTCCACATGAGAGTTCACACTAGAAGGAGGCTTTACCCCTGCCTACAGTGTGGAGTAATTTTCAATCAACATGGAAACCTTAAAGTCCATATGAGAATTCACACTGGAGAGAAGCCTTTCCCCTGCTCTCATTGTGGAAAGAGTTTCAGGCTAAAAGGAAACCTTAAAATCCACATGAGAGTTCACACTGGAGAAAGCCCTTACACCTGCCAACAGTGTGGAATGAGTTTCAGACAAAAAGGAAACCTAACTTACCACTTGAAAGTTCACACCGGAGAGAAGCCTTTCACATGCCAGCAGTGTGGAACAAGTTTCATTCAGAAAGGAAACCTTACAAAACACATGATCATTCACAACAGAAATCCTTTACATGCCAACAGTGTGGAAATAAGTTTCAACCAATATGAAAACCTTAAACTCCACATGAGAATTAATTCTGGAGAGAAGTAAAGTAAACATTTGTACATTAGTGTTTATGCAAATGCAAGTATGCCAGACCGACAGTTAACATACTGATACGCTCATGAGATCATGTTTCACACTTAATTTGCAACAGCAAGATCTTTAAATGATATGAAACATTTTTATGTGTGATGAATAGTTTACTTTAGACTTCAGATAAGGTGATGTTGATCGAGCATTCATCGAGAGCAGAACAGCGGCGTAGGGGTCGTCGTCAACGTACTTGTGTCCACCAGACCCTCCAGAGGCGTTCCTAATTTGGCGAGTTTCACCATTTGCTCCAGGAGATACGCCTGGATGATGGCCGCTTTCAGCAGTAATCCCACCTGTCCCGCGACCAGTTTGAGGACCTGTTGTCCCACATCGGAGTGAGGATCACCCTCACCAACCTAATCTGTCATTTATTTTTGTTTTGATGTTAAAGCCCATGTTGCAGGTTTAAAAAAAAAAATAATTATTAATATAACCATGTATGAAAATATCATATGAAAAGTTAATGCAGGATTTAAAATTGTTTTGCGAGACATAAGGGCACAAATTTAGTAGAAAACGTAACAGTTTCCTTGACCGTGTTGAAAAACCGCTTTTTTTCAGCATCGCGTCATATTACGTCACGGCCGGTAGTCGTTCGCCGGCCTCTGCGTTTACTCAATAGAGAGTGCGCTGGGATTCAGTGTGTTTTCTGTGGTTGTTGTATTTCAATTAATTATCGTCGTGGTAATTATTGTGAATTATGGCCTGTCAGGACATCGACTCCACAGATTTCCGAACAAAAAAAGGACGGTGCGTTTTGTGCGGGTGAAGAGACGGACTTCACTTCTGCATCTGCTCCGAAACACGCGGTCGTGTGTAGGTCGTGTGTAGCGTTCACTTTAGACCGGATGATAATCCAGGCGATATGATGGAGTTCAACATGGGACGCCGAAGCAAGAACCTAGTGAGCCTCCTTCGGTGCACACACACACACACACAGACAGCTGCTTCATCGGGTCTGCCGGTCCATCAACATGTGGTTCGGCCAGCGGTGGGAAACATGACGTGCACGGATCCGTCAGAGATCACTTATTGTACATCTGTTTTACAAAATGTGCCTTGTCTTAATTTAATTCATGAACATATCCTACATAAACTTGTAATGTAATGCATTTATGTGTTTGTTATTAGTCTGCAGCCGAAACTTATGATATAGTATATCATAATAATATGTTATTATTATTATTATTATAACGTTAAATATAATATATTATGTTCTATAATTCATTTTCAATCTGTACAAAACCACTTTAATGTTTGTGTTGGCTGTTTACATATGACGTTTTTATACAGTTAGACAGCTGTCATTGTGATTAGTTTTGTATTCATTTATTCAAAACCTTTAAATATAAAGTCCCTCTTCCTCTGGAAACTGTCTCCTAATGACTTACATACACAACATATGCAGTTAAAGGTCTACTAGCTTTGTTATTGCCCGATACATGATAATAATCATTGCTTTCCTATTGTTTACTTTAAGACCGCGCTCCCGGCCGTTACGTCACTTCCGGCTTGGCGGTTTTCAAATGCGGAACTAAAATTTTCACACAAAAATGACTCTAGAAGCCTAAATAGCATTTTATAAGTATATGTTTATATTTAAATCTAGTTTAAATCATTCTTTTCTATACATTGGCTCACTGTGTACTCTAACCTGCAACATGGCCTTTAAATGGAGCCAGCCTCCAAAAGGTTTTTTTTTTTTTTTTCTCACACAACACTATCCAGACACGAAGTATGTTCTTATGCACTATGTTGGTTGTCTTAACATTTAGAATAATAATGTTTCATATAATCTAGATTAGATATGGAATAAATAGCATTCAATACAAAATTAATATGTCTCATATATTGAAATCAAGTTTTTATGTGATATAATATTTTCTTTGTTGTGCATTAGAACCACACCAGGCATTTAGTCATATTACGAAATAATTGATTGAGGCACCCAGCATCCAGATACTTCACGTGTTAGCAGCAAGCAGGCTCCTGATTGGTTAATGCGAGATGAACTGACGCCAAAGTTCAGATTTTCAACTTGGGCGTCAGACGCAAATTCGTCCACCGCGCTAAACGCCTCATTCGCGCCACAGTACCTCTTTACATTGACTTAACATGGAAATCACTCACGCCAGACGCTCTATTCGCGTTTGTGTGAACGCAGCATAACAGGTAGTTTGTTCTGCAATGTAATTGCTGACAGCTGTCTTCTCTGAAACCGCTTCAGTGGAATGTAAAACTGGTTCACATTATCACTAGATCCCACACAGAACACAAGTCTGTCCTGAAGAGTGAAAGGACTTAACATGACCCACTGCAATCCCCTGACTGTAAGTCATTAATAAATGTTAGTTGGTTGAAAACTAATAAATTACTCTTTTAAACGTTGCTTTAACACTTAAATGTTTGTGCTTTTGAACACAGACCTGCTTACAACTTCACGATGCATCAATAAATTATATACTGATGATTTACCATTGGTTTGATTATCATTTGTTCATTATTAATCATTGATTGAGATAATGATGCTAAAATAAGTTTGACATTAATATCAAGTGATTATTAATATATCAACTAATAACTTGAACTGGCAAGTGATTCGTTCAAACATAATTCAGCACGTTGAAAAAATATTAAATTACCCCCTGGGATTTGCACTTCGCCACTTTGTTACAGGCAAGGTTCTCAAGTTTTATCAAAAGCTTGGAGTGAGATCACATGTGGTTATGGGAGGAGCCCTAATGGAGCCCCACCCCCCAATTTTATCCATTGTTCATAATTAATCAGCACAAATTGAAATTATAACAATTGGTAAATCTGATAAATGACAGAGCAATTAATTACATCAAATATACTCTTTAATGTTATATTTCAAAATTACAAATATACAAAAATACAAATTCAATGGGTTAATATATTTTTTGACAGGTTAAAAAATATTACCCAGAGCACTCTGCTTTAATACATGTAGCCTTAATGTAACTAGAAATACTATTAATACAATATAATTTAAAATAAAATGAAGAAATACATCTTCATTCCTTCCCATCCCCTCTAACATTTCCCTTAGTTTCAGATAACGTAAGCTAGCCAAACTGAGCTAAAGCTGGCCTGGTTGCAAAGTAGTTGTAGAGTTTTTGACTGCATCAATAATAATGTATACGATGGGCTATATATTAAATGTTCTAGCCTAAAAATGTTAGACAAGCTTTCTTCCAACTTATATTCTCCATCATGACTTGTGTACGCGCAATGTTGTTGGTCATTAGTAACGAACGTACGATGGCCGAGAATGTTCCGTCAACTTCCGTGTGTTCGCGCATCTATGTTGCCTAGTAACGAACGCAGTCTGGCAGAGATACGTGCTGGCGGCAGGAAACTTCACTTTGTGTGCCTGCGCCTCCTATACAACGTTATATATAAAGCTTGCAGGACAACTTGTTGTCATTGATTTTCAGCGTGAGAAATACACGGTGTGGCGTGTGAGCATGTGAACTGGTTGAATTGTGTGAGTGTGACCTTTTGTTTGGGGGTGGCCCAGTCCTTTAAAGGATTGGTTTACTTTTAAAAAAACTTTTGCTGATAATTTACTCACCCCCATGTCATCCAAGATGTCCATTCTTTCTTTCTTCAGTCAAAAAGAAATGAAGGTTTTTGATGAAAACATTCCAGGATTTTTCTCCATATAATGGACTTCAATGGACCCCAAACGGTTCAAGGTCCAAATGACAGTTTCAGTGCAGCTTACCAGACGATAAACGATACAAGACGATGAATAAGGGTCTTATCTAGCGAAACGATCGGTCATTTAAAAAATAAATACAAAAGTTTAAGTTTTATAAGCACAGATGCTCGCACCGAGTCAGTGTTTACAAATGTGAGGAAGAAGGACCATATACACATATTCAAATGTCTTTGTGTCAGTTTATCATTTAAAATGCCCATTTCGTGTGTGTATCCTGGGTGTTTTAATACTAAAAAGGCTAAAAGAAAATTTTCGTCAGGACAGAAGCGTGACTTTTTCAACGTAATTGCGTATTACGTGACGTCACGAATGCGCATCACAGAACAGAGCAAGGCGAGCAGGTCAAAAACCTTAATTTCTGTTCGACTGAAGAAAGAAAGACATGGACATTTTGGATGACATGGGGGTGAGTAAATTGCTTCTTCTGTAGACGTTATCATGGATTTGCAATTGAACAAAAGATGGCAGACTACCCCTGAATCCAATCACACCTGCCTTACCACCTTTCAGCCATGTTAGAATCGATTACTGTGGTCTCATTGAGGTGAAGAGGGGTAGAACTCATGTTGTAGGGTGCTTCCCCTTTAAGGATGTTGATTCTGTGGGCTCGATCATGCATGTAGAAAAAAAAACTGAACTGAACCGAACCGAGTGAGAAAGCCTGTTGATGCTCATATGCAGACTTTCTAATGTTCTATAACAATTACAGATAAAAATATAATCTAAAGCTATATATTCTCAGCGTGTTTGACCACACAAACATAAATGTGCACATAAATACTCCCAACTACAACTAAATGACAACAAAAACTTAATGTGTACATTGTGAGTTCTGCACAAGAGGAATAAAAGACAAAAAACAAGATCCAGGTTAATGGTATCATTTTATGGATAACACATGTCAAAAGATAAGAGTATGATATTTACCTGCTTTAACTGTAGAGCTGTTCATATTGAACTGGCCTGTTCTCTGAACACCGATTCCAGTTTTTGTGCTCTCAGAAGTTTTATTTGTGGAAGGGGTCAAGTTAAAGAGGTAATTTCAGATAATGAAACCAACTTCATCAGGGCAGAGTGAGAGTTGAAAGAGGCATCAACATCAATCAAGACAAAATACAGAAGGCACTGCTGAGAGAGAATGTGGAGTGGACTTTTAATCCTCCTAGAGATGTACAGGAAGAAATCATTCGAATCCTCAAAATGATCCTATGTTCCGTACTGAGACAGCAGACCCTTGATGATGAAGGCCTACAGACTGATCTATGTGAAGTAGAAGCCATACTCTACAATTGTCCAATTACTGCAGTTTCAGAGGATGCTCAAAATCCAGAAGCCTTAAACCCTAATAATTTGCTTCAGATGAAAGGAGTTGCTATTTTGTCTCTCTGGCTTTTTCAAAAGGATGACATCTATTCCAGAAGGAGATGGAAACAAGTACAGTACATCTTCTGTGACCTTCTCTGAAAACTATCGATTAAAGAGTACCTCCTGCTAATGCAGAAGAACAAAATAAAAAAAACTGGCAGTATTTTGTTCTCATTATCGATGATACCTCACCACGGATTGCTCTGCCTTTAGGTCGAATTTGAAACATTCCTGGGTAACAAAGGGTATTGAGTTGAAGTGAGGAAAAAGACCAGTATTCTGGAGAGACCTATTAGCAAATTATGCTTCCTAAGAGACATGTCATGAAAATATAAAGAAAATGGCCATAAGATCAAAAGACTTTGACTGTCAGGATATACACTCGGACAATAAGGTTAAAAGATTCATAGTAACTTTTAATTAAGCTTTTTAGAAGGACAGCAGAGAAAATCAAATGCATAAACAGTACTTTGAGAATAATCCTGGAGAATGACCATCTTTTCACTTGTAGATAACAGTAGAATAGTAGGTGACATGAAACGTAATCCAAGGAAGGCAGAGCATGAACATCAAGGAGAGGGTGGGATCACCGGATGAGGAAAACAGGGAAATATCATCTGGGTGAACTGTGGAAACAGACTGGAATAAAAAGTCTGAAATGCACAGAGAGCAGGATAATGGGTCTTTCCTAGTTCAAGGTTCGACAGAGACTGGAGGCGAGGTGTGCTCTTTAGTAGTGCTAGTGATTGCTGGATTAATGACAGGTGCAGGTGATTAGTATAGGGTGAGTGTGATCTTTGTGTTGTGGATGTGAATGAGCCTGATTGATTCCTGACATGGACTACGTTTACATGCAGCCAATAACCCGTTCAAAACCAGAATATTAGCAATAACCCAGTCACGCACGGCCATGTAAACACCGGCAAAACCCTGAATATGCTCATATACCGGTTTTTAAAAACCCGAATATGATCCCTGGGTTACCCCTTTTCTAACCCGAATATTTGGTCATGTAAACGCGTATCGGCATATCCCCATCAAAAGGAACAGTGATTTGGGTTCTGCTCATGTTCTATTCGCAAGGAATCTTGGTCTTTTGAGGAGAGGAACTTCCGTCTGGCGCATACAAAAACCAGCGTGCAGTATACTGGAAGTAAACAAGACGTAGAGGTATACATGGTTAGACGCAGCACAGCACCATACTTTTGGAGCGAGGAGGAAACCAGTTTCGATCAATTTCAAAGGCGATCGCTATCTGCCCCGAACTATTCATTATCCGCGTGCTGCTGCTGCTGTTGTTGTCTGTGGATACAGGAAGAAGAATCGGAAATGACGCATATTGGGTCTTAAAGGGATATTAATTTTATTAAGAAATTAATTTTTGTTATGTTTTAGCTTACCTCAAGGGCATCCAAGATTTAGGTGTCTTTGTTTCCGCAGTAGTTTAAATTTTGATATTTTTAGGTCAAACCGTTCTTGTCTGTCAGTCATATAATGCAGGTCTGTGGTCACCACCTCAAAGAGCATGCACAGAGAAGTCCAAATTAAACATGATTTAATGACTCGTAAATGTAAGTAGACATTGATGGCCTAAGACACGAAATGAGCGGTTTGTGTGAGAAAACAAACAGTATTTATATAGTTTTTACCTCTTGTAACCACAGCCACGTCCAAGTGATCTGAGGGCGCGGGCGCTTCGGGCTGCGCAAGCGCCGGAAGTGATCTCTCGCGCGTGTACGTCACGAAACATTTTACGTCATGAAAAAATTCAACATTGTCTGTTGATATATCGAAATCGTCTTCCATTGCGATTTCCTGTATATCTAAATATGTTTAGATATTCACAGTGTCACGCCCGGCTTTGCCGTGCTAGGTGTACCCACTCAACCATGCACAGAATATGTTGGCCCGTTTCTCTCCTCCCAGCCTGAAGAGGGAGCTGGTGGTTTTCGGTCCATCTGACAGCAGCTGATTGGCTGGACTGTTTAAAAACCTCTCCTGCCAGTTGTCGTCTCCCTCTGCTCGTTCTGCTCTGCGCGTCTTGGCATTGCTGGGGCCTCCAGGATGGCAGCAGTACCAGCTTACTCCTTTTGGCTTTGTTTGCATTACACATAGTCTACACTTTACTGATCTGCACTACACTTTGATTAGTCTTCTTGCTTCTCATTTACTGACTTATACTTATTGATTTAAATTATGATTTCATCTAATCATTTCATGTTTAAATAAACTATTTCTTGATTTAACTTGACAAACGGTTCCCCTATGTCACTGCTACACGATAGACGATTATCAGCTGATAGACGCGATGCGCTGATGCGCCGATCAGAAGATGATAAATTAGCCTATTAAACAAATCTGTAGCTGAATGAACTAGTTAAAAATCCCCCCCCCCCCCATATTTTATATATTTCGTTAAAGTGTATAAAATGCAAAGCCTACTCTGTACATAGGGATGAAATTAAATTAATAAAAGTACATCAACTTTTAAAATAAGTTATTTTTGGTTTAGTTTTTTCAAGTGTTACATTAATGTTGGATAACATGAACAAGCACAAAGGCACGCTGTAGGGATGGGCGATAGAAATTATTTTGTTTTCGATCCAATACCAATTATTTTCAAGATTTCAACACCAATACTTCTGTGAAATATTTACTTAATTATTTTTCCTTTAATTTGTAATATTAAATAAACTGCAATAGACATGACCTTTTTGTTACATTGCAACTGACTGAACATTAATCGAATAAACACACATGCTCAAATAAGCTGATCTTAAAGTCGGCATGAAATCAAATTTGACAAATCTTCTTTTTATATGTAATATTGTAGTGTTTATTATAAATGATTTATCTGTGCACTTCATTATTTTTTTTTAATTCATGTACCCTTATAATCTTTAATCAAATACATGACCCTTCCCTCCCCCCTCGAAACGACCGCTCTTCTCTTTCGGTCACGTGCAATGGCGAAAGGGTGCGGCCAGAGTCGATGAGGGTGTGGCTATCGGTGCGCCGCCGCCTCTCAGAGAACCTGTCAGTGTCAGTCATCGATCGCAGCCAGCAACATGGTGGTCAGGTGTATTTTTGGTTGTGCTCTTCCTCACGTCCTCTTTTCTATCCCTAAAGAACCAATACTGCGTGCCCGGTGGCTCGAGAAATCCTCCACAATTGAATGTAAGCTGGCATTCAAATCTGCCTCCATTTTGTTTGCAACGTCCAACCTCCAACGATCCAATCAATTCCCGAAGGACGAAATCAAGCCCCGCCCTACATTTTTTTCTAATTTCAGAAGCCGTTTCACTCGGAAATACGTCACAACAAGGAAAAAAATGACAATCTCAACTTCCGTTTCATGCCGACTTTAAGGTTAAATCTTTAAGTTGGAATCTTAATTTGTGCATGTATTGATACACAGCAATTCTGTGTAAACCATAAAACCAATACAGATTTATAATAGATTTATGTTTTTGTGAAGGAATAAGAGAATGCTGAGGAGAATGTCCCTTTAGACTGTTTCTTCTTTGACTGATCAACTGTTTTTGAATTATCTCAGAAAGCACAGATGATGCAGTGATCCCAAGATTTATTTATTTATTTTTGCTAGTTTGCTGAGGGATGGGAAGGTTTGTTCATGATTTCTCTACCAAACTAATTGTTATTGCTTTAATCTTTATTTTTTTTAATTGTCAATGTGAACTGTATTATTAACGTACCATTGTGTTATTAAATTTATTTCACCAATACAATCAGCTCTAAATATTTTAGTTATACGTATATTTCAGTGCACTTTTGTGTTTTAAGACAGCAGCGTGTGAACAGGACTTTTAATGGATGCCAACCGCTGTAAAACAGCAATAAGAAGAAGAAGGACTTTTAATTTGGTATCAGAGTGTGACGTCATAAGGCGGCGCCGCGCTCCTGCATCTGTTGTGATTCGGCTGAAGAAGGTTTGTGTTTTAAGCTTGTGTTTTAAGATTTTTAACGCGATAGAAACCATTTAATCGTCTTCAAAGTTTTACAAGCGACGCCTAATGAAGTAGGAAATATTAAGTTTGTAATTTATAGTGCTAATTTTGAGTGATTTTTTTTTTTTGTCTAATCAGTTGATTTTAAGTACAGATTAACTCTGACTGACTCCCTTACTACTAGTTTGCAGAACTACTGAACTTGAGCTGATTGAGATGCACACAGAGATTTAGTTTGGATTTATTTTTATTTCTGTCTATTATTTTCATTTTAAACAGGACAAACACACAGAAAAGCTCCTGGTGAAGCGGCTAAGATCCACGGGACACTATTATAAAGATGTCATTCATTAAAGAGGAGAGTGAAGACTTGAGGATTGAAGAAACATTTAGTATGCAACAAGAAGATACTGAGGAACAAACAAAGATGCAGTTTATTAAAGAGGAGAGTGAAGATATAAGGATTGAAGAAACATTTAGTTTGAAACATGAAGAAACTGAGGAACAAACAGGTTAGTTTCATTCTCACAGCTGAACTCACTTATTTTGATCCCTATAAAAATGTCCAGTTTTACAGAAATAAATTATAATTTTTAGGGGTGCGCCGATCCGATACTCAGTATAATTTTTTGCTGGATCTTTTTCAAAACACAAATATCAACAATTGGATATAAAATAACCCAAATAGAATCATCAATACAAATAGGCCTATGCATCTAGTTCTAACTGAACTGAAATTTGTGTGACCAGTGAACATGAATCAATGTGTCAGATTATGAATCGGAGATATCAACTGAAGTGTGCAGCTCCGTTGTTTTAAAGTCTGATGTGGTAGGCTACATTTTTTCCTAAACCTAACTACGTACCTGGAACCTAATTACCTTTGTAAATAAATGTATCTGTGGTGTCCAGTCAATACCCAAGCGTCTACATCGACACTTAATAAATAATTCTTGCGGCTACAAACTTACACTCAAACATCGACACTAATCTTTAGCCTATACTCCAGCTCTCTGTGTCTTCCGTCGACAACTGGCCGAGTTCCCTAACTAACTTATTTGCTTCCCTAAACTGACCTGCTACGTAGCAGTAATAACAGACAGACATCAGCAAATGTCCCTTAAAATGCTTTAAATCATGGTAGGGAGAGTCCTCAAGCAATACTCAATCTCCCAAGACTGGTGTGATGTGTTCATATTTTCTGGTTCTGTATGAGCTGCAACTGTCTTATGGTCTTTTTGGGAAGGCCAGTGAGGAGTCCATTACAATAATCCACCCTGCTGGTGATGAAAGCATGCACAAGTTTCTCTAAGTCTTGATTGGAAACAAAGCATCTAATTCTTGCAATATTTTTCAGATGATAGTATGCTGATTTAGTTATAGCTTTGACATGACTACTGAAACTAAGGTCTGATTCTAGAGACACACCGAGATTCCTGACTTGATGTTTAGTTGTTAGACCCCTAGAGTGAAGGTAGGGCTCAGTAGAGCTGTGTGTCGTCTGCATAGCTGTGGTAAGAGATTTGGTTCTTTCTCATTATTTGGCTCATTGGGAGCATGTACAGGTTGAATAGGAGTGGCGCAAGAATTGAGCCTTGAGGGACTCCGCATGTCATGGACGTCCACTCAGACTTATGGTCTCCTAAACTCACATAGTAACCTCTCCCTTCTAAGTATGACCTGAACCATTTTAGGACTATCCCAGAAAGCCCCACTCAGTTTTCCAGCCTGTCAAGAAGTATGTTGTGATCGACAGTGTCAAATGCAGCACTGAGGTCGAGTAGTACCAGCACTGATAATTTGCCTTTATCAATTTAAGCGAATATCGTTAATTATCTTTGAGCGCCGTCTCTGTGCTGTGATGCGATCGGAAACCAAATTGAAAATTGTCAAAGTATCCATTTGAGCTTAAGAATTTGTTCAGCTTAGTAATGGGCGATATAAACGATATGCGATATAAACGATACAAAATTGGCCTGCGATAGAGATTTTAATTCTATTGCACTATCGCGATAATGCATGTTGATGACGCAATCTACCCGCGAAATTTAGAGCTACGAGCTGCAACGCATCATCGTATTCGTCATCTTGAGTAAACATGGATGAAAGCAAAACTGAGGAGCTGGTGAAAAAGACCGGTGCGGTGCAACGTCCATTATTTGGACTTGGTTCGGATTTAAGCCGTCCGATGAGCAACAGCCGACTCTGTAGAGTGTGTGGGGCAACAGTTCCGGCGTTACGCCTGT
Organism: Semotilus atromaculatus; assembly: GCA_031834385.1. Taxonomy (NCBI): domain Eukaryota; kingdom Metazoa; phylum Chordata; class Actinopteri; order Cypriniformes; family Leuciscidae; genus Semotilus; species Semotilus atromaculatus. Next base: position 16,068,679 of record JAULUF010000040.1, read on the forward strand.
TTCACACATACTCCGTTTACAGTGCATATGCGGTGCGTATTTCTTCCCGTACCCATGTTCATGCGGATGTGGTCCGGCAATGCGTTCCAGGTGCGGTGCGTATACAGCAGTGCAGAGATCGTTTACGCACCGAGTTTATTTTTGCTGTACTGCACGTGCTGATTTAAAGTGACAGCGCATGTTTCATTGTCAAAATGAACACGGATTGACATGAAAATATAATAATCTCTCCATAAATGCATTTAATTAAATCATACTAGCCTAGCCCTAGGCTACTATTTTTCAGCCATTTTCTTTTTAACTTTGAGCTCAGGGTAATTTAAGCAAGGAAAACTACTGTCTGCAGTGTTTCCCACAGAATTAGATTCTATTTGTGGTGGTGTGATGATGGGGGGGGGGCTATATATATATATATATATATAGCCTACACATTTCCATTGCCAACACTATGTGGTGTCAGATAACTTAAAGACATTGCTATTGCTACACTTTCTATGACTGCTCCACAGACCTGTTGCAAATTTTGCACCCTTTGTTTGAACATTTTATTTTACCGGCCTTTCTGAAAAAAATGTTCCAATGCCCTATCATATGGGAAGGCCTCAGGACCGGGTCAACATAAGAAAATAAATGCCACAATCAAGACCTCGGAGCAGAAATAAGTGAGAAAACACCTCATATGTGCAGTATAAGTTAAGGGTCTTTCCTTGCCATTAATGCTTGGATAAAACGCTTAGGCATTATTAATATTAATAATATCTAGTGCAGTGGCTGTGATATAAACCTACCAATGTCCGTTGCCATGAGTTTTGGACTGACTGATCGCGAGAGGAAAAAACGCTTTAGTCGCATAACATCAGTTAATGGAAACGCCGTCATTTCGCAATCGTTTTTGATCGATATTTAGAAGAAAAAAAATCTGTAATGGAAACACGACAGCGTTTAACATAGACTAACTTCTCAGAGTTATGTTTTACAACAGTGTTCATTATTATACTAACCATGCATCTCCGGATTGATTCTGGAATCTTCGCTGGGGGAATAAACACAACAATCCGTCCTCCAACGCATACCGGTAATATTACTCATGTTTTGATTCAGATCGTGCTAGAAGAGGAGGGGCGCGCGCCTCCGTTGTCAGTTTGTGAGAGAGGGAGGGATGGAGCAAGCGTAGATTGTATTTCTACAATATTGTAGATCTACAATAAAATACAATTTTACCCATATTAAATAGTTAAAAATCTGAAAATCAATCCGTGGCGGTCAGCGTGATATTGTGGCGGGCCGCCACAAATTAATGAATGTATGGGAAACCCTGGTCTGTGTAGCCTACAAATAGAATCGCAATGCTGAAACTTTTTATATTATTTTATAAAAGACGTTGATAATAAAAATAGTGATTTGAAATAAAAAAATAGCGAATAAATGTTGTTTGTGGTACAGCCGCAGATCAGTTGCGCACTGCAAACGCAACAAATGTGAAAGCACAATAGCGCGTGCTCGCCGCATACGCACCACAGCAACATGCACCGCATACGCACTGCACACAGAGTATGTGTGAAACAGAGAAACCCAATACTTTAAGCTTTTTCTTTGTTAAAGTCTCTGCAGCTAGTGTACTTGAACACTACATTTTGTATAATTACAGTTTTGCACAATACATGTTCTCAAAACTACATGAAATGCAACATTTCTTTCTTTTTTTAAATACATTTAGTAGTTTGGCTTTCCTTAGAATCATTTCAGAAAAGGTTACATAGACCCTATTATAATTTATAATTCGTGATATATATCGTTATCGCAAGAGGCTGCTATGTATATCGCAATATGGATTTTAGGCTATGTCGCCCACCCCTAGTTCAGCTGATTGAAGACAACTTTTTCAATGACCTTGCCTATGAAAGGAAGATTTGAGATTGGTCTATAGTTACTTAATATAGTCTTATCCAGATTGCTCTTTTTCAGGGGGGACTTGACAACTGCAGTTTTCAGGGAGTTTAAAAAAACTCCCAGAGAGAAGTGAGGCATTTACCACTTCTAGAAGATCTGCTTCTAAACAGTTCAACACACTTTTGAAAAAAGATGTGGGAAGTGCGTCAAGAGCGTAGGTTGATGTTTTAAGGTGCTGTACGGTTTCTTCCAAACTTTTGCTATCAATTTCTTCAAAAACAGACATAGTAACTACTTTATCAGGTTTTGGTCTGATCTGTCTGACCCCAGCGCAACTCAAGGTTGTGCCGATCACCTTTATGATATTATTGATTTTCTCAGAGAAGAAAGAAGCAAACTCCCTGCACTTGCTGTTTGAGAGCATTTCACTGGGAATCTGGCTTGGGGGGTTTGTCAGTCTCTTTACAGTAGCAAAAAGAGTGCGTGTGTTGTTTAAGTTGCTGTTTATAATATTTAAGAAAGTCTGTCTAGCTTTACCTAGTTCCATATTAAAAGCATGGATGCTGTCTTTGTAGATGTTATAATGGACAACAAGTTTTGTCTTCCGCCACATGCGCTCTGCATTGTCTTTGTATTTTGCACTGATGCTAGAGGCACAGATGCTAGAGGCTGCAGTCTTTAGCCTCCTTGTTAGAGCGCCTGACTCTCATGCCGGAGACCCGGGTTCGAGGCCCGCTCGGAGCGGGTCGAGTGGGACCCGGGTGGAGGGGTTACATTGGTGCCGTGACCCGGATGGGAGTGAGGTTTAGGAGGGTGAGTGTAACGGAGGCCAGCTAGTAGTTGCTGTGCGAGTAAACCTCACTCCCCTGATCTCAAAAGGGCTCTCTAGCGACAGATGCTAGAGGCTGCAGTCTTTAGCCTCCTTGTTAGAGCGCCTGACTCTCATGCCGGAGACCCGGGTTCGAGGCCCGCTCGGAGCGGGTCGAGTGGGACCCGGGTGGAGGGGTTACACCCGCTCTGCAGACACTCATAAAAGTACAATTTAGGAGGGGATGTTTCATTGAGGACTGTTGCACTGCAGCTGTCTTCTAGCCAAGTTTCATTTAGAAACATTAAATCCAGGTTGTATGTGGTTAAGTCGTTGACTAGAAGTGATTTATTTGTGTGCGGATGTTTAAAAGTGCTAACTAAACAGTTTTTTTTTTGTCCCCAGCAGTCTTAGTTTGGCGTGTAATAGGCACCAGATTAGATGGGTTTGCTGTACGGCTTTTGAAGGCCTTAAGGTGATGATACACAGGGCAACTTTGAGAAATCTTGCTGGGCAATGTTGCCGTCAATGGGCAACCAGATGAGACACAGGGCCCACGACCGATCTAAATTATCCAGAAAGAAATGTATTGCCCATTTTCAATGAGAAAGTGGCCAAGCAACAATCGCTCGGCAAGATTGCCCAGCAACATTGCTCAAAACGTTGCCCTGTGTATGATCACCTTTAGTCTTTCTATCATGTAATTGAACAGCAATAGAGAAATATTCGGGCACACTGGGTTCCCGCTTGTTCTGTAAACATTTGAGAAAGTTACTGTTATCATAGCGGGGACCCAACACATATCAGTGCGAGCTGGTATCAGTTGTATTTGGTTTTTGGACATCCGGGGCTTGCAGCCAAAGAGTGGGATAGTTTGGTTCCAGCATACACCAGTTCTTCCATTTTCTCTGAGAAGCACAGAAGTGGAGATGCTGGAGAGAGGGATAGCGTGTCTGGGGAGAGGGGCTGTTGCTCTGGTGTGTAATATGCTGTCCTGGTTTCCCTGGCTGTTTCCCAGGAAGTCGTCTTTCGGTGCTGAATCTTGGAGCAGTTCTAGTGTGTCATAGTCTGTCTGTGGTGAGCTCTGTGGGCAGGGCTCAGCTGAGATTGTGTCCGTGAGCAGAAGTTGTTGTGGCTGAGTGGTGTTATCATTGTCCTTGTGTGACGTGTCAACTGCATGTCCATTCAGGTGCTGAAGTGAAGTCCTGTGGTCATTCATACTGTGTCTAGGTGTGTGTGTGCCATTCAGGTTGAGGGGATTGGCACACACTGCAGAAGGATGATTAAGGGAGAAGTAGATATTGTCCTTTATCACTCTTGAACCAAGTTTGTTTGGGTGGTGCCCATCCCATCCAAGTTGCCTCTGACTCCAGAAAAGATTGAAGTTGTCAATGAAGTTCACTCCTTTTATATTGCAGATTTTTTGCAGCCATGTATTAAGCCCAAGCAACCGTGAAAACCTGTTTGTTCCTCTTGCTGGGAGTGGTCCACTGATGAATGTTTTAACTTTCAGTCTTTTAAGGGTTTCAAAAAGTTAATTGAATTCCTTCTTAAGGAGTTCTGACTGCTTTTTATGAATATCATTCTTCCCCACGTGAACGATGAGTCGATTTGCAGTCTTATGTTTCATCAGAATGTTCTGAAGTTCCCTGTTTACATCAGAAGTTGTTGCTTGTGGAAAGCAGCATGTAGTTGTATCCCTGCTGCTAATGTTTTTGATTGAGTCACCCACTATCAGAGTCCTGTGCTCGGCTGCGCTCTGAGCTGAGTGCCGCTGTCTGCTCGACCATCGCCAGTTAGCATCAGTGTTAGCTACTGGCTGATTCAGTCTGTGTTCGATCACATTCATCACGTTCGGGGATTCCTCATTCATTAATACTTAAAATCTGTTCTCAAGATGTATAGCCGGTAGGACACCAGTATTTGCAATCCTTGTCAGAGCCGTATCTGGGGTAGAGGATGCTACTGTGGCAATATGTGATGCTCGTGACAATCTGATGTCTGGGGTAGAGGATGCTAGTGCGGCAATATGTGATGCTCGTGACAATCTGATGTCTGGGGTAGAGGATGCTACTGCGGCAATATGTGATGCTCGTGACAATCTGATGTCTTGAGTGCCTTTGGGTCTCGCTCCCTGTTTGTGCCATCGATTTGTAAGTTGATCGGCTTGTTTCTCTACACTCAGTATGGCCTGTCGAGGAGCACTAGGTTCATGGGACTCACCGGCTGTTTGCTGAGGTCGTCCATGATGAAGCTCTGTTGTGTGTTCTGTCTGGTTTGGTGGTCCCACAAGTAACTTTGTTTCAAGAACTGCATTCCTTTGTAAAAGTCTCTGGCAGTTAATGCAGCAAGTAGATTCCAGAAGAGGCATTTTCTCTTATCCAAGGTTTTGAATGTAGGCAGTTGTTTTCCCTTCCCCGGAATGTGAGCTTTCAGTGGCAGGCTGGTCGGAGAAAAGAATTCAGCTTTTTTTGTAGTAATCCAAGCGTTTGAGCACTGTGCTGATTTGCTGAAGTAAAAATTAGTTGATAAAAGGAGATAAAATATAAAAGCGATTAGAGCAAAGCGTCGAGCAGTAAGCAAGAGCGTCCGAACAGTAGCAGAGCAGGAAGTAGGTTAAAACAGCTTGCCATAGGAAATTACTCTTAATTATACTCATCCACTCATTTGTTCCAAGCTCAAAGACGCAGCAGAGTTGAAAGAAATAGTAATTAGTCAGCAGACTAATGCTTGGTAGCATGAAGTGCACAACAAAATGTCTACTGCAGAACTGAGTCCGCCTAAAAGCAGCAACACAAAACAAAAGTTGGAAGTGTAAGTGCCAAATAAAACGCATGTGCCTGCATTTTATAAACACGATAAATACTTGATCCAGGGGATGAATATTCATAAGTCCCTCAGAAAACGTTCATAAAGTTTAGAGGATTGAGTTAGACTAAGTGCGGTTGCTGAAGCACAACAATGAAATATCCAAATAAATAGCTTACAGTTTTTCATAATTGCTAAGACACATTTCTTGAAACCTTCACCCATATACTCAAAACTTTAAACACAAAACCCAGTCTTTAAACTACATTCACAAAACCCCTGACTCTTCTGGCAAAACCAAACACTTGCCTCAAAACCATTTGATATGTGCTCAAAATCAAACAATGCTTTCAAAACATAAACACAACCAGTCAATATAAAAACACTCATCAGCATTCATTAGACACTACATAAAAAAAATGAGAACACAGCATCCAGGGCATGTAGTTACAGAGAATTTTTTTTTTATTGCATATAGAAAATAATTTTGCCATAAATAAAAGTAAATAATTCACAACTCAGTACAGCAAATATATTGCATACTGTAAGTACTGTAAGTAATACAGTATTGAATGTCTGTATTTTCAGCATAAACATAAAGTAAGCCCAAAGAACAAAGACAACTCTAATGAAAAGTGTATTACACAAAATACGTAATGTGCAATTGCAAGATCAAACCATAGCTGTTGGGAGAACAAAGGAGTCCTTCCACCCTCATTTGGTAGTCTTGCAATTCTACAAAAGGGAAAATGCTCTTACAAATGTATACATACAGTAACAATAGTAATGGACATCACATATTATGTAAAATTGTAAAAAACGAACAAAGTATTGTAAATCTTTTTTTCTTTTTTCTCCAGTCCCCTTTCTATTGACAAACTGATGTACTCTATCAAATGTATACAGTAAACTTTCAGTCACACAAATTAGAACAACTAGGCTAGGCCTATACATTTACCTGTTCTCTTCTCTGAATGTCCTGATGAGAATCTGTGGCCACAGAGAATCTGCTCAGATTGGGTTGTACTCTTTGTCCTGCTTCCCTCATTGTCATTTCATGAACAAGAACATGGTCTATAACAGCTGCCCGAATTTGATCTGAAATTACTATTCTTGGTCTTGCTCTTCGTTGTCCTTGTACTCTTCCTCCTCGCCCACCACCTCTTACATGGACTCTTCCTCCTCTGCCTCTCACGTTGTTTACATCCATTGTTGGTATCAACATTCAACGTACCTGGGTCACCTGTGTACTCTGAACTGGCTTATATTCTAGACAACTGATTTGATCACATCATTAGAAACAAGTGTGAACAATTTTGAGTTGTTGTGTGTAGACGATGACAGCAGTGTTGTAGTTGTGTTTAACTTTTGCCACATGTATTTACCATTTTGCAACACAGTGCAAAATGTGTTTTAGTGAGTGAGAATGTGTTTAGAGTTTTGCAAAAAGAGTGGATGAGATTTGCAAACAGTGTCTTAACTACCTGAACTTGTTTAAGGTTTTGCCTACAGAGTGACTGATTTGACAAATGGGTTTAGGCCACTGAGCATTGGGTTCAGAGAATGGGGTTTAGTGTTTTAGCAATTGTGAAATACTGTAACTTGCACGGGCTAGATAAACCGCCTCAAAGAATAAAATCTGAGGCTTGATTTATATACGGGTTCAGACAATCAGCATCGCCCCGAGGGGTGTTCCCACTGAGTCATTGGTACGCAGTGTTGAGTGAACCTATGAAAGAGAATGCAAGTTATCTTAGTCATCGTTGCTAATTTATCATCCATGCTGTTTTCAAGATTAACTTTTAAAGAAAAAATAGATTTGTCAAAGACCTTCACTAGAGCTTCATTTAGAGCAGAAAGCCAAATCATTTAAAAGCATTTCAACCCCAGCAATTTCAAGCGATACCTCTGGATGACAGCATCAATCAAGGAGCTAAAGCTTAAATTGCTAGAATTGTTTGCTTAAACACTCTGCTGATTGCTTGTTGCATTTCTTATCAAAGGTAACTTATATAGTATTTAAGTAGAGGACACATTAAACTAGCCTGATATAAGGCTGAGTTTACTTTTCCCTGATGAGGGAATGGGGTGAGAAAGGTTCAAGGTTCATTATCTGGTGTGACCACTATTTGCCTCACGCAGTGCAACACATCTCCTTCTCATAAAGTTGATCAGGTTGTTGATTGTGGCCTGTGGAATGTTGGTCCACTCCTCTTCAATGGCTGTGCGAAGTTGCTGGATATTGGCAGGACCTGGAACACGCTGTCGTATACGCCGATCCAGAGCATCCCAAACATGCTCAATGGGTGACATGTCCGGTGAGTGTGGTGGCCATGCAAGAAATGGGATGTTTTCAGCTTCCAGGAATTGTGTACAAATCCATGCAACATGGGGCCGTGCTTTATCATGCTGCAACATGAGTTGGTGGTCGTAGATGAATGGCACAACAATGGGCCTCAGGATCTCATCACGGTATCTCTGTGCATTCAAAATGCCATCAATAAACTGCACATGTGTTCGTTGTCCATAACATACGCCTGCCCATACCATAACCCCACCGCCACCATGGGCCACTCGATCCACATCAAATGTGAGCATTTGCCCACTCAAGTCGGTTACGATGGCGAACTGCAGTCAGTTCGAGACCCCAATGAGGACGACGAGCATGCATTTCCCTGAGATGGTTTCTGACAGTTTGTGCAGAAATTCTTTGGTTATGCAAACCGATTGTTGCAGCAGCTGTCTGGGTGGCTGACGATCTTGGAGGAGAAGATGCTGGATGTGGAGGTCCTGGGCTGGTGTGGTTACATGTGGTCTGCGGTTGTGAGGCTGGTTGGATGTACTGCCAAATTCTCTCAAACGCCTTTGGAGACGGCTTATGGTAGAGTAATAAAAATTATATTCACGGCCAACAGCTCTGTTGGACATTCCTGCAATCAGCATGCCAATTGCACGCTCCCTCAAAACTTGCAACATTTGTGGCATTGTGCTGTGTGATAAAACTGCACATGGTCAAAGTTGTAGTGAACTTATTTCTTCTAAAGTATAGAAGATTGAGAAGCGAAGACTAGGAGACTCGGTTGTATCTTTTGCAGCTGGTGTTGCTGTAGTCTTTACCACTTCGTCACGAGTCTGACTAAGGGAGAAATTCCCTCACAATTATAACAATCTTAAAAGGGGAAGGACTTACAATCTTTTTGGACAATTCTCTCCTAAACTCAGCAAAACTTCTTTGCACTGATGGCAAACTTTCAACAATTCGCTCTATCTCTAGGACCTAAAGATAATTTGACTGCATGTAGCTGCAGTATGGGAGTTACAGATGGAACTGGATCAACCCCTTTTGCCCTACGCTGAGCCTTTTGTCTTGCTCCACACACTTCAGCTGCATTTACATCTTTATCTTTCAAACCAGAATTTCTAGTGTTTTCTAGTCTACAGAAAGACTGTAAATCAGAATAGCTTTCATCTGACTGTTGGTCTTCAGAGTCATATTTGGTTGAGGCCTGGTTATGGCCCACCTTGTCTGTGAGACGGGAAACTCAAGTGTGCAATTGTTTGTTCTGTTCATTTAACTTAACAATACACATAGTTGTTCTTGTGCAATGGATAAGCTAAATTCTCTCTGACAACAAATAATGCCTTTTGTGTTTTTCTTCCTGATACATGCACCTAACACCTTCTTGCATTCTTCAATAGACCAAACTTTGTCTGGATCAATACCAAATTTCTTTGTCAAATTCAATCTGACTGACTCAGTCACTATGGAGTCCATGTGCTCTCCTAACAATGACTTGAACTCACTGTCTGTCCATAATAGGGCTGTAGCGATACACTAATCTCACGATACGATACACGATATTCAGCTCACGATACGATATATATATCACGATATTCAGCCAACGATTCGATATAATTCGATACTTACATCATTTTCTGAAAGATTTAAAAGAGAGTGATTTGTGACATCTTGTGAGTGTTCCATTTACTTGGATTGAATTAATAGAACTGAAAACTAAAAACATAAATTTTTATCAAAAACATCAATTACACAATAAATATATATACTTTGACTGGACAGAGAGTCTACAGCTTGCAAATGCAAAGTACTTTACCATGCAGTGTTGTAAGATCATTTTTATTTTTTACATTTATCAACCGATTTCAGTAGTTTGTTTTGTGGTGTACAAAAAGTTCCATCTCTAGTTATTTAACTCAATAGTTAGACTTATAAAATATTTTTTTAGTAAGGAATTGTCAAAGCTAGATATAGATATACACAAGACGAATTATCTCATGTATAACCACTAACGTTAGACTAGAGCCATCCGAGCCAGCGGCACACGTCAGAAGCACTAGCCGAGGAAAGGCTGTTCCAGGCGGGGTTCATGAGCGCTGAGCGCCCGCTGATCTCCTGGATGTCACAACTCCAAAAACGTCAGATCAAATTTTTAAATAGGCGCTATCTTTATAAATAAACCACAGATTTGATCTTTAAACAACTACATTGTCGACTGAAAAACGATTAAAACTACATTTCGTGACACAATAACAGCAGTATTTTTAAATTTCACGGCCTTCCTCCTCTGAATGTTACTATTACTAATTATATCATGACATACAATCAGAAACAAATGTTCAGTCTTGCTTGTGAAAGGTAATTCCTCGAGACCTGTTTAATTGTGTGGCGATTTGTAAAGTCTCAAGCAGAACACGAAACAGGCATTTTTCTCAATTCCCGGTATGAGAGGTATGGGAAAGTAAAAGTTGCCCTCCGCAATATGGCGTACGCTCCAGTGGCCGCGTCTGTGTAAAGTTTACTCTACAGTGACACTAGCGGCTGGCTGAACAAATCGCTCGTCCTGCAACGCGAACAGGGGAAAACACAGGGGATTTGAATGAGACTTATGTATCGATACTCGCGGTTTAAAAATCGATACTTTCTTGAGAAAAAAAAATATCGATTTATATCACAGAATCGATTAAATTGCCCAGCCTTAGTCCATAAAGGGCTAGCTAGTCCACGTTTTGAAGTAGTTGGAATCAGTCTAGCATTTTTCCTAACCATTTTGTGATGTTCTTTATCACACAATCAAACACTAAAACCTCTCTGATCAAACAGAGGCTACACTCGTTAACACGGATCAACTGTTATTAATCTTCCTTGTTACCAACACATCACAAGCAAGTTACGCTAATCTTCCCTAAAAGAAAATGCAAAGGATCTTTCACCTTCCCTAACTTTAGAGGATAAAAAAACAAAATAACTAGCACTTTATTCTAATCTTCTCTGCCTGAAACAGAGGGTAACCACTTTCATCTCTAAAAGAAAAAACTTTTAAAGGGTAACTTCGTTAACCAAATCAAACACTAAATCTTATCTGATCAACAGAAAGTACACGTTAACCTAGATCAACTATTATGAACCTTCCTTGCCCAGAGCAAAGGGTAACACAAACTATTAGCACGTTACGCTAATCTTCCCTAAAAAAGAAATGGATATTTCACCTTTTCAACTTTTAGAGGATAAAACAAAATAACTAGCATGTAATGCTGCTACTCTGTGAATAGAGGTTATCCAAAATATTAACACGTAATGTTAATCTTCTCTAACTTTAGAGGATACCTTCTCTAGCAACGTAGAGGATCTACTTTCATCTTTAAAATAAACTTTTAAAGGGTAACTTTGTTAGCCAAACACTGCAGCTGTCTGATAACTGTTCTCTGATGGCGCAGAGGCACAAAATTTGTACTGGTCTTCAGCGGTTCTTTGAATAGAGTGAAACTCACCAAATCGTTGTTTGTATGGAAAAGATTCCGTCTGGAAACTCAGTCAGCAAGATTCAGTCTGGATTTCAGTCACAAAAGTTCCTTTTTTGATGAGATCTTTGTTTCAAATCTGGATTCAGTTGATTCAGTCTGGAATGCAGTCATATCTTTGAGCTTGATCTGGATTCAGGTGAAGTTAATTCTATCCGGGTCACGGCACCATCCGTAGTGAACTTATTTCTTCTAAAGTATAGAAGATTCAGAAGCGAAGACCAGGAGACTCGGTTGTATCTTTTGCAGGTTCTTTATTGCACACACGAGCTGGCGTTGCTGTAGTCTTTACCACGCGTCGCCACGAGTCTGACTAAGAGAGAAATTCCCTCACAATTATAACAATCTTAAAAGGTGAGGGACTTACAAAGCATGTGAATGATGGGAACAGGTTTAGGAAACCAGTTCTAGATTTGAACTGTTGTCCCTCTGTCCAAATCAAATTCTTATTCAGACACTGAGAGTTAAGAAACCGGACCAAGGGTATCAGTACTCTGCTTACAATAGAGGGAAACAGGAATGTCAGGAAGAAGCAATTAAGAGTTTCAGTAATCTGACAAATACAGAAAAACAGGATTTGCCAGATTCTCTTGCTGGAAACTGTTTAACAGCAGATATCCTAACCTGAAATATCTAAATTAAACATTTAATACATTTGTATTCTGTCAAGGTCAAGTTTATTTCTATAGCACCTTAAAACATGAATGTTGACCAAAGTGCTTCACAATCTCAGCACAGCTGCACATACAGGTAGACCATAACATATCAGAGAATTTAAACCAAAAAACACATAAAAGGTAAAAAATAAAATAAGAACCTAGTAACAACATTAAAAAGGACAGGTTACATGATCTTTACAGAAATACATACAGCATTTAGATGCATTTTAATATGCTTCTGTAAAAAGGTACGTTTTAATCAATGTTTTAAAAACTTTTAATGTAGGGGAAACTCAAATTCAGGGATGGGCAACTTCGGTCCTGGAGGGCCACTGTCCTACAGAGTTTAGCTTCAACCCTAATCAAACACACCTGAACAAGGCAACAAGGTCTTCAGGATTACTAGAAAGTTACAGGCAGGTGACTTTTTTTTTTTTTTTTTCAGGGTTGGAGCTAAACTCTGTAGGACAGTGGCCCTCCAGGACTGATGTTGCCCATCCCTGCTCTAATTGATAGTGGGAGTGTATTCCATAGTTTTGGCGCATAAACTGCGAAAGTTTTTAGGCGTTTTTTCGGGACGTTTAATAATAACTTAGATGATGATCTAAGTGATCTCTGAGGAGAATATACATTTAAAAGTTCAGATATATAAATAGGGGCCAATCCATTTAGAGCTTTAAACACAAGTTAAAACCTTGAAATCAATTCTCTGTTTCACAGGTAGCCAATGGAGAGAGGCCTGAATAGGTGCAATATGAGCTGCAGCATTTTGAACAAACTGCAATCGTGAAATTGATTGACTAATTCCAGCATACAGGGCAATACAGTAATTGAGTCTTGTGGATATGAGAGCATGTATTACTATCTCCAAATCCTTAAAAGTTAGAATATGCTTTAACTTACGAAGACACTTTAGTTGAAAAAAGCTGGCCCTAACTACAGAATTTATTTGTTTGTCAAACTTCATCTCATAGTCAAAAAATGACCTCAAGATTTTTAACATAAGAGTTAACTTTTAACTGCGAATTACTTAAAGAAGCACTGTATTTGTCAATTTGAGGTTTGGAGCCAAACAGGATAACCTCTGTTTTAGTTTCATTCAATTGAAGAAAGTTTTTGTCCATCCATTCTTTAATATCCTTCAAACATGCTAACAAGGAGGAGTGCCACATATTAGACTGGCCTTTTATTGTGGCCAGCCTAAGGCACACCTGTGCAATAATCATGCTGTCTAATCTGCATTTTGATATGCCACGTCGACCGATAGGTGAACCAAAGTGCTTCACAACAGATTAAACAACAAATTTAAAACAACAACACCAATAACAAAGATACAATAATGAATGAGAAAAAAGTAAGAAAAGGATAAATAAATAAATAAAATCAATATAAATGTGCCATCACATTACTAGGAACAAAACGGCACTTTAAAAAGATGCGTTTTAAGTCTTGATTTAAAAAGGCCCAGGTCAGTAACGATACACATCTCACTGGGTAGCTTATTCCAGAGCTTAGGTCCAGAAACCGAAAAAGCGTGGTCACCCCAGTGTTTCAGTTTTGACCTGGGCACTTCCAACATAAGTTGATTGGACGACCTCAACGTCCTACCATAATTACGAATGGTCAGCATGTCTAAAATGTAAGATGGGGCAAGGCCATTAAGAGCTTTAAAAACAAACAATACAATTTTATTCTGAATTCTTAAATGTACCTGGAATAAAGAAAAATAAAGAATCGGAGTTATGTGGTCTCGTTTTGGACAAGTTGGAGACGGTCAACCGAGGACTGGGAAACACCAATGTACAGGACATTGCAGTAGTCCAGTCTAGAGCTTATTAAAGCGTGAATAGCCTTCTCAAGGTCATGACGGTTTAAAAACGATTTTACCTTTGCCAGAAGGCGCAGTTGAAAAAAGCTCAATCTAACAACATTATCAATCTGTTGAATTTAAAGGAACTATCAAAAATCACTCCTAAGTTCCTTACCGTCTGTCTGGCAGTTGGAAACCAGGGACCAAACCCGTTAGACACAGATTCTCCAAACACAATATATTCAGTTTTATCCTCATTTAAGTGCATACAATTTTGGGCAAACCACTGCTTAATGTCCATGATGCAGTCAACTAAGGTACCTTGTACATCACCAGGCTTCAATGGCAGATAGATTTGCAGATCATCTGCATAACAGTGAAAAGATCGGTTGTGTCTGGCTATAATTGACCCTAGCGGTAGCATATATAATGAAAACAAAATAGGGCCAAGAATGGAGCCTTGCGGGACTCCACAGGAAAGAGAAGCACAAGAAGACGACAAATCCCCCATCATCACAGAGAAAGTTCTATTTGATAAGTATGACATAAACCACTTAAGTGCAGTGCCATGAATGCCAACATACTGCTCCAGGCGTGACAGGAGGATTGTATGGTCTACTGTGCCAAAGGCTGCTGTGAGGTCCAGTACCACTAAGGCAACAGGACACTTGTTATCTACAAAGAAAGCAATATCATTGTGTACCTTTAATAATGCAGACTCAGTGCTGTGGTGAGACCTAAATCCGGACTGAAATTTTTCAAGGACAGAGTTGTTTTCCAGAAAGGGTTTTAACTGTATGAAAACAACTTTTTCCAAAACTTTAGAAAGAAATGAAAGATGAGAAACAGGTCTAAAATTAAATAGCAGTGTATAGTCAAGGTTAGGTTTTTTAAGAAGGGGCCTAACCACAGCATGTTTAAAGGCAGCTGGGACGGTTCCTAGACTAAGACAGCTATTCATGAAAACCACAAGCCCAGGCCCAACAACGTTAAAAACCAGTTTCAGCACTCTAGCAGGTATAATATCAAATGGACAATTTGTAGGCTTCAATGATTTCACTATCTTGCCTAGGGAAGATAGAGAAACTAACTCAAACTCCTCAAACACAGCAGAATGAGCTGGAGCAACAAAAAATTCCTTATTAAAACCTTTCCTGGTACTCTGTCTAACAGAGTCAACCTTATCAACAAAAAAGTGAAGAAAATTTTCACAGGTGATAGTTGAGACATTAGCAAGAGCAGTGGGTTCACAAAATAATTAATTGTAGTAAACAGGACCCTGGGGCAGTGACTGCTGCTAGAAATTATATCAGAAAGAGACTGAGATTTTGCCTCTCGTAGGGCCCTCTGGTAATTAGCAAGACCGGCACCCAAAATGTCCAAAGAGACATGCAGTTTATCCTTTTTCCATTTCCTTTCAGCCTGACTACAAAGTTGCCTAATGGTACGAGTATTATCATTAATCCAGGGATACGTTGTTGGTTTAGCCGATTTATGCCGAAAAGAGGCGATAGTGTCCAGAATCCCGGAGCAGGTAGAATGGAAGAAAGAAAGAATATTGTCTGGACAGATAAGAGAAGTTCTCACTAACACAGATTTAGACAGATTTGTGAACAATATTTGAGAGAAATAGGCCTTTTGTGTACATCTTAGATCTTTGAGTTAAGACAGAGACTATTTATACAGAGACATGCCACTTCCTTACTCCTCAGTACAACTATATAGGAAAAACCCGTAACTGCAAATATGACGGTTGTATGCACATGCCCCGCCCCTCCTTCTGGAAAGCCAATCGTCTGCTTTTTAACATTACAGCCGGGAAACATTTAAGCCTATCGTATGGTCCCACTGATGCATGCGCACAGTTGACGTTTGCGACAGCGGAGACGAGAACCCTTGCGCATGCGTAGTAAAGTATAACCTGTGGGGAAAAAGGCGTTTTCAACCTGATTTTGGGGCAAAGTCATCAAACTTTTTCAGCGATTTTTATCATATTTTACTGCTGTTTCTATACATGACTTTTTTTATGTCCCGGTGACCAGTGAATGTGCAGTTCTGACTCTCTGCCCATTCATTTAGATAGGAGCCTGGTCTTGTTAGTTCAAAATAGCTGCCCGGAGGCGTTGCCAAGATGGCGGCCGAGTGGCATGACTTGCCTAAAAGGACTTTGGTTAAGATCATGAAAAATGGGGGTAAAAACAAAAGTGTTGCGTTTATAATTTATATCATTGGTGTCATTGGCTTGGTTATATCATATTCAACATTTCACTTGATTTCACATATTTTAGTTTGGCAATATCATTTTTCCGATGTGTTCATGTTTTGTTGTTGTGAACGTACACGAATAAAAGTAGACCCTTACAGTATAAATTTTTTAAATATGACTCTAATCTATATTTTAAGTTTTTTCCGCTCTTAAAAAAAAATTTAAGTGATTCCCCAGACTCTTTCGCTGAAAGTTTTTGAGATGTGTCCTAAAGAAAGAGAAGACTTTTGAACAATATTGAGAAGTTCTGAGATTATGCAACACCTCTTTAAGTAGTTTAGTAAGTACAGCAGGTCTGATAAACTCAGTTCCAGGAGTTGCCACAGTCCTGCAGAGTTTAGTTCCATCTCCGATCTAACAAAATAAATAAGGGTCTTTTACACAAAGAATAACGTTTTCATAGTTCCTGTAACTATTGGCGGCGAGCACCCGCTTTATGGTTAGTTGTCACTGCAAAAACTGGAACAATTTTAGCTATAGGAATGTCTTTTCGGGTGACTAAATTAGCTCTTATTTCAGAGTAGGGTGTAACCCAGCACAATAGGAACTACCAGTGACGCAAATGTACGCTGATTGGCTGAATGTATGCAAAACACTGGCACCCTCCATTTTTAACTGTTGTACAAACAAATTTTAACAAATTTAAACAGTTGATTGTGTATAGGATCCAGTATGCATGTTATAAGTTTTGATGTTTACGTGTCTAAATGTTTTGATGTCTGTTGCTTTGTAGCGTTAAACTGGGCGATAAAAGTTTGATGTATTTTTTTTGCCTTAGACATGATGCCGTTGAAAGAGGAGAGTCAAGATCTGAAAGAAATGGAAGAGAAAGATCAGTACAAGATACATCATGATTTTCTATCTGAAAAAAAAAAAGTAAGTTTCAAAAAGCATGGAAACCTTGAAGTCCACATGAGAATGCACACTGGAGAGTGTGAAAAGAGTGTCTGGGAAAAAGCAAACCTTAGTAACCACATGAATGTTCACACTGGAAAGAAGTCTTTTACCTGCCAACAGTGTGGAATAAGTTACAAGCAACAAGGAAAATATAGGATCCATATGAGATCTCACACTGGAGAAAAGCCTTACAACTGCTCTCATTGTGGAAAGAGTTTCAGGGAACATGGAAATCTTAAAGTCCACATGAGAATTCACACTGGGGAAAAGCCGTACACCTGCTCTCAGTGTGGAAAGAGTTTCAGTGTACATGGAAACCTTAAAGTCCACATGAGAATTCACACTGGAGAAAAGCCGTATACCTGCTCTCAGTGTGGAATAAGTTTCTATCAAAAAGGAAGCCTTAACAAGCACATGAGAGTTCACACTGTAAAGAAGCCTTTTACCTGCTCTCAGTGTGGAATAAGTTACAAGCAACAAGGAAAATATAGAATCCATATGAGATCTCACACTGGAGAAAAGCCTAACAACTGCTCTCAGTGTGGAAAGAGTTTCAGTGAACCGGGAAACCTTAAAGTCCACATGAGATCTCACACTGGAGAAAAGCCGTACACCTGCTCTCAGTGTGGAAAGAGTTTCAGTGTACATGGAAACCTTAAAGTCCACATGAGAGTTCACACTGGAGAGAAGCCTTTCACCTGCCAACAGTGTGGAATAAGTTTCTACCAAAAAGGAAGCCTTAACAAGCACATGAGGATTCACACTGCAAAGAAGTCTTTTACCTGCTCTCAGTGTGGAATAAGTTACAAGCAACAAGGAAAATATAGAATCCACATGAGATCTCACACTGGAGAAAAGCCTAACAACTGCTCTCAGTGTGGAAAGAGTTTCAGTGAACCGGGAAACCTTAAAGTCCACATGAGATCTCACACTGGAGAAAAGCCGTACACCTGCTCTCAGTGTGGAAAGAGTTTCAGTGTACATGGAAACCTTAAAGTCCACATGAGAATTCACACTGGAGAGAAACCTTTCACCTGCCAACAGTGTGGCATACGTTTCTATCAAAAAGGAAGCCTTAACAAGCACATGAGGATTCACACTGCAAAGAAGTCTTTCACCTGCTCTCAGTGTGGAATAAGTTACAAGCATCAAGGAAAATTAAAAATCCATATGAGAATTCACACTGGAGAAAAGCCTTGAGTCAAATTGTTCATTTCGTTCATATATTTTTTTTCTGTTGTATTTGTCCTATTGCTTTTTATTTATTTACTCACTGTTGTTTGTTGACCGTGTACATTTAGGGCCCCCAGAAGTCTAGCACCAGCACTGATCTCTGCACACGTATTTCGAACTTCGTTTTACCTCTAAATGAAGAAAGAAAGAAAAATAACTTTGCCATAAGTATCTTGCAAAGTTCAGTAAATAAATGCATGACATTGATTAAATGATATGTAAAAAAAACATTGCATAGTCTTCTTTGTATGAATAACATATATATTGATTCTTATTAAAGTAATGCACAGACCTGATACACTGACAAGCAATCCTCCTGTTCACTGAAGACATAACTGAATGTGTTTAAAGGGATATTTCACCCAAATATGAAAATTATGATTTTCTCACCCTCAAGTCATCCTTGGTGTATATGACATTCTTCTTTCAGACGGATACAATCAGAGTTATATAAAAATGTCCTGGCTCTTCCAAGCTTTATAATGGCAGTGAATGGCAGTTTCTGTTAAAAGTCCATAAAGGTGCATCTATCCATGATTATAGGGCTCCACACGACTCCAGAGGGTTAATAAAGGCATTTCATTAATTCTGTGAAGGCCTTTAAGTGAAAAGTGAAGCGATGCATTTGTGTAAGAAAAATATCCATATTTAACTTCTGCTAACTGTCATACGCGCACTCATGAGAGGTATGACGCAGGATGCTCCGGTGAGATAATGCTAGTTGTCGCAAGAACCAAGTTTGTTGACAACGAAAGATATCCATGTTAACCCTTAATCAGTGTTCAAAAAGGATAATGTTTTTGGTGTTTGGGGTCCCAAACTTTTAAAGAGTGATTGCATAAGGAAATTTAATTTTTTTTAATATGGAAAACTATATATAATTTTTTTTTATTTACTTCTCAAATTGAGCGTCAGTTCTGGCAGGCCAGGTAGTCAAGACGCCGCTAACGCTATTGGCCAACAACACGGTCTCATCAGCCTATCTGTCCAGCTGAGCTGCATCAGCTGTTCAACTCCCCTCGCTGCTAATGACTACGCTCAAATCAAGGCGCCTTTTTAAGCAGATTCAGTTCGCTCCTAACTGCTTACTGCTTGCTTCTCTGCAATATTGACACAGGACTCGACGTGATTCATTCTCCATTCATATCTGAAAGTCTTCACAAAGCTAAGTTCCTTTTTAATATTCATTGCTATCCGTGTGGCATTTGGGCTTATCTAACTTGGTCGTTTTCATAAAAATGCGTATGCGATCATATTGGCTATGTGCGTTACTATCTGTTGTTATTGGCAACTGATCGCGTTGCGCACGCTGGCTTTTACCACTATAGGATTATTACACGATACACGATAAGATTAACTTCTGCGGACTGCCTCCAGACCGTTAAGGCTCGGTTATACTCCAGTTTGGATGCGTACAAGAACAGCTGCGGACAGCGTGGGCGCGTTACTTGTATTTATACTATCTGCTGAGGTTCGATTGGTGAGCGCATTCCACACATGCGCAGTAGATCGCTTCCCAGCGCTTTCACGATTTTTGCGCGGTCACAAAATGGGAGGCACACCATCCAGTGATGATTTTTACGTCACGTGGACCCTCGCGCACTCGCCGACGTGGGAAGTATAACACTAGCTTTATACAGCTCATTCAGCAACTACAGCGGCGGCATTCGCTCCGGTTGTAACCCTTAAAGCATGGGGCAATGGTCTTCTGCTGCTTGTGAATGGTACCTTCGTCCGACGGTCGGGCTATTCTTCATGCTCAGGAGGCCATGAGCCCAGGTCCCTGATTGGTTCGCTAAATAAACAATTGTGCCTCATCTGCTTAACCTTACTCGTGTCTTTTCTGCTTGGTGAGTTCTGCCCCTGGATACGCTTATCGGCTGCCTAATTTCATTCTTTTTAATTGTCACAGGAGATTGCTGTTATGGTTTGTTTGGGGGGGATAGTTCAGCTCTCCAAATCCTATTCATGTGAGTGTCCCCTCAATGCTGCTGCTGTCCCCTGACTCTCTGCTAATTCATGGTGCTCATGAATGGTCAGGACACTCATCTGAACAGAAAAATATTGCAACTAATTCGTAATCTATTCTAAAGATTTCAAGCTTTTTATTGTCTAATTCCATCCTCTTGTTTATTCACAAGAGGATTGCCAGGTATGGTTTGTTTGGAGGGAATAGTTCAGCTCTCCCAGTCCTAAACGGTGAGTGTTCCCTAATGCTGCTGCTGTCCTCTGACTCTCTGCTATTTCATGGCGCTCATGAAAGGTCAGAGGACTCACTGAACAGAACCATACTGCCAAAAATTTAATTCAGAATTTATTAACCTGAAGTGCAATTTATTCAATAAAAATGTCCTAAATTATTTTTATTGTCATGTTCTTGACTTAATGGACCTGACAGAAATATACATTTATGCTGTGCTTTGTGGAAATTTGGAAGTTTTTTTTTTTTTTTTTACCTATTTACTGCACAATTACTTATCTAGGCCATAAATTGGCTCATGAAAAATTATTTTTTAAAGAAAAAATCACTTACAGGTGCTATATGTAGGTTTTCTACTAAAATAAATATTTTTTTTATTGCCTGTGTGTGTGAAGGGGTTGTAATCACACATTACAATGATCCACTTGTCAGGTTTGGCTATTACCAATGAAGGCCAGTATTTCTATTTCTATGTGAAGGCTCCGGGTCGGATTTACCGCGAAATCCATCGGATGTGACGTGCATGAATGCTACCGAGCCTCCCTCCTTTATATATACAGTCGCTGCGTTCGAAATTGCATACTTCCCTACTATATATTAGGGGAAAAGAGTAGGCGAGCAAAAAAGTATGTTAGAATCCTTAGCATTCATAAATAGGCGAGAATTACCTGGGTGACGTACTAATTATTGCGAGATTCGGACGTACGTGTACTAATAGTGCGTTCGAACATGCCTACTTTCCTACTATATAGTAGGAGAAAACAGTACGTGAAAGAAGTACGTTCGAAACGTCAGTATTCATAAAAGAGTAGGCGAGAAGTTCCCTGATGGCTTACTGCTTCAGCACAGATTTTTGAGTGCTCAATCGATGGATACTCTTCTATCCCAGGAGGTCACGCGAGAGCATACGTCATTATCAAACATCACAGAGTTTAGCGACGTGGGGGTTTTCAAAGGTGAGTAAACACGGTTCCTTGTGCTTAAATCGTATGTGTAAACGTTTTAACTGTTGAAGGTGTAAAGGAGTTAGACAGTATAGTTTAGTTGGACAGGGGAGATCCTGTAATAGGGGAGATCCAGTAAGCACACGTAACGTTACATCACTAAAGTGGATTTACATAACCATATACATCTTAAACACACTTATTTAAAATGTCTATTTACATCTGTAAGGAAAATATTGTATAAGTATTGCAGATGAGCACATCACAACATGAAAAAGACATCTGAGTGATGAATGTGTGCTATTATGCAGGATAATTCACTGTTGACAACACTTTACATTAGACAAATGTGCTGTAAATATTTTTGTATAATGTTTGTGCATTTTTGTAGGTTCTGAAATGTCTGCAGACTGGTGTGAGCACTGAGGATGAGGAGCCCAGAGCTGAATCCTGGAAATGGTGCCATGGATGAGACGCTTCATCTGCCCTTATGAGTCCCTCCATCACTCCTCCTGCTCTTATGAGTCCCTCCATCCCTCCTCCTGCCCTTATGAGACGCCCCATCTCTCCTCCTGCCCTTATGAGACGCTCCATCACTCCTCCTGCCCTTATGAGACCCTCCATCACTCCACCTGCCCTTATGAGACGCTCCATCACTCCTCCTGCCCTTATGAGACCCTCCATCACTCCACCTGCCCTTATGAGACGCTCCATCACTCCTCCTGCCCTTATGAGACCCTCCATCACTCCACCTGCCCTTATGAGACGCTCCATCACTCCACCTGCCCTTATGAGACGCTCCATCACTCCTCCTGCCCTTATGAGACGCTCCATCACTCCTCCTGCCCTTATGAGACGCCCCATCACTCCTCCTGCCCTTATGAGACCCTCCATCACTCCATCTGCCCTTATGAGACGCTCCATTTGCTGAAAGGAAATGGAAAAAGGATCATCTAAATGTTTCCTTTCAAATTTTTAAATCTGCATTAGCTTCTTTACCACCAACAATATACTAGAACCTTTTCAATCAGGTTTTAGATCACTTCATAGTACTGAAACAGCTTTGCTCAAAGTAACCAATGATCTTCTTCTTACACTAGATTCAGGTTATAATGCCATCCTGATATTATTGGATCTTAGTGCCGCCTTCAACACCGTTGATCACAACATCCTCCTTACTCCTCTTGATCAGCAGGTGGGCATTAGGCAGACCGCATTACTTTTGTTCCGTTCCTTTCTTAATGATAGGACTTTCTCAGTATCTATTGGCAAGTTCTCCTCATCTTCTGCTCCCGTTTCATATGGGGTCCCTCAGGGGTCCATCTTGGGTCCTATGCTTTTTAGTCTGTATATGCTCCCACTGGGTAACATCATAAGGAAGCATAACATCTCTTTTCACCTCTATGCGGATGACTCACAGCTCTCCTTGCCTCTAAAATCTAGGGACTCCATACAATCTCTTCTGGTCTGTCTCGAAGACATCAACTTGGATGGCTAACAACTTTCTCCAGTTAAATAGTGACAAGACAGAAGTCATTATTTTTGGTTCTCCCAAGGCAAGATGCACTATAGTGCAAAATTTAGGTCACTTCACCCCATTTATCAAAACTTATGCTAGAAATTTGGGTGTCATCCTTGACTCAGAACTCTGCCTTGTGTAATGACTCATGGGTGGATCTGATTACGGGGGATTTGCATAGCATAATTAATAATTCATAATTAATAATTATTCATACAGGTTTGTATCAGATCAGTCTTACATGTTAATACATCTCCCGATAAGGGATGATACGTTATTTTACCTGCATGCATGCATGTGTATCTTAGCAACTAACCACAAGTTGATTGCGATTAGCTACACAGATCACGTTTTACAAATAGGTAACATTAATTAGCTCAATTAATTTATAGAGTTTAGGAAAATCAATTCTGTGGCCACAAGAATTAGCTTTCCCGCCCTATAAACAAATACTCTTTAAAGTATCTTTAATTTGTAAAGCTCGTAGCTTTGATCTAGCAATTTCAGGGACCCAAAGTATGAGCAGACACATTAAATTCATGATACTCATTTGAAGGATTTACTAAGAAATAACTAGCCTATGCATTTACTACGATACAGGAATACATGTATTTACAAACATTAATGACAAAGACACGCGGGGAGTCTAGACAATGGAAACAAGTGTAAAAGTGAGTGAGAGTGAGAGTGAGAGTGAGAGAGAGAGAGAGAGAGAGAGAGAGCATTGGCAAAGTTCACCTGGACAACGGAACCTCAGACCAGACAACAAGGAATCACAAAATCGCCCCTTTTGAGGCAACAACCGTACAGCATAATAAATCTGGATAAGAAACCAATACTTGCACCGTCTCTTAGTTTGCCGAGGAGAAGGCGTGCGTGTGTGTGTGTCCTTGGGGCGCGCCTGCTCGTTCGTTGAGCGATTGCGCGTGGTGGTCCATGTGTTCCACGTGGTTTCCTGGTGGTTCAGAGCGCGGACTTTCAAACGCATGTTTGAAGGTCTTTGAGGTAAATTTACCAAAGAAACAATTCAGGCTACGTTCATTCCTCGTCGGTGGAAATTAACTCGGTAGGATACTTAAAAGAACTTAGAATTAAACAAAGAAAGAAAAGATAAAAGATCTCCGGAGGAGATCACTAAGAAGTCACATCCTGACGCCGGAGGTAAGAGAAGGGAGAGCGAAGATGGGCCAGTCCTTTTGAAGACCTGATGTTTCCGCCTCCTCTGAAGCGGATTGTCCAATCATTGTTCAAGAAATCTTGAGCGGGAAAGTTGTCTTTGTTTGGTCTGACAGCTTTATCTACATAAATTATGACAGAGGCGGAACCTCGTCTTTTTCCTTCCACAGATTCTTAAACATAACAGGAGAGATGTTATACAGGCAATCATACTTTTTACGGTAACCCAATACATGTATCTGGCTGCGTCAGACAAAGAGTTTTAAAATGACCTCAAACACGACATGTAACAATGAGAGGAATTCAGGTTTACATCTCAAATACATAATATAGGCATTTGTGGTTCCTTTTAAACTACAAAACATTCCCAGATCTTGCAATCGGACATAGGCCATCAGACACACATACAACATATCAAATATGTATTGTTAAATGTCTTTTTAACTGGAAATTCCTTGAAAGTTCTTATGTGTGTGTGTCGTGTGGACAGAGAGGTCCTGCATGCACATTCTTTTGGGTCGTAAGCTTGTAACAGGACACTTCGGCCAGTGTTAGCTGGATTATTCATTAAAATGCATAATACAGGCATTTATCGTTCGTTTAGAACTACAATACACTCAGGTATCTTCATAGGCCCTGGGCACTCAGACCCACATAACAACATATAACATATATCTCATTAAAATGTCTTTAATGGGAAAATTCGTACCAGTTCATGTATGTGTGTGTGGTGAGTGTCTGTGTCTCTGAGAAAGAGTTTCCTTATCTCTTTAAAGTGAAAGGAGGGGTTTGGGGAATTCCTTTGAAAACCCACAGGGTTTGCTAGGAGTTCTCTGTTGAGGCTCCGTGGGCCCATAAAAAGTGTCAAAGACGGTCTCATGCAGACATTCTGGTGCCAATGTCCATAATTTACATTAATTCAAAATACTTTGGGTTTTAGGAAGAATGTGCTTTGTGTTCAGAGGGACTGAGTCAATGATTCACCCAGATACCTTACACTTGATAAACAGATAGTTCTGTTGTCAAGAATAGTTTTTACCAGCTCAGAATGATTTCTCGCCTGAAGTCATTCCTATCTCGTGACGATCTTGAAAAAGTTATCCATGCCTTTATTACATCACGGCTGGATTATTGTAATTCCCTCTACTTTGGCCTCCCACAATCATCACTTAGACGTTTGCAGTGTGAGCACATCACCCCCATTCTAGCTTCCTTGCATTGGTTCCCAGTTCTTTTTAGGATTCAGTTTAAGGTTTTACTGTTTGTTTTTAAGGCACTTAATGGGCTCGCCCCAACCTATATCACCGACCTTGTACAGCCATACTCAGTTCAAAGGTCACTAAGATCCTCAAATCAAGGGCTCCTGCTTGTGCCGCGCTCTCTGCTTAAACAGAGGGGTGACAGAGCTTTTGCAGTTGCTGCTCCACGGTTGTGGAACCAGCTTCCTCAGGATATTAGATCTGCCCCCTCCATTGCTATATTCAAATCCAGGTTAAAAACTCATTTTTATTTCATGGCCTTCCTTGTCCCCTAACCTGGCATTCCAGATTGTTCTTTGCATTTCTGTGTTGTGTGACTTGATATTGAAGGTTATCTTTTTATTCATGTTTTATATGCTTATGTTATGACTATTGATTCCATGTGTTTTTATTTTCTGTGTTTTTATTTATTCATTGTACAGCACTTACTTGCTTACTTACTATGAGTCCCTCCATCACTCCATCTGCCCTTATGAGACCCTCCATCCCTCCACCTGCCCTTATGAGACCCTCCATCCCTCCACCTGCCCTTATGAGACCCTCCATCCCTCCATCTGCCCTTATGAGACGCTCCGTCCCTCCACCTGCCCTTATGAGACCCTCCATCACTCCTCCTGCCCTCATGAGACCCTCCATCCCTCCACCTGCCCTTATGAGACCCTCCATCACTCCACCTGCCCTTATGAGTCCCTCCATCACTCCATCTGCCCTTACGAGACCCGCCATCACTCCATCTGCCCTTACAAGACCCTCCATCTGCCCATATGAGACCCTCCATCACCCCTTACGAGACCCTCCATCTGCCCTTACGAGACCCTCCATCACTCCACCTGCCCTTATGAGACCCTCCATCACTCCATCTGCCCTTATGAGACCCTCCATCACTCCACCTGCCCTTATGAGACCTTCCATCACTCCATCTGCCCTTATGAGACGCTCCATCCCTCCACCTGCCCTTATGAGACCCTCCATCCCTCCATCTGCCCTTATGAGACCCTCCATCACTCCATCTGCCCTTATGAGTCCCTCCTTCTGCCCTTATGAGTCCCTCCATCTGCCCTTATGAGACCCTCCATCACTCCATCTGCCCTTATGAGTCCCTCCATCACTCCATCTGCCCTTATGAGACCCTCCATCACTCCATCTGCCCTTATGAGACCTTCCATCACTCCATTTGCCCTTACCAGACCCTCCATCACTCCACCTGCCCTTATGAGACCACCCATCCCTCCATCTGCCCTTATGAGACCCTCCATCACTCCATCTGCCCTTATGAGACCCTCCATCACTCCATCTGCCCTTATGAGTCCCTCCATCTGCCCTTATGAGTCCCTCCATCTGCCCTTATGAGACCCTCCATCACTCCATCTGCCCTTATGAGTCCCTCCATCACTCCATCTGCCCTTATGAGACCCTCCATCACTCCATCTGCCCTTATGAGACCTTCCATCACTCCATTTGCCCTTACCAGACCCTCCATCACTCCACCTGCCCTTATGAGACCACCCATCCCTCCATCTGCCCTTATGAGACCCTCCATCACTCCATCTGCCCTTATGAGACCCTGCATCCCTCCATCTGCCCTTATGAGACCCTGCATCCCTCCATCTGCCCTTATGAGACGCTCAATCACTCCACCTGCCCTTACGAGACCCTCCATCCCTCCATCTGCCCTTACAAGACCCTCCATCCCTCCATCTGCCCTTACGAGACCCTCCATCACTCCACCTGCCCTTATGAGTCTCTCCATCACTCCACCTGCCCTTATGAGTCCCTCCATCACTCCACCTGCCCATATGAGTCCCTCCATCACTCCACCTGCCCATATGAGTCCCTCCATCACTCCACCTGCCCATATGAGACCCTCCATCACTCCATCTGCCCTTATGAGTCCCTCCATCACTCCATCTGCCCTTATGAGACCCTCCATCACTCCATCTGCCCTTATGAGTCCCTCCATCACTCCATCTGCCCTTACGAGACCCTGCATCCCTCCACCTGCCCTTACAAGACCCTCCATCTGAGTCCCTCCATCACTCCACCTGCCTATATGAGTCCCTCCATCCCTCCATCTGCCCATATGAGACCCTCCATCACTCCACCTGCCCTTATGAGTCCCTCCATCACTCCATCTGCCCTTATGAGACCCTCCATCTGCCCTTATGAGACCCTCCATCTGCCCTTACGAGACCCTCCATCCCTCCACCTGCCCTTATGAGACCCTCCATCCCTCCACCTGCCCATATGAGACCCTCCATCACTCCTCCTGCCCTTATGAGACCCTCCATCCCTCCACCTGCCCTTATGAGACCCTCCATCCCTCCACCTGCCCATATGAGACCCTCCATCACTCCTCCTGCCCTTATGAGACCCTCCATCCCTCCACCTGCCCATATGAGACCCTCCATCACTCCTCCTGCCCTTATGAGTCCCTCCATCACTCCATCTGCCCATATGAGACCCTCCATCACTCCTCCTGCCCTTATGAGACCCTCCATCCCTCCACCTGCCCTTATGAGACCCTCCATCCCTCCACCTGCCCATATGAGACCCTCCATCACTCCTCCTGCCCTTATGAGACCCTCCATCCCTCCACCTGCCCATATGAGACCCTCCATCACTCCTCCTGCCCTTATGAGTCCCTCCATCACTCCATCTGCCCTTATGAGGCCTTCCATCACTCCATCTGCCCATATGAGACCCTCCATCTCGATTTGAAAATTTGAAAAAATGTTTTTTTTTTTGTTGTTTTTTTAAAGATTGACTGATTTTACTGCAAATAAACCATGGTAAAAATAGAAGAAAAAGCCCCGGCTAATTGTGGTTGCTAGTTTTACTAATACAAATAAAAAAAGTTATTAAAATAATAAATAAAACATTTATTTTCTTAATATTGATTTACTACTCAATATTCTGTTAAAATGGCATTTATAATGATTCTTTACAGATTTTATTACAAAGAGACAACTCAACCAGTTTATATGTGTACTATAACAATTGTATTGGTTTTAAAATGAAGAAGATCTCATACCATGTAATTGTTTACATTAAAAAATTTCCCCCACCATTACCATGAATTTTAAACACTGTCAATTTAATGTGTGCTTCATAATGTAAATCACAGTCCACATATTCATGCAATAGTCAAAGCAATGTAAAACAAACTTGACTGTACAACTACAGCCAAAATGGAAAACCCTTTTATTATTCCTAAGGGTTCAAAATGTAAGCAGAGTAATGCATCTGCCCTTATGAGGCTAATAAAGGCTAATCAAATCAAATCAAACGGAAATGCAGATCAACAGTAGCTGAATCCGATGAAAGCAATGACTTCAAGTGCAGAAGAGGCCAAAAAGGATGGAAACAAGTCCAATCGCTGAATTACTGGAAAAGAAAAACAAAAAAGATACAGGTAAGACATACTCGTGTAATCTTGGGATATATCACATTCTACAACCATAATTAAAATTTTATTTTAAACTGACAAACTGTTGGTCAGGCTGCAAAAGGCTGAAAACGTTGGAGACGCCCCTTTATAAATGGCCTGTGAATGAACCTTTCCCAGACACACTCTCAGATCTAACTGTTGTCAACAAAAGATGAGCTTTCAGTAAGATTTTGTTTGGGCGCAGTACCACATTTTCCCCATTAGATGCCAGCAAAACTCCACTGGGACACAGAGGTTTGATTTTTTTTATTTGCAGTGTAGTTTTTCCTCTTTCAAATATTACACACTTACAAACCACAATCAAGACATCCATACCAACACACCCACACAATTATCATTGCTTTATTCCTGTTTTCTGCTTCAGCATAATAATTATAGAGCCAAATGGATAAATTATGCAAGTATTTGCTTTATAGGCCTAACCTGGAAAAAAGGCACCATCTGGTAAAAAAAATTGCATAATTTTATAGTTAAATGACCCTCAGATTAGAAATGGCCGTTTTAATTAAGGCTGTCACTTTATGTTTGAAAATCAATTGCACAATCGATCGGACCAACCAACACAAGTTTTGAAACTAATAAATAGGGAATCGATTTTAACGGCCTTCTCTCGGAGCGCATCCAGGACGTCACGATCTGCCCACCCTCCCGCAGTGAACACACGTCACACAGCTGCAGGCTCTGACAATATGTATATAACACATAACAGGAAATTATACTTCTGCATAATGTGTCTTTTTTTAAAACAAAAATGTGAAAAGGCGAAATTTGTTTGACATTTGACATTTCTAATCGTAAACACAGCCATGTTGAAGCCTGCAGTATTGTTTTTCATTGATGTTATCGCAGTCCACTCTGCTTATTGTTTTTTTTATACACTAAATATCAAATTTGTAATCATGCTGATGTTTAGGGAAAATGGCACTCTTGCTCATGTGATGTGATAAACTACATAATGTGACAGGGCTTTATTCAATTAGCTTCATTCGAGGGCTGGATTATCAAATAAAAAATTTGAGGTGGGCCGGTGGGTTAAAAGGGATATTTCACCGCTGGAAAGATGAATGTGTTTTTAAATTGGGTCATTTATGTAGTAGAAATTATTTTAGAATGTGAGAAAATCCAGAAAATGTATTTTTGGCTTATGTGGATGAAAGACAACAACCCCCAGAATGCACTTGCTTCGCTGCCCTATCCGATTGTTAAGTTGTGATGTAACCACTCTCCGATAATACTGTTTCCGGGTCCAAAGGCCGAGTCCCCTCTACCTACCAACTGCTTTCGCCCGAGTTTTACCATGCTGCAGTGCTTTGTCCCGTGTTGTTTAAATAGATCGAAGTTTAAAAAGCAAGTGACATTCAACTGTTATACCGCTTTCCCTGTGACCAGAAAGAGAAGAGGAAATGGCTGCAGTTGATAAGGTAAGTTAAAAATCTTAAACGAATGAAGATACTTTCACCGGCAAGGGTGCCTCACTAAAGGAGGACGTGATCGTAAATAAATGAACAGGTTCCGCTATTGTTTTTAGATCTGGACGTGTGGATCGCTTGGACCCGGAAGAGGCTAAGAGAGACTTAACGACCGAATGAGGCCACTGCCAAGCCACGCCTACCGGTTATAGAGGGCAGTCTCAGAACTTGTTTATAGCTGTGTAAAACTTTTTTCCATAGAACATATAACATATTTTTACCATATTCTGACAGTGAAAGAAACCACAGGTAAAACCTTGCATGACCATTGTATAAAAAAATCCCTAAACACAGGTAAAAAATAGCAACATACACCGGTATTGTGGTATATTCAAAATTCAATTAGTTTCAGTAATTTAAACGTTACAGGTTTTACTTGGTTAGTTTGAGCTTAAACTAACATAAAACATTAACTTTTCTGTTATAGTGTTGCTAATAATTTCCACAATGTTCTTACCAGACTTGTTTACAAATGCAAAAAAAAAAGATAATAATAGTGATAAGGTGTCAGGTAGTGAGTTTAATTTGCTTACCTACAGCTTCATCCTTCAAGCCAGGATAAACTATTACACCAGGCACTTGAACACAGAAACAGAGGACACAGTAATGAACATCAATTGTTAGGTTGTGAGAATTCGCTCTCTAAACAATTTCCCCATGAACTATGCATGTATACACAGAGCAACAGCCTCAACATTAGCTGCAGGGTCATCATCATCATCCTGGATGTTAAATACGGTATAATGATATATTACGGTATTTACACAAACACACACAATTAAACTGAGGGGCATACTCTGTGCACTACTGGCCTTCACCAAATTCCAACCAAGTTGACCTATTATTATCATCATTACACTCACCGGCCACTTTATTAGGTACCCCATGCTAGTAACGGGTTGGACCCCCTTTTGCCTTCAGAACTGCCTCAATTCTTCGTGGCATAGATTCAACAAGGTGCTGGAAGCATTCCTCAGGGAGTTTGGTCCATATTGACATGATGGCATCACACAGTTGCCGCAGATTTGTCGGCTGCACATCCATGATGCGAATCTCCCGTTCCACCACATCCCAAAGATGCTCTATTGGATTGAGATCTGGTGACTGTGGAGGCCATTTGAGTACAGCGAACTCATTGTCATGTTCAAGAAACCAGTCTGAGATGATTCCAGCTTTATGACATGGCGCATTATCCTGCTGAAAGTAGCCATCAGAAGTTGGGTACATTGTGGTCATAAAGGGATGGACATGGTCAGCAACAATACTCAGGTAGGCTGTGGCGTTGCAACGATGCTCAATTGGTACCAAGGGGCCCAAAGTTTCCCAAATATTCCCCACACCATGACACCACCACCACCAGCCTGAACCGTTGATACAAGGCAGGATGGATCCATGCTTTCATGTTGTAGACGCCAAATTCTGACCCTACCATCCGAATGTCGCAGCAGAAATCGAGACTCATCAGACCAGGCAACGTTTTTCCAATCTTCTATTGTCCAATTTCGATGAGCTTGTGCAAATTGTAGCCTCAGTTTCCTGTTCTTAGCTGAAAGGAGTGGCACCCGGTGTGGTCTTCTGCTGCTGTAGCCCATCTGCCTCAAAGTTCGACGTACTGTGCGTTCAGAGATGCTCTTCTGCCCACCTTGGTTGTAACGGGTGGTTATTTGAGTCACTGTTGCCCTTCTATCAGCTCGAACCAGTCTGGCCATTCTCCTCTGACCTCTGGCATCAACAAGGCATTTCCGCCCACAGAACTGCCGCTCACTGGATGTTTTTTCTTTTTCGGACCATTCTCTGTAAACCCTAGAGATGGTTGTGCGTGAAAATCCCAGTAGATTAGCAGTTTCTGAAATACTCAGACAAGCCCTTCTGGCACCAACAATCATGCCACGTTCAAAGTCACTCAAATCACCTTTCTTCCCCATACTGATGCTCGGTTTGAACTGCAGGAGATTGTCTTGACCATGTCTACATGCCTAAATGCACTGAGTTGCCGCCAAGTGATTGGCTGCTTAGAAATTAAGTGTTAAGGAGCAGTTGGACAGGTGTACCTAATAAAGTGGCCGGTGAGTGTATATGTCAAGAGTGAGAGCGGGAATAAGACATTTAAAATGCACAGAATCCTCCTCGTCAGTCATACTAAATAACTGCCATAACGGAATTAACGTTTGTTGGTAGAATGTCGGTGGTGGAAATAGACGAGCTCGAGTTGATTTCTTTTTATATAAATTGGGCGAATTTTGTAGTTAATTGTTTGACAAGTTAGTTATCTCGTTTGGTTTTCATTATAGGACAAGTTACAGTTTCCATATATTGTATTTATATTAGTTGTGTACAGTTTGATAAGTTCAATTTACAATAGGTTATGATTTGTAGTTTTTTCTTCTTCTTAGATTTTGTCTACAGTTAAGTTGTGTGTATATATACTGTTTATACGCGTTTGTTTATAAGATTAGTACGTTTATACGCCGTTTGTAGCTATATTTATTATTTACTTATTTGATTTACGCGTCGTGTTCATATCGTAGGTTAAGGATTCTTCTCGTAATTTTAGTTTTTGAATTCAGGTCCATTACACCACTGTCCCCACGAAAACATACAGTTACATTTGTGGTAAGTACGTTAAATGTATTAATAAATTAACCTTTCATTCACAGCTAACGTTATACGCTGCGGGTGAAGTGCGTGAGACAAGTTACATTTAAACCATTTTCTTTACAGGAGCTGGGGGTTTCTGGAGAGGGGAGGCTAGCTGCTATCTTGTGTGGTGATTACACCTGGCTGTGTGCTTTCTTGCATCTGATCTTCACGTGTGTGTGTGTGTGTGTGGGGGGGGTTACTGGGGCTCCTGTTAATTTGGCAGCTAGCCTGTACCTCCAGGTACCTCCGCTGCTGGTTAATTAGCTAAACTGAATTTCGGTTTGTTGTGTGTCTGATGCAGATTATGCATGGTGCTGTAAAGTTGATTCTTAGAATCTTGTTGTGACTTTTTAACTATTTATTATGCAATGCTGATGAGAAATAAAAGTGTATATTTTTCCTACGTGTGTCCCACGTCTCTTCACCCACATTTTAGATAGCGAACCTGTGTGCCCTTAGGGCAGTTAGTCCCCAGTATTCTGGGGTGGCGTAGTCGATCGTTTTTGTCATGGAGCTTTTATTCTGCTCCTAGAGGCGAGAGTGCCTCGATCGCTCCTCTCCCGCTTTGCCACACTTAATAAAGTTAAAAAAGCTATTCAATTCAGAGCTGATTCAGTAGGCCTACACCTGATACTGTGAGTGTCCTTCTTGACCATATAAGTTCACTTAAGGCATAACAGACTATGGGCCCTATCTTGCACCCAGCGCAAATGACTTTGTACACTGACGCATAGGGTTGGGTATCGGTTGGGTTTTATCCGATACCAGTACCTACTCGGTATTTTTTAAACGGTTCCGGTGCTTAAACGGTTCTTGAAATGGTACTTAAGAAAACAAAACCACACACACTTTGTCAAAAAAAAAAAAACTTTTATTTACAGGGCCAAACTGGACACAATATTAACTTAAATATTTAAAGATTTTCTGATTTCTGATTAAATAAAAAATTGCGCCGTTTGATAGGCTACTGATGTAAAATACTTAAGATCAACATTTTGTCTTCACATAGGCCTATTATAACTACGTTAAGCAGAGAAATATCTGACACTGAGCAGAAATTTAACACACACAGTAGCCTCGTATAAAGAAGTGTTGGAACTTTGTTAAAACATTTTGCATATGTTGTCACACTCGCTGTTGAATGGCAACGGTGTTTGCTAGCCTAGCCTACTTGATATGCAAGATTTGCAGTTGGCATTAAAATAGGCCTACTAGACTTACCCGAAGAGGAACGGCTGCTTTTATCATCGTCTGTGATGTCGCAACCCGATAGATCGCAACACTTCTAGATCGTCTTTAGCAAGCAGTGTGTTTATCGTGTAATTTTTAAGCGGAAATTAGTTTTTACGTGCATAGGATACGCATGGGTTGGTTAGTATGTTTAGTAGTGGTGTGGGGTGCGTGTGTAGGCCTATAATACTGTAATGTCAGTACAAATGGAAGATACTAGTGTTATGTTGTTCGACAGTGTTAATCGAATCATAAGTGGTTCTATCTGTTAGTCCCTGGTTCTTTAAGGGGCGGGGTTTTAGCGGGGTCAAGTGACTGGAGCGAGTGAGAGAGCTGGAAGCGGGAAGTCAGAGTTGTACGGCGTGGGTTACGGCCATAACAGTAACCCTGCAGTTCTTGAATAAAGCCTTAAAAGGAGGAAGAATCCGTCTGTTTACTTTTTAGTAGCGAAACGCTACAATACGTTTGGCTTTGGGTAGAATCAGTGGTGTGGGATGCGTGTGTATTACACGCAATGAAGTGCGTATCAAATGCACGCGATAACCTCGTAGCCTATCATATGCACGTAAAATCTAATTTTCGCATATAAATTGCACAATAAACACACTGCGTGCTATAGAGACACAGCTGAACTTGAACTTTCGTCAAGCGTGTCAGAGGATCTGAGTTCCGCATTCGTACAGTTTTGTGTTCTTTTTTTTGTTCTCATCAAAACCGATTATGCTCATCAATGGTTGTATATCAAGCAGGGACACGTTTTTGTGCATTATATTTTGTGATTTATATTTTTTCCGATTTCACCGGAACGAGAGTCTCTCCGCAACGGATTGAAGCGCGCGTCTGAGTGAAGACAGTGTGCGCGAGCCATCCGCGCCACTGATCGCAGTGGCAAAGAGCACTTTGATCACTTGATTTAAAAAACACATGTCAGCGCTAGATTGTCTCTTATTTAACAAACGAACGAAATTAATGCTCTGCTGGTTAACTGGAGATGTTTTATTGTATTGGATCATTCGTGCCGCGAGATGTTTTACAGGCACCGAAATCAGGCACCAAAATTTTCGTTCTTATTCGGTCTGGTTACTACCGTTTACGTCGGAACTGGTTCCCTATTGGAACCGAGTT
Source organism: Semotilus atromaculatus (assembly GCA_031834385.1). Classification (NCBI taxonomy): domain Eukaryota; kingdom Metazoa; phylum Chordata; class Actinopteri; order Cypriniformes; family Leuciscidae; genus Semotilus; species Semotilus atromaculatus. Next base: position 16,103,880 of record JAULUF010000040.1, read on the forward strand.
TCGGTACCCAACCCTACTGACGCATGTATCATTCCTATTTTGCACCCACCCAAAGCGAACTTTTCCCTCCACAGACGCACGCCGGCAAACTAGAGAATGAACTTGCGCTCCCTGGACAGTTCAGCGCAAAAAAGGAGGCGTGTTCCGGCGCAAACAATCCCTGGTGCTATTTTGCAGTTCCAGAAAACAATTGCGCCACTGACCAGAAAAAAACTAGTCTAAAGTCAGTGGCGCGTTGAGTGTACATTCAGATGCTATTTTAAGCGCGCATGCTTGGTCATAATACAGAGTGTGAACAACGCGCATACACTGTAGATGATTCTCTCATCTACACAGATGCATTTTCCTTTTTGAAAATTATACATTATTATAAGGAAAATTATTAAAACACGAGGGAATTCATTGTTGTGTCCATGACGATGGGAAAAATAGGCATAAAGCTTACATATTTACCCAAATTATTATATGCATGTATAACCGAAGCTAATTTGGGTGGGTTTGTCCCATCCCCAATGTCACTTCTCTTTCTTTTACGGCCCTGACGAGAACATCGATCTCCTCGGCTGTGAACCGATTCTGAAGCGCGCCTGGTAAATGCGCCGTTATAATAGTATTGCGCCATGGAACAAGCGCACCTCGTTCATCATGCTCTTAAAGGGAATGTGATATGACGCTCTGATTGGTTTATTTCATGTTATGCCCAAACCACACACCTATGAATAATGTGAAGTTACTTTAGACCAAGCCCTTTTAAACTTGCGTTGGGCGCAAGAGCTAGTTTCTATTACACCCATTTTCGGATTATTTGACGTTGCTGTGCTAATTGCTGGCCAGAGGCAGCTGTCTTCACTCAGTAAGTTGAGTGCGTTATATCTATGTAGTGTATACCTCCTCGTGTGAAGACCGACTCGGGTAAAGACCATCGACTCTACCTGCGCGACTCCACCGAGCAAGGACACAGCAAGGCACTTAAGTATCTTCTCCTTCTCCCCTTTCCTTTCCCACTTGTATCGTACTTCCTTTACTCAACATGTGTTTTCAATACATTCCTGTTGTCTCTCGTCAACGTGCTATCTTCACGCACAGAAGGCAGCGCAATACTGCTAATCTGCGTCCCATTCTCTCATCCACACACTCACCTCTCACTCTTTCTTTGGGTCTATGGAATTGTCAGTCAGCAGTCAATAAAGCTGACTTCATTCCAGCCTTTGCATCTCATTCTACTCTTAATATTTTAGGCTTGACTGAGACCTGGATCCGTCCAGAAGACTCAGCAACCCCTGCTGCTCTCTCTAACAACTTCTCCTTCTCTCACACCCCTCGCCAGGCTGGGAGGGGTGGGGGTACAGGTCTTCTCATTTCTAACAATCGGAAATCCTCAACTCTCTCTTCTCTATGCAATAACAACTAATTTGAATATCATGCAATTACACTTACTACTCCCATTAGGATTCATATTGTAGTTATTTACCGCCCCCCAGGTCAACTGGGAAGCTATGTTGAGGAGCTGGATGTGCTGTTGTCCTCTTTCCCTGAGGATGGCACCCCACTCGTAGTCTTTGGTGATTTCAACATTCATCTAGAGAAGCCGTCTGCAACAGACTTCATCTCTCTGCTAGCCTCATTCGATCTCAAACGGCTCATCACCACCGGTACTCACAAATCAGGCAACCAACTGGACCTGATTTACACACGCAACTGTATCACAGACAACATTTTGGTGAAACCTCTCCACGTTTCTGATCATTTCCTCATTTCTTGCAATCTACAACTCTTTACCCATGCACCACCAACTCCCCTATCAGTTACTTTCAGACGAAACCTACGTTCACTTTCTCGCGGATCGATTGCTCCTGTCTGCCTCGCTGCCTGCTGTGTGTGAGTGTGTTGCGCCCGCGACTCTGAGTTCATAAAAAGCCTAGGTGAGTAAGAATCAGTCAACAAACACGGTGAGTGATGTCTTGTCCTGTTATTGTCACCTGCACCTCATGCCACATGTTTACCATAGCCTTCCCCGTCGGCAATATAGGGTTTATATGTGATAAATGCAAGGAGACAGTCAGGCTGACGGAGAAGATTTCAGAATTAGAGACACGCATCCAAACTTTAATCGAGGATAGTAAGTGTGCTCGAGCCTTAGATACTACTTTGGATGCGCCTAGCATAGTGAACCATTTACATGATTCGGTTCCGGCTGAGTTGTTGCCTGTGCAGCCAGGCAGATGGGTAACTGTGAGAGATCGCTCTAGTCGCGGATCAAAAAACCACTCTTCTGTTCCGATCACCATAACAAATCGATTTGCCCCACTCAGTGAAACACCCACTGAGAATTATGTTGATTGTGCCCTGGTAATTGGCGATTCTATTACACGGAACGTGAAGATAGAGACACCAGCCACCATAGTCACATGTTTGCCGGGAGCCAGAGCGCCTGACATCAAAGCAAATTTAAAAGTGCTGGCTAATGCTAATCGTAAATTCTCTAAGATTGTTATTCACGTCGGTACAAATGATGTTCGACTTCGCCAGTCGGAGATCACCAAAATTAATATTAAAGAGGTGTTTGAACTCGCAAGTACGATGTCAGGCACTGTCATTTGCTCTGGCCCCCTTCCTGTTCGAAGGAGTGATGAGATAGTTAGTAGATTGTGTTCACTCAATGGCTGGTTGTCTAATTGGTGTCCGCAAAATAATATAGAATTCATAGACAATTGGAAAAGTTTTTGGGGCAAACCTGACCTGTTGAAAAGAGATGGTATTCATCCCTCCTGGGATGGTGCTGCTCTTCTCTCTAGTAATTTGGCTCATAGTCTTAGAGATAAAACATGACAACCTGGGGCTCAGGTCAGGAAGCAGACAGACTGGCTAAACCGACCGTCTGCTAGCGGCCTCGCGTCACCAAGGTCAGATAAATCCCATCACATAGAGGCTCTTTCACCTAGATATCATCATATAGAGACTGTGTCTGTTCCCCGAATTTGGAAATGCAAAAAACTGCCAAACCGTTCTAAGGTTAAAAGTTTAATTGATGTTCAACAAATAAAAAACAGATATAATACAGATGAGCAAACAATAAAGCTTGGGTTGTTGAATATTCAATCCCTTAATTCAAAAGCGCTCATAGTTAATGATAAGATTACAGACTATAACCTAGATGTGATGTGTTTGACAGAAACCTGGCTAAAACCAAACGATTACATTACTTTAAATGAGTCCACTCCGCAAGATTACTGTTATAAACATGAGCCTCGTCCGAAAGGCAAAGGGGGAGGTGTTGCTGTAATTTATAGTAATATTTTCAAAACCACTAAGAAATCTAGTTTTAAATATACTTCTTTTGAAGTGTTGGTGCTTAATGTAATAATATATAGTGTAAACAATAAATCACGTTTGAGAATTCTGCTGGCTACTGTATACAGGCCACCAGGGCACCATAAAGATTTTATCAAAGAATTTGCTGACTTTCTATCAGAATTAGTATTGGCTGCCGATAAAGTCCTAATTGTTGGTGATTTTAATATACATGTAGATAATGAAAAAGATGCATTGGGATTGGCATTTAAAGACATTATAAACTCAATTGGAGTGAGACAACACGTGTCAGAACCTACTCATTGTCGTAACCATACTCTAGATCTAATATTATCTCATGGAATAGATGTTGATGCCGTTGAAATTCTGCAGCAGAGCGATGACATCTCAGATCATTATCTAGTCTCGTGTAAATTACATTTAGCCAAGGCTGCAAAGCCGACTCCGTGTTATAAATATGTTAGACCTATCACTTCTGCCACTAAAGATGGCTTTATTAATAATCTTCCTAATCAGTTTCATCATCTCAGCATCCCGGATAGCTTAGAAGAACTTGATATTGCAACAGAAACGTTTAAATCCCTCTTTTCCAGCACTCTAGACATAGTTGCTCCGTTGCGCTTAAAGAAGATTAAAGAAAATAGTCCAACGCCGTGGTACAACGAGCACACCCGGGCCCTTAAGAGAGCAGCCAGAAAAATGGAGCGAAACTGGAAGAAAACAAAACTAGAGGTATTTCGGATTTCATGGAAGGAGAGCTCGATTGCTTACAGAGAGGCATTAAAAGATGCTAGAACGGATTATTTTTCAACCCTATTAGAAGAAAATAAACATAATCCTAGGTATTTATTTGAACAAGTGGCTAAACTAACGAAAAAGAAAGCTTCAAGCCCAGAAGTTTCCAATAAACACAGCAGTAATGACTTTATGAACTTCTTCACTTATAAGATCTATAATATCAGGGACAAAATTATAACTATGCAACCGTCTACTACAGTAGCGCATCAGGGAGTGCATTGTAGTCTCCGTGAGGAACATTTTGATTCATTTGTTGCTATAGGAGAGGAAGAATTTTGCAAACTTGTTAATTCATCTAAATCGACAACTTGTATGCTAGACCCTATACCGACTAAGCTACTGAAAGAGATGCTTCCAGAGGTCATAGATCCTCTTCTAAATATCATTAATTCATCTTTGTCTCTAGGACACGTACCAAAAACCTTTAAGTTGGCTATGATTAAACCGCTTGTTAAAAAACCGCAACTTGATCCTACAGAATTAGTCAATTACAGGCCAATCTCGAATCTGCCTTTTCTGTCAAAGATACTAGAAAAAGCAGTATCATCACAACTGTGTTCCTTTTTAGAAAGAAATAATATCTGCGAGGATTTTCAGTCCGGATTTAGACCATACCATAGTACTGAGACTGCTCTCATTAAAGTCACAAATGATTTGCTCTTATCATCCGATCGTGGTTGTATCTCTCTATTAGTGTTACTTGATCTTAGTGCTGCATTTGATACTATCGACCACAACATTCTTTTAAATAGACTAGAAAACTATGTTGGCATTAGTGGAATTGCACTAGCATGGTTTAAATCATACTTATCTGACCGTTTTCAGTTTGTAGCAGTAAATGAAGAGATGTCTTATCGATCACAAGTTCAATATGGCGTACCACAAGGCTCAGTACTAGGACCGCTGCTGTTCACTCTGTACATGCTACCATTAGGATATATCATTAGGAAATATGGAATTAGCTTTCACTGTTATGCTGATGATACTCAGCTGTATATTTCTTCAAAACCTAACGAAACTTACCAATTCTCAAAATTAACGGAATGCATAGCTGATATAAAAAATTGGATGACCAGTAATTTCCTATTACTAAATTCTGAAAAAACAGAGATTCTAATCATTGGACAAAAAACTGCCACACGTAATAACCCAGAATACTGTCTAACAATCGATGGCTGCTCTGTTAAGTCTTCGTCGTCAGTTAGGAACCTGGGTGTGCTCTTTGATACCAATCTTTCATTTGAAAGTCACGTGTCTAGTATCTGTAAAACCGCATTTTTCCATCTTAAAAATATATCTAAATTACGTCATATGCTCTCACTGACAAATGCGGAACAATTAGTTCATGCATTCATGACATCAAGGCTAGATTATTGTAATGCTCTACTGGGTGGTTGCCCTGCACACTTAATAATCAAACTACAGCTAGTTCAAAACGCAGCCGCTAGAGTTCTTACCAGAACCAGGAAGTATGACCATATTAGCCCGGTTCTGTCAACACTGCATTGGCTGCCTATTAAACATCGTATACATTTTAAAATATTGCTGATTACTTACAAAGCACTAAATGGTTTAGCTCCCCAGTACTTGAGCGAGCTCTTAACACATTATAGTCCTTCACGTCTATTGCGATCTCAAAATTCTGGCCAGTTAATAATACCTAGAATATCAAAATCGACTGCTGGCGGTAGATGCTTTTCCTATTTAGCACCAAAACTTTGGAACAATCTTCCTAACACAGTCCGGGAAGCAGATACAGTCTGTCAGTTTAAATCTAGACTAAAAACACATCTCTTTGGCTTAGCATACACATAACACATTATAGATTTCTATAATTCAATGTTAGGCTGCATAGTTTAGATCAGCCGGAACCGGGAACACTTTCCATAATTCCTGATGTACTTTGTACATCATAAGAAAGAATGGCGTCTACGCTAATATTAGTCTCTCTGCTTATCCCGAGGTTTACCGCGAACCGCCGGATCCAGGCCATATCCAGATCTGAGGAAGGACCATCACATGGACACGATGACAATGCATCCCTGATGAGCCAGCCCCATCAACACTGTGAAGGCCCATAGACACCTCAACACACTCATCTCCTCACCGGCCGGATGACCCAACCCAACCAGATGAACTGGATAAATATCGTGAAAGTTCTGATCACATCTGACTCCTGACATTATGCTGCCTAACTCATAATCATACACTGTTCGTTCGTTGGCCAAAGGAGGACTGGCCCCCTGACTGAGCCTGGGTTCTCCCAAGGTTTTTTTCTCCATTCTGTCACCTGATGGAGTTTTGGTTCCTTGCCACTGTTGCCTTTTTCGCCTCTCTTCGCCTTTGTCGCCATTGGCTTTTGGCTTGCTTAGTTGGGGACATTTAACATTTAATTTTGAATTTAACAATACTATTACAACATTGTTTTCCTGTTATCTCTGTAAAGCTGCTTTGAAACAATTTGTATTGTAAAAAGCGCTATATAAATAAAGGTGACTTGACTTGACTTGACTTTCTCCCTCCCATCTCTCCACTGCTGTGGCATCATCTCTTCCCTCACCCTCACAATTCTCACCACACTGTGTGATTCACGTCTCTACGGAACATACACGGCTAACATTAGGCAATCTCAAATGCTCTGCTTAGAAAGACAGTCCCTTCAGAGGGCATTCATTGTGGAGGAAAACTATGGGACCAAAATTGTGGTGTCCATTCTTCATACTTTCTAGAGCGGGACAATGATGAGAGAATGACAATTTGGGTGAAAAAGCATACTTGTATTCCTTTCGTCCCCTGAGTCTCTACATCTTTCATCCCTGAGTCTCCGCCTCCTGAAGCTTTGCCCTCTGAGTGTCTAACGCCTTTGGCTTCATCCCTGAGTGTCTGGGTCCTGAAGCTTTGCCCCCTGAGTCTCTGCCTTCTGAAGATTTGCCCCGTGAGTTCCTGCCTCCTACAGTCTTCTAGTGATTTGCTATCCAGCGCCATTAACTTGTGAAAACATAGATGTTTCCAGTACAACAAGAAACATCATTGGAAAAACATAATTTATATATGAGGTTAGAGAAAGTAGCCAATAATTGTCTATTAATAGGTAATTGTGTACATAAAATTTGTGTATTGCAAGCTGAACTTACAGAGTTATCTGAATTTTACTTACAGGTTTATCTGCTCTACGTAGTACTCAATTTCATTGAGCAAAATGAGGTCGAGGTAGCACCATCCTCGTGGCTAGAGTGGATCGATGATGTAAGATTTAGACAAAATATATATTTTTATAATACATAAATGAAAAACATTAAAACAAAGTCAACTACATACAGAAGACATTAAGCAAACATCCTTGTTTCTGTCTGAAAGGTACTGTTTTGCTATTGGCCCAATTCAAATGTTGGGAACAAGGTCCAAAAATGTGCCATTCGAGATGAACACTTCTGGACTAAATATACAGTCAGAGTATTTTCTGACACAGGTAAAGTATAAAAAACAATCCCAATGCTATCTTCAATCTCAACAAATACTGGCAACCATTCATAAAAAAATAAAATAAATTATATAATGTATATTAAGCAAAAGTTGTGCTATTTTGAGAACAGACAGTTAACAACCTGGCAAGATACTGGCCAGCGGGCCCCTTGATGTCAATTTGACGTCAAATATTAGACAAGATTTGATCAAGATGCTGCAAAGCATAATTTCAAAGTCAGATTATACATCAAGTTCTTCCGGTGGTTAATTGGTGAAAATATGAGGTTTAAATTCATACTGAAATTGATTAATATGAGTATGGGCCAACATGTTTGACATTGAGTTGACGTCAAATCAACGTTGTGTAATAGGCGTTCAGTTGATGTCATATTGACATCACATTGATATCAATGTAAATTTAAAATATTAAATAGCTTCTTTCTTTTCTTTTTTTTTTTTTTACTGGGGCCTCAAAATGCATCCATTTGGCACATCTTTTGAATCATATGTAGTTGTTGGATTTCTGCATGAAAGTGGACTTCTGTAACTTGTGTGGTTAAAAACAAAACAAAAACAATTTAAAGTAGCCTATGTAAATTACTGATTTTGAAATAAGAGGGGAACAGTAATTATAATATTTTACAAAAATATACTGATTTTCTTAATTACAATAAAAAAAAATGAAAAACATATGCAGCATTTTTGCTGTAACCCCACATAAAGTACAAATAGTCTTTTATTTATTAAAAAGGAAAAGATCCTAGCTAAAATCCTCTTGTTTCTCTTCCAGCGACGAGACAAGGGCAATGGGCTAGATGGACACACTCCGGCCAGACAAGGTGAGTAGGCTGGTATGGTTCCTCTTCGGATGCACTTCAAGTGACAGGACAAGGCATGCCGCTGAATGGACACACTCGGCCAGACGAGGCGAGTAGCTGATACAGTTCCTCTTTAGACGAACTCAAGGGGGGGTAGGACACCGACAGGCGGCTGGATAGACACACTCAGGCCAGACGAGGTGAGTTAGGCTGGAATGGTTCCTCTTAGGACAAACTTTAAATGGCAAGACAGGAGCATGTAGCTGGATGGACACGTTCAAGCCAGACGAGGTAAGTAGGTAGGTATGGTTCCTCTTCAGATGAACTTCAAGTGACAGGACAAAGCACATAGCTGGATGGACACACTCAGGCCAGACGAGGTGAGTTAAGCTGGTACGGTCCCTCTTAGGACAAACTTTAAGTGGCAAGACAGGAGCATTTAGCTGGATGGACGCACTCAGGCCAGACAAAGTGAGTAGCTGATACGATTCCTCTTTAGACGAACTTTAAGGGGCAGGGCACAGACAGGCGGCTGGATGGACACGTTCAAGCCAGACGAGGTAAGTAGGCAGGTATGGTTCCTCTTCAGATGAACTTCAAGTGACAGGACAAGAGCTTTCAATTGGGTGGGCCCATTCTGGTCAGTGGCGAGTAGGCTTTGTATTACCCTGGATGGACACGTTCTCAAGCTGGGCGGGTCTTCTCCCTTCCCCTGTGACTGAACAGCACCGTGAGAGTCAGAGTCGTGAGCAACAGCAAGGTTGTGTTCCACACTCAATTATCCACTTCAACACACTTCCGTGATACACATCAATTTCAACACCACACTCCACACGCTGGGTGAGATAAGGCCACTGCCCACACTCTAACCTGACTCCTCTGCTACAATCGTGGACGGGGTCGGGGTGTCCGAGGGGTAAACTGGAGACCCGAGAGGCACACGATTACAAATAATGTTCAGCACTTGTCCAAGCACGCTGGCACAGCGATCTGGGAAAGAGGTGATGCACACAACAAATACTGAGAGGGGAGAGAGTAGAAGATCACATCCCAGTTATCTTCAAATTCGGTTTTTTTACACAGTATTCCTTTCTTCATTAACACATCTTCCCCTCCTCATATCCATATAACAGCAGTACTGAAGGCTTTGAATAAAGTCAATGAGTACTTATCTTCTCAAGTGCATCAATGTGTTCCAATTCACCCAATTCCTCCTTCTCAAGTGGGAACAACACTCCTCAATGATCTTCCATGGATGCAATGAATAACAGGTCCAACAGCCAGCCCGTGAACAACAACAACTCCAGCATACGTCCTGTTTCTCCAGCTGAATTGAACACTTCTCCAGTCTCAGCGATCCCTTTTTATCAGCCAAACTCCTCTTACGTGTCCCAACCAGCGATCGCGGGGCTCTCGTGCACACCTGTTGTGTATTTCCTCATCAGCGGCCGCTCTTCCGATGACCCGCGAGCGGCCGGAACCGGCCTGGTGTTACACCGGGGCCGTTCCGATGGGAAAATATTTGCAGCGAAATTTTGGTTCCGCTTGTTCCGGGTCACCCCGTGACAAATACCCTTATTTGAATCTCTTTCCCGATGCGATGCTAACTGCAGTTGCAGCATTACGCCACAATAGTGGCGCTGTTTCGTTCTCAGCTCAATGAGGCGCTTAAAAGAGTTGCAGAACAAGAGCTTGCTTGGTTCTAAAGCAAAATGCACACACAGATTAGTGATACTTCTGTGAATTAATGTGTATTTCTCCACTCAAACTAGCAACAACAAGTAAATGATTGATAACACCTTTAAATATCAATAAACCATTGATGTCTGGATAAAAATTATAAAAATGTATTTATTTAAAATCTACCAAAATTAAGGCCCTTGAAAGGTAGTAAAAGGTAACAAATGCAATTTGACTTTTAGTACATTTTTCATCACCACCTCAATATATGAGTGTCCATTGTTTTGCTTAATATTTGTGTCTCCATGTTTTAACTTCATCTAGCATAGTTTAAAAATATATACGTTGCTAACAGGACCTGAGTGAGTCGGAGTTGATAGCAATGACGTAGAAGTAAACTACTGATTCGTTTTTGTATAGGTTTCATGATGTGGGTCAGAGTGGTTTGGAAAGAGCCAAATGGAGAGGAGGAGGGAGTCATCCCAGAGGTTTGGGTGAAGGACAACATGGTACACTGGCCACCAGGGGCTAATGTAACTAAAGCAGCTAAAGAGATGCGAACGCAAGCAAGTAGCTGGAAAATGTTTCCACTGCAGAAAATCAAATTCAAGTCAAGCGAGTTAACATCCATTTTTAAAAGCAAAATTGTTTTTTCTACTTAGAAAACAAACAAGCTTTTAATACCTTAATTGATTTGATATTTACTTCAGATAATCAGGAAGTGTGTGAGGCATTCGACCAAACAAGTACTGCAGAGCTCAGTGAGGAAGAGTGTGGTCCTGTCAAGAGGGTAACAAAGAAAATAAATTACCCAGGGTTTATTTTAGGTACAGAATACTTGCCCATTTTGACAGGTCCCTAGTTTCTGGTGCTGGAGGATAATATACAGGTCCTTTTAAAAAAATTAGCATATTGTGATAAAGTTAATTATTTTCCATAATGTATTGATAAAAATGTAACTTTCATATATTTTTTATTAATTGCACAGCAACTGAAATATTTCAGGTCTTTTATTGTTTTAATACTGATGATTTTGGCATACAGCTCATGAAAACCCAAAATTCCTATCTAAAAAAATTAGCATATCATGAAAAGGTTCTCTAAACGAGCTTTTAACCTAATCATCTGAATCAACTAATTAACTCTAAACACCTGCAAAAGATTCCTGAGGCTTTTAAAAACTCCCAGCCTGTTTCATTACTCAAAACCGCAATCATGGGTAAGACTGCCGACCTAACTGCTGTCCAGAAGGCCATCATTGACACCCTCAAGCAAGGTAAGACACAGAAAGAAATTTCTGAACAAATAGGCTGTTCCCAGAGTGCTGTATCAAGGCACCTCAGTGGGAAGTCTGTGGGAAGGAAAAAGTGTGGCAAAAAACGCTGCACAACGAAAAGAGGTGACCGGACCCTGAGGCACGATCTCTGTTTACATTTTCACCGGCCGTTGCTGTGACATTTAATAGTGGGTGTGTTTGGCTAAAACAGGGTAATTTGAAGAAGAACAGAAGAAATGGAGAAGTTGAAAGAAAAAGAGAAGGGAAATACACTATTTCTAGACTAAACTAAACTTAGAAACTAAATGCCACTGCCAAAAAACGTTATTTTGACAAACTGTCCGCGATAAACAGTGTGGATCCATATGATTTAGCAGCCCAAGACTGGATTACGGATCCAGACACACTACCTCCGCTCACATATCCGGACATCGTTAATTACTTTGTTTTTGGATTGAGTGCGTAGACTTTGCAGGAGTTTAAAATCTATAAATCCCTTGTTAAGTTTATTAAGAAAAAAACTGTTGTTGTACATTACTTTGTAATACCACAATAGGGGGTAACTTTTTAAATAAAACTGCATTATTGTCATCAGTTAATGTTGACATGAAAAAGAGGGTATTTGGTAGTCTATTTTAAAATTGTTTGATGTATCTTTGCCCATCCCAGTTTATGTGTAAGTTACTTAAAGGGTCTTTAGGAATGCAAGCAGATAAAAGTCACTTAATGTATTTATTAAGCAGTTTTATAAAAATTCGATTCACAAAATAAATATAATTTGATTCATGCAATGTGGCCTGGCTTTATCATTTGCTAACATGAACCACAACCTCTCGTCAGCTCCTTGACCGGCTTCCCTTGTTTTTTCCAAGAAGGAAAGCTGAAAAAACTTATTCCGTTGTTCAGTTTCGCCCCTGAAAGATCGTGTGCCCTGCTATGGCAGTTCTTGATCGAGCAGCACTGACCAACCATATCGACGTTTATTAAAATCTCGACAGAAAATCCAAACACAGTCTCCAACACACGAATTCAAATAGAGTAAATTTGGAGTGCTGTCAGTACAGAGAACAACGACAAAAATTGGCGTTGCCTACACCGTGTTATTTTCTTTTTAAAATGTGCACCCTGTTGACTTCAATGGGGCAAGTTTTAAACCTGCTTTTAGCCTCTTAACATCCTTGATATGTCATTACAAGTGCACAGCCATGTGAGTGGTGTTATTAAGAGTGAACACGGTCAATCTGACTGCAGTAGATGTGAAAGATATTAAAGGTACAATACCTACGATTTTTCGCCGCTAGGGGTCGCTAACCTCTTACAATAACAAAGGCGTCGGTTGATGACGCAGTGATGAGCTGAATGATGGGACTTGCTGTCAAGCTGATGGATCTAATAATGTTTATGAATGAGTGAAAACATTCATGTTTTTTAACATTACAGTGGTATGAAGCAGGTCACGATTGTTAATAAGAGACATATATCACATGCGAGTCCCGCGGATATAAAGCAATGAGGACATTTCATTCCAGCTAATACACGCAAGTGCTGAATTACTACTCAAAGGTCAGTTTATTTGACGAATTAAACTTGTGAGGGAACGCAGCGCTGTTCCACTCGGTCTAACGTTAACTGTTACACTATACTAAACAGCATTATGATTATTATTAACAATAATTATTATGATTATTAACACAACGTTATTCTATGTGTTAGTTTGTTTGCTATATGAAACTAGCAGTAAAGTTAATCTAGATCAACATTAGAATAACATACTGATCATATTCTAACATTTCATGTTGAGCTATATAACATTGATTTGTTTTATGCACATTTGCTCACTTGTCTAATAAAGTATGTGCAAGAGCGGTGTCGCTGTCAAGTCGTGACTCGTGAAGCTCTGTCAAGTCCAAGTTAGTCGCGGACGTGGAGCTCTCGGCATCTCGAAAGATGTTGATCTTAGTTTTAGTCCTCTTTTTGTCTCAAAGTCTGCTTGCCATGGTCCATAATGTTTGACCAAAACAACAACAGCGTGAGCGTCCTGCTAGGCATAACACAGTTGTCCACTTCTGTCGCCGTGGTTACCATGGCAGTACGAGCGGAAACCATAGACGGTGGAAACCGAGGGTAAAGCGGATATGACGCCATTGACTGGCGACTCCCAGCTCCCCCCTGCTCACACGCCCCGTTTCCTTACTTAAAATCGCAATTTTCTCACGATTTAAAAATAGTTGGAAACATTTGGAATATTGTAAGTTATCAACTTAACAAAATATATAACACTGTCCTTGTGATTTGGGGATATTTTAATGCAAAAAATCTTAGGTATTGTACCTTTAATAAAAATGATGTTAATTCAGCCAGCTCACATGCCTGTATTTTCTTCCTGTTTTCGGTCGAAGTCCAAAGTAGTCGATTATCGAGTTGGGATAATGGGATCTCATACAGCCTGGCCGCGCGCGCGAACTCAATATTCAACTGTTTTGGACTTCGACCGAAAACAGGAAGAAAATACAGGTATGTGACCTGGCTGAATTAACATAATTTTTATTAATATCTTTCACATCAACTGCAGTCAGATTGACCGTTAAAAAAAAAAAAAATATATATTTTTTTAGATTACTTAAACAAGTGACATAAATGAATGAATGAATGAATAATACATGACAAGAAAATTCTGATTTCATGATCAATATACCTGCCTACAACTGCTGCTGTATCTGCCAGCATTTAAGTCATGCGCATAATCTAGACACCTCGCGCGTGCATAGATAATTCATGCGCAACTGCGCAAAGCGCAAAGTCACAGTATTGGTTTAAGTTGGAGAAAACGGCCGCAGGGGAACTTAACCTTCTGGGTTTTAGGGTAGCAGTTTGAATAAATAATAAACATAGCAGTTTGAACTCTTCACTTTATTATACCACATATCAGATCACAAACTCCACAAACCCGCGACACTCCAGTACCAAGTGCGCACGACCCATTCCGATCTACGGCAAGCGTCGAGGGGAAAAATACATTGCATACACACATACAACGAGCGCCAGTACCGGTATTATAGTAACAGACTTTGTTGGATTCTGTAATGTACAATCCAACAAAGTCTGTTACAATACTAATAATAAAAAAAAATTTGAGGATAGAAATAATCATATTTTTACAGTTTTCAACAATAATGGTCATTGTTGAACCCTTGCTCTTATTATGTTTCTGATTTCTCAGTTTTGTCATTATTTTGCGCACAAATAATTAATTCCTTTCAAAGAGTTAGTAAAAGAGTAAAGTAAAAGTAAAAACTTTTTTATTTAAGTAGGCATCTATTTTTCATTAAGTATTTATTTTGTATTAATACATAACCTCACTGTATTCATTTATAATGTATCATTATTGCTTGACATTTGTGTCAATAATCATCAAGCACAGGTGACTCCGCGTAGTGGGAGGGGGCCCCCAAATCAAATTCTGCTTAGGGCCCCCAAAAGGCTCGGGCCGGCTCTGCGGAACAGGGCCGCAACCGCAAAACGATAGAGCCGGGTCTGGCCCGCATCCGCCTCACGGACTCGTTCCTGAGTCCAAACGCACATCGGGCCGAAGCCGTTTCTGGTCTGTTTTTAGGGGTTGTTGCTGATATGTGCCAGCGCCGATCCAGCACCGCCTGATCATCCCGTTACAGATGCGTAACGGGTGCGCGAAACGATTCCGCCTACCGGAGCTGTGCCAGATGTGTTACGATTCCGCTTAAAGGGCACCTATTATGGCATTTAAAATGTTCCTAATATTGTTCTGGGAGTCCCCAACAACAGTTTTACAAGCATGAAATGACAAAAAACACTTTTGTTGTCTTATAATATGCATTTATTTTTACCTGATTTGCTCACCGACTCCCATATGAATCGTTTAGCGAGTAATTTTTCCAACCCCGCCTTTGCGTGACGCTAATCTGCGGTGATATGTTAGCTACCATAGCCCAAAGGAGTGACACCGAGCCGACGGGGTGTCATTGGTTGTTGCGTTAAATCTTACCCAGATACAGTAGTGCTATTTTCTGATTGGCTAACAACACCAGATGAACAACACCAGAGGAGACGCGCTTGATTCCTGCCGGTTCCACAGTTAGAGCGGCGCGGCCAGAGTTTTGGGCGCTGCGGCATATTAAATATATTACAAATAGTTTTTCAGCGTGAGAAATACAATGTGTGGCGGGAGAGCGTGACAAAAGACCGAAATGAGTGACTGTCACGCTCAATTCGTGACACTTGAGAGCCCTGCACTTCACATATTTCAATACAATTGACATTGAAGACCGAAGCTGCGCTGTGCGTACACAACACACAAAATAATTATTGAGCATGATACATAAAACATAAAAGCAACAATTAATATTAATAATGCTTACAGGTTGTGATTCGGAGAAGGAAGCTGATCCAAATAAACTCTGTACTAAACCTCCTTCAGTATCAGCCGGCTCGAAAATCCATACTTTATAGCATTTAGGTTTGTGAAGCAATCATCTTCAAAATGACGCGAACACAGCAATAACGTCGGGCTATACATCTGTGGTATAGTTGCATTTATGAACTGAAGCCACTGATTCTTCAAATGCTCGTCTCTGGGCAGATGAAAAAATTTTGCTTTTGCGTCACACTTCAAAACACAGCGTCTCGTCGCCATTATGTTTTCACGTCTCCCTGGCTTCTACGAGTACGAGCGCAATGAGTGGGCGTATCTTATTCAAATAACTTGTACAAGTGACGTACGAAAGTTAGAGAAAATGCATCGTTCGTCTATCGATTCATATCAACGACTCAGAGTCGACTCTTACTTTTGAGAGACAATAACTTTGTATACGGTGAACTTTCATAATTAAAACTTTGCAGGATGTTTCCGTTCACTTAGATCTATGTTACACACTACATGAAAGGTAATTTTCAAAATTCCATGATAGGTACCCTTTAAATCACCACTGGATTGTCCTTTTGCCTTATTTTCGGCATTTTTGTCAGTTAGGGTATAGTAACCTATGCTACCTAGGCATAGGCCTACATTTTTCACAGTCTGTGGAATGTCCAGAAAAACAGTTTCACTACAAGGCCTTGGCTATAAATAAAAAGCTTGACTTGACTTGATAAAGGCTAAATGAAGCAATGCGTAGGCCTATAGGCTATAGCTGAAATAAACCGCTTTAATGATTAAAACACATACTAAAACAATGTGAACAAAGTTAACAAACACAGAATTAATGACCACGAATTCATAGATTTAATTATAAAAAACGAACAACAAAGTCATGAACAAAGTCAACAATTAACACAGAACACAGTCAACAACAAACTCAGAATTAATGGATAAAACAAACGCACAGGCTATTAACACAACGTGAAAAAAAAACATGCACTTAAACAAAATCAATATATGGGTGCTGTGGCAGCTGTAGCTGTTGCTGCTGTCTCTCCCAGGGTTTCTGCAGGTATCTTCAAATCAAATTTAATGCCGTTTTTAAAAAAACGTAATGCCATACACGACCCATGACTAACCACAGATATTTATATATATATATATACACACACAACCCGAATTCCGGAAAAGTTGGGACGTTTTTTAAATTTGAATAAAATGAAAACTATAAGACTTTCAAATCACATGAGCCAATATTTTATTCACAATAGAACATAGATAACATAAATGTTTAAACGGAGAGATTTTACACTTTTATCCACTAAATGAGCTCATTTAAAATTTGATGCCTGCTACAGGTCTCAAAATAGTTGGGACGGGGGCAAGAACTGGTTGAAAAAGCAAGAAATTTAAAAAGGATTCAGGTGTGAGAACATCTAGCAACTAATTAAGTTGATTGATATCAGATTCTGTAACATGATTGGCTATAAAAGGGATGTCTTGGAGAGGTAGAGTCTCTCAGAAGTAAAAATGGGCAGAGGCTCTCCAATCTGTGAAAGAGTGCGTAAAAAGATTGTGAAACACTTTAAAAACAATGTTCCTCAACGTCAAATTGCAAAGGCTTTGCAAATCTCATCATCTACAGTGCACAACATCATCAAAAGATTCAGAGAAACTGGAGAAATCTTTGTGCGTAAGGGACAAGGCCGAAGACCTTTATTGGATGCCCGTGGTCTTCGGGCCCTCAGACGACACTGCATCGCTCATCGGCATGATTGTGTGAATGACATTACTAAATGGGCCCAGGAATACTTCCAGAAACCACTGTCGGTAAACACAATCCGCTGTGCCATCTGCAGATGCCAACTAAAGCTCTATCATGCAAAAAGGAAGCCATATGTGAACATGATCCAGAAGATCAAGGCTCATTTAAAATGGACTATTTCAAAGTGGAAAAGTATTCTATGGTCCGACGAGTCCAAATTTGATATTCTTGTTGGAAATCACGGACGCCATGTCCTCCGGGCAAAAGAAGAGGGAGACCTTCCATCGTGTTATCAGCGTTCAGTTTAAAAGCCAGCATCTCTGATGGTATGGGGGTGCATAAGTGCATACGGTATGGGCAGCTTGCATGTTTTGGAAGGCACTATGAATGCTGAAAGCTATATAAAGGTTTTAGAGCAACATATGCTCCCCTCCAGACGACGTCTATTTCAGGGAAGGCCTTGTGTATTTCAGCAGGACAATGCAAAACCACATACTGCAGCTATTACAACTGCATGGCTACATCGTAGAAGAGTCCGGGTGTTGAATTGGCCTGCCTGCAGTCCAGATCTTTCACCAATAGAGAACATTTGGCGCATCCTTAAACGAAAAGTGCGTCAAAGACGACCACGAACACTTCAGCAGCTGGAAACCTATATAAGGCAAGAATGGGACCAAATTCCAACACCAAAACTCCAGACACTCATAAACTCGATGCCCAGATGTCTTCAAACTGTTTTGAAAAGAAGAGGAGATGTTACACCATGGTAAATGTGCCCCCGTCCCAACTATTTTGAGACCTGTAGCAGGCATCAAATTTGAAATGAGCTCATTTATTGGATAAAAGTGTAACATTTCTCAGTTTAAACATTTGTTATGTTATCTATGTTCTATTGTGAATAAAATATTGGCTCATGTGATTTGAAAGTCTTATAGTTTTCATTGTATTCAAATTTTAAAAACGTCCCAACTTTTCCGGAATTCGGGTTGTGTATATATGTACAGCGGGGGAAATAAGTATTGAACACGTCACCATTTTTCTCAGTAAATATATTTCCAAAGGTGCTACTGACATGAAATTTTCACCAGATGTTGATAACAACACAATGAATCAGTACATACAAAGAAACCAAAACAAATAAGCTCATAAATTAAGTTATGTGTAATAATGTGAAATGACACAGGGAAAAAGTATTGAACACATGAAGAAAGGGAGGTGCAAAAAGGCATGGAAAGCCAAGACAACAGCTTAAAACTATTAGTAATTAAAAAGCAATCCAACCCCCTGTCCAATCCAACACATAATGATGGCATTGGTTATAGGCACCATTCTAAGCTTCTGAATGTTCCAGTGGGCGCTGTTGGGGCCATAATACGGAAGTGGAAAGACAATCATTTCACCATAAATTTGCCTCAACCACTGCTCCTCGCAAGATTTCTGATAGAGGAGTGAAAAGAATAATCAGAAGAGTTGTCCAAGAGCTAAGGATCACTTGTGGAGAGCTTCAAAAAGACCTGCAGATAGCAGGTACTGTGTTCTCAAAGAAAACAGTAAGTAATGCACTCCACCACCATGGCCCGTATGCACGCTCACCACGCAAGACTCCATTACTGAAGAAAAAAAGCATGTTGAAGCTCGTTTAAAGTTTGCTGCACAACATTTGGAAAAGCCAGGGAAATACTGGGAGAATTTAGTGTGGTCACGTGAGAGCAAAATTTAATTGTTTGGATGCCATAATACACACCATGTTTGGAGGAGAAATGGCACTGCACATTACCCTAAAAACGCCATACACCTTGGTGTTAGCTCTTGGACAACTCTTCTGAAATGATTGTCTTTCCACTTCCGTATTATGACCCCAACAGCGCTCACTGGAACATTCAGAAGCTTAGAAATGCACCTATAACCAATGCCATCATTATGTTTTGGAACAATTAGGTTGCGAAGGTCTTGAGACAGCTCTTTGCTTTTACCCATCATGAGATGTGTCTTGTGTGACACCTTGGCAATGAGACCTTTTTGTAGGCCATCCGTTGGGACTGAACCAGCTGTTATTAATGTGCACGGACAGGGGGTTGGATTGCTTTTTAATTACTAATAGTTTTAAGCTGTTGTCTTGGCTTTCCATGCCTTTTTGCACCTCCCTTTCTTCATGTGTTCAATACTTTTTCCCTGTGTCATTTCACATTATTACACATAACTTAATTTATGAGCTTATTTGTTTTGGTTTCTTTGTATGTACTGATTCATTGGGTTGTTATCAACATCTGGTGAAAATTGCATGTCAGTAGCACCTTTGGAAATATATTTACTGAGAAAAATGGTGACGTGTTCAATACTTATTTCCCCCGCTGTATATATATATATATATATATATATATATATATATATAGAAACACATCCCTATCTTTATAAATCTAGTTTAACTATATCTATATAACCTCTAAAGTTTTTTTATTTTTTATTAAACCCAAATCCAAATTTCACTTGCACGGCAATATACAGTGGAGGTCCAAGTTTCAATACTGCTCAAAACCATTTTTTATTCATGATTAGCTAATATTGCATTACATATCAACTATTCTAAAATTAAGAAACCCCAGGAACAGTTAAAAAAAAAAATATATAGGCTATAAAAAAATAGGAACATTGCGTGTACATTTAAGATTGGCTTCTTAATTCATTATTTCAATATCCAAATATGATACTAAATCTCACAGAAAAAAGGGCTTTTGTTTGTGACGTAGCCTACTGTCTTTGCATTTGAACATTGCACATTTTACACAGTAACGTTATGCGCATTAGCTGAATAAACGTTAGCCAATACAAACATATTTATAGAAAATAGTTGACAATGAATAGACAGGAGTCCAATAATAGCAAAACAAATCACTTGTTCTAAAAAGAATATCAAGTATAATGTTTTGGTGATCAGAAAGGACTGTATAATTAGACTGGTCTTTAAAGGGTTGTGGCCACCAGGGGGCATCGATTAGAATGCCGACAAGATGTTCCTTGTAAGTGTTTTATTAAAATAAAAGTTTAAAGGTGTGTGGTTCTGAAACAGAGATACAGACATAAATCAGTAAATGTAAACTCTCAATATAAATGTAAAATAGTTATTACATGCCTAGCAGGGATATAATAAACAAACACAATCAAGAGATTAAAGTATAATTTTGTTATGTATGACTTAAATGCAGTGTTATAATAAATGCTTATCACTCAAACAAATGCAATACTTAGAAATGCAATAGTACACTATATCCCTGTTCAATGATTAATTTTTCTGCACATTAACTGCAACAATATACAATATGCTAAATTCAGCTGAACATATAATAATTATAAGCTGCAGAGTTATTCCTTAAAATAAACAACGTTACACATTGTGCAAGAACAACAGACATTATTTCAATTAAGACACATAAGGCTTGCAGAGCAACACCATTAATTTACAGCGTTATCAACGATTAAACACACAGGCAGTGAGAAGCTCCGCCATTATACAACAACGAGCCACAGCATTATTGTGAGGTAAAACGAACAACAAACATCAATATACTTACTGGTAGTTGCACGCACACAATTCTAGGAACTTAAATAAGTACAGCAACACTATCTTATATTATCAATATAAATATAGATCGCACAGTCTTTCAACACCAGCGCTCTCTTCCGAACTTTCCATAGACATATACACTAGACGTCACCTTGGGGTTCTAAGCATGCGTCAAAACTGCCGCCATTTTGGAACAGGGGTCTTGTCATAGGAAGTATCTAGGTAACGCTGCTATCTCCACCTGTACTTCAAATTCATGGATGATGCCGGACTTTTGTGCTGCGTATGGATGTTCACGAACGAAATCTGAACTAGGTAGAATGTTTTTAAATTTTTTATTTTTTTTTATACATTTCTCTGGACTCGATGATAAATACATGTCTGACTGTTGGAACGAACCAAATAACTAGAAAATCGCATTCATGACGATTTATGGTGATTTTATTTCCGTTAGACCTTTGACGCTGATGCATAAAGAGGAGGGGCTCCCCTGTTCCAAGATGGCGGCTCTATTGACGCATTCGTTCCAATGAACTGCTGTAGCCAAGGTGACGTCTAGTATATATGTCTATGCGAACTTTCCCGCAAAACTGAAACATAAGCCGTCTTCCGCTTATGTCAGCACAGTGCGCTCCTGATTGGCTGATTCCTAAGCAGACAGTTTTAGCTGCCTGAAGAGGTAATCCTTCGTCACATATAAGTTAGACGAATCCGACATGAGGGCTGTGTTAACAATAAAACGTTCGTCATTTAACCAATTTTAAAAACACGGATGGATAATACAAAATGATTTGACAGAAAAAAAACAACCAAGAACAAAATTTAAACTTAGCCCATTTTACAATTATCTTCTCTTTCTGTGCGCGCGTCCGTGTTTGTGAGAGAGCTCGCGCAGCACTGTACTTTTTAATCCATAAGTAGTTAACTCAATACAATATTTCAAATTTCCACATCCACGTTTACCTTGAGGAGTACTGCGATTACTGTAACTGTCCTCGCTTTTTTATCAGTCAGATGGGGGGCCGCGGGAGTGGAAGCGGGATCGCGCGAGATTCTTTATTGCTGTTGATTCTCAGTCTTTTTTTAATGATAGGCCTTACGCATCTGTCAATCATCCCGCATGCTATTTGGGTAATGAACCCAGCGCTATGATTGGCCGAACTCTTCTTTTGCTGTTGCTTGATTTGAGAACTGCGCGTGAACAGAGGCGTCACAAGTTTTTTTGCGTAGTTTAGAGTGACAAATCAAATGAGAACCTGCTACGCAAGGTTGGCAGGTCTGAGTGTTCAGACACGAGCACCTCTGCCTGCAAAGTCGTATTTGAGCCAAACGCTGATCGAATGTCGCTCGATTTTGCTACGGTAACATTAGCTGTACATTTATATAAAAATTCTCTTCAAAACTTCACAATTTTTAATGCCTGTAGGGATCAAATTTTTTTTTTTTCATCAATCTCTTTATTAAATTTTAACATGAAATACAAACAAACAACATTCCCCTCCACATACAAAAAATACAAAAACATAAATACCAAGGATCAACAAACAAAAAAAACAAAAAAAAAAAACAAAAAAAAAAAAAAAAACTAATAGCTGTGAGTGACAGTCCAAAGATTACTGCTCAGTCATTTGCCGCAAAAAAAACGTGGGAAACTAAGTTTACTCAGGATTATCTGGGAAGCTCAACTTCCCAACATATTCAAAAAAAGGGTCCCACGTCTTTGAAAATTTAGCCTGGGAGCCCCTTAACAAATGCCTAATTTTTTCCAGTTTGGCAAAGTAAAGGACATCCCTAATCCAGTGAATGTGTGATGGAGGTGTTGGAGACTTCCATTTCAAAAGTATCAAACGCCTTGCTAACAAACTAACAAAGGCTATGAACATCTTGAGCTCTGCCGACAATGACAATGTGACCGGAATTACCCCAAAAAGTGCTGTAACAGCTTCAGGCACTATTCTCTTCCCTGAGACCTCACTCAAAGAATCAAAAATCTTTTGCCAATAAGTTGTTAGGACAGGACAAGACCAAAACATATGTATATGTGTTGCCGCTGCCTGGTGACAGCGGTCACAAGTCGGGTCAATGTTGTTAAACATCTTAGAGAGCCTGGTCTTAGTCAAATGAGTACGATGTAAAATTTTACACTGAATCAATCCATGCCTGGCGCAAATTGAAGAGTGGTGTACTTTGTCAAGAACATTCCCCCACAATTCTTCCGTGAACGAAATCCCCAGATCTTCCTCCCATAGCGCCTTAATTGACGACAAAGAAACCGATTTGAGAGAGTAGATCTGGGTGTAAATGAATGAAATAATACCCTTCAAAGCAGGAGCTGGTTTTAAGAAAACATCAAGAGGAGTGTCAAGAGGTATAGAAGGAAACTGAGGAAACCTATGTAAAGCAAAATTACGGATCTGCAAGTACCTAAAAAAGTGTTGATTTGAGAGGGAGAATTTTTTGGACAGCTGTTCAAATGAGGCGAAAGTGTCATTAATGTAGAGATCCTTAAATGTTTTAATACCTTTATTGGACCAAACCTCAAATGCACGATCAATTAACGATGGAGGAAAGGAGTGATTAGCTGTTATCGGTGCCAAAATAGAATATGTTTGAAGACCAAAGCAACGTCTAAACTGATTCCAAATCTTCACAGTTGTCTTGATAATGATATTTTTGGTGTAACCAGTGATAGGTGATTTAACCTGTGAATGAGCTAAAGCTGAAAGTGAAACAGGCTTACAGGAAGATTGTTCCATTCCCAACCAAACTGATGATAATAACTGTGAACCAGAATGTAGCCAAAACTGAATTATTCTAAGGTGAGCCGCCCAGTAGTAAAACTTAAAGTTAGGTAAGGCCATTCCTCCCTGCTTCTTCGGGCTCTGCAAATACTGTTTGCGTAATCTTGGTGGCTTCCCGTTCCAAACAAAATCCGAAATAGTAGTGTCTAGTTTACGAAAAAAGATTTGCGGAAGGAAAATCGGTATACATTGAAACAAATATAAAAACCTGGGAAGGACATTCATCTTGATACTATTAATCCGACCAGATAGAGACAAGTTTAGCACTGACCAACGATTAAAACTGCTTTGTACTTGAGACAGAAGATTAGTGAAATTTGCACGATAAAGATCCTTAAATTTTGCAGTAACCTGAATTCCAAGATATTTTAACTCGTGCTGAGCGACTTTAAACGACAGGGTGTGAAGTGGGTATTCATGTGCTGCCTTATTAAGGGGAAGAAGCTCACTCTTACCTAAATTTAACTTGTAGCCAGATATGGATCCAAATGAATGAAGAACAGCGAGTGCAGCTGGGACTGACACAGAGAAGTCAGTAATGAATAAAAGAAGATCGTCAGCATATAAAGATACTTTCTGTTCTTGCCCACAACTCACAATGCCTTTAATGTGCGGGTCACCACGAAGTGCAATGGAAAGAGGCTCAATTGCTACAGCGAATAAAAGAGGACTTAAAGGGCACCCTTGGCGCGTTGAACGATGAAGAGGAAAGTAAGAAGACTGATTATTATTTGTCCTAACTGAAGCTAAAGGAGATGAGTATAAAAGCTTCACCCAAGAAATGAAATTTTCCTTAAAGCCGAATTTCCCCAAAGTATAAAATAAGTATGCCCACTCCACACGGTCGAAGGCCTTCTCCGCATCTAACGATATAATTGCTTGAGGTAAGATTGTTGACGGAAGATTATAAATAGTATTAAAGAGCCTTCTCAAATTAAAAAAGGAGTGCCTATTTTTAACAAACCCCGTTTGATCAGGAGAGATGATATCTGGAAGAACAGTTTCCAAACGAAAAGCAAGCATTTTAGATAAAATTTTGAAATCAACATTTAATAAACTAATTGGTCTATACGAAGAGCAACTAAGAGGGTCCTTGTCCTTTTTCAAAATGAGAGAAATCGATGCCTGATTAAGTGTAGGAGGAAGTTTAGCAGTCAGAAAAGATTCATTAAACATATCAATCAGGACCGGGGCTAGTTTGTTTTGAAAGCATTTATAAAACTCTACAGGAAAGCCGTCTGGTCCTGGACATTTGCCAGACTGCATCGCTTTAAGAGCACCTGAAAGTTCTAAAACAGTTATTGGGGTTTCTAATTGATCTGCCATATCCAACTTAATCTGAGGGATTTCTAAATGAGAGAAGAAGCCACCAAAATCACAGTTTTCCATGTTTATCTCTGATGTATATAATGAAGCATAATAAGCTCTAAATTCATCATTTATTTTTTCTGGGTCTGTCGTAGTACCTAAAGATGTGGCAATTTCCGGAATCTGATGAGAGGAGATAGTCTGCCGCAATTGATGTGCCAACATTCTACCAGCTTTGTCCCCCTGTTCAAAGTATGCACTACCAGTCTTAAGTAACAGCTCAACAGCACGGTCCGCCGACAATATGTTAAATTCTGACTGAGCTGTAAGGCGTTCTTTGTACAATTCAGGAGTTGGAGAAGTGGCATACACGGCGTCTAATTGGGCAATGCGATTTGTAAGAATGACCAATCTCTCCCTCTTCAACCTTCTATCGTGGTTCGCGTAAGAGATAATTTGACCTCTAATGTAAGCTTTCAACGTCTCCCATAGGACAGACATAGAAATATCAGGGGTCCTGTTAATACTCAAAAACAAGTCAATTTGGCAGGAGATCATATCAACAAATTTTCAATCTGACAATAAGCGCGTATTAAGACGCCAAGGGCGGCGTGATTGAACCAAGCCTTTAAACCTAATGGTAAGTACAACCGGAGAATGGTCTGAGATAACTATTGGTTCATATGAGCAAGAGGTAGGAGTGAGACATGGAAGAAATCTATTATCCAATAAGAGATAATCAATCCGAGTAAATGTGTGATGCACAGGAGAGAAAAAGGAAAATGCTTTGCTTGTAGGATTAAAGAAACGCCAAGGATCTGAAATTAAAAAGTTCTCCATAAAGTCTTTAATAACTTTAGCCGATTTTGAAAGTGCTGCAGCCTTATTGGAGGAACGGTCAAGATCTGGGTTCAACCAACAATTAAAGTCCCCACCCAAAATTAGTAAGTGGGAGGACATGTCTGGAAGGGCAGAAAAAAGTTTCTTGAAAAACTCAGCGTCATCCCAATTTGGGGCATAGACATTAACTAAGGTCAATTGGGTGCCATATAAGCTGCCTGTAACGATCAAATATCTACCATTAGGATCAGAAAGAACTTTAGAACAAACAAAGGGAATTGATTTATGAATTAAGATGGCAACGCCCCTGGACTTACTATAAAATGATGAGAAATAGGACTGACCAACCCACCTGCTTTTAATTTGAGAATGAGGAGTAGATTTTAAGTGCGTCTCTTGAAGATAAACAATCTGTGCTCCTAAGTTTTTAAGATGATTTAATACCTTAGTACGTTTCACGGGGGAGTTCAGGCCTTTACAATTCCAGGACACCAGCTTGAGGTCCCCTCCATCAATACTTATGTAAAGACTTTGGGCGGATCTAATCCGTGGGGAATTTGTATATCATAATTAATAATTCATAATTAATAATTATTCATACATGTTTGGATTAGATCAGTCTTACATGTTAATAAATCTCCCTCTAAGGGAGGATGTCCTTTTACCTGCATATTTAACTGTGTATCCTTGTATTTTAACTACAAGTTGATTACAGTTAATTACACTGATCACGTCTTACAAAACAGGCAAAATTAATTAGCTCAATTGCCAGAATAATATTGTGGGGATCCACAATATCATCTTACTTTATAGGATTTCAGGAAACGCAATTCTCTGGCCAGAAGAATTGGGTTTGCTGCCCTATAAACACATACTCTTTAAAGTATCTTTAATTGATAAAGCGAGTAGGACCTGTTTGCACTTAAGGGACTTGAAAATGAGCAAAGTAAATGAATCAATCAAATGAATATAATGGATTTAATAAAGGCATGTCTACTTATATATTTACTACAGTTGCCATGGAATATATATATACATATATATTTACAAACATAATAGACATACAAAACACAATAAGACATCAATGAACGAGGAAGTGTGTGTGATATAGAGATATGGATAAATTACACGCGTGAGAGCTAGTAAGAGAGAGAGAGATAGGGTTACTTTCACCTAGACAGTCAACTTTCCTGAAACAACACGAAAACACATCTTAAGGCTTCTTAGAAGCTCTGTAAAAAAAGATATACTTGCAAAGCTGTAATCTTGGTCACTCTGTATCGCGTCATTCCTGCACGGCCCTGTCGGGCCGCGTGCGTGAGCGGAGTCCTTTGTGTGGGAGGAAGCGTCACGTGGTGCTGCTTGGCGCGCGTGTTGAACGGAGAAGTCTTTGGGGGTAACATTACCAACGGAGAATAGTTCGGCTAAGTTCGTTTCACTTCGTGGAAGTGAACAGAGTCGAATACGGAAAACAAAACTTTGACTAACAAAGAAAAGAAAAATAAAGGTTCCCAAAGGGGAAATCACGCAGTTACATCTTTGTATGGCTGGTGAAGAAGCGCGTCACGTGGTCACGTGCGCGTGCTTCTGGTTCAGAGAGAGCGCGCGTTGGTTTAAAGGTCCCTTGTAGCCGGCTTTGCTGAAGAGATATGTCCCGCGGTGTTCTTTTCACTCGTGGAATTAAAACACGGGGACCTATCTTAAGACTGAAAAACACAAACTAACTAGAACACATAAAAGAAAGGCGAAAGACTCGCCTCGAGACGAGACGTTACATTCTGAAACCAGGACGAGCACGGAAGAGCGCAGTAAGATCTGACTGCGGAGGGAGGTTCAGTTCTTCTTTAAAGGAACCTTCTGAGGTGCGAACTGGCCAATGGCATTCAACGAAACTTTGGCGGCAACCTCGGCTTTGTCTTGTCCGCGTTCGATTTATGGCCGCATTCACAGGTTTTACAAGCAGTCAGAATTTGGTCAGAATCATTCCAAAGATGATTAAACATAGTAAAATAAATTTTACGGCTTGTTCAATTACATAGATGACCTCGTTAGATCACAAAGGTTCGGAAAATAGGAAGAAAGACGTATAAGGAGAGTTATATTGCAGAGTTACATTAAAAGCATAATTAAATGCCCTTGTAGTTCGTTTAGAACTACCATACACTCCCAGATCCCTTCATAGGGCCTGGACAAATCGACAAACATAACATATCAAATATATCTCAGTAAAGTCAGTAAAGTGAGTGAATTAAAGCTTTGTGTATGTGCGTTTTCAGAGGGGACTCTTTGACCGCATGGCATTCCTTTCTCTGCAGAAAGGAGGGGGGTTAGTTTGATAAGGTCTGCTTGAAGCTCGAGCCACAGTCATGAAGTGTTCTGGTGAATCTCGCAGGACATTTGAATATGTCAGTTCATTGGGTGTTTAAGAGAGAGAACCCTCAAGATTTCTTATAACACCCCTGTGTCACAAAGTTAGCGAGATGTAATGTAAATCAACAAATGGGGAACGAGGATTGGAGTTTATCGAGACTAAACATGCTACACAGTGATTTCTGTTTCTCATAGTATGCAAGTCATGTCTCAAACATTAACCCATTAGAGTTTACAAGGCCACACAGACCAAACAACATAAAGGAAAAATCATGAGATGGAACATTGGATGCATGTATCACATGGTTATATATATATATATATATACATAGAATATATAGGTTTAAACCAGGGTTCGTTTATTCTTCTCAGCAAGAATAAGGAGGAATCACACTCTCTGGGACATTCCAAGGGGTAATAAAGCTCAGTCTTGTAACAGAACACCCCGTTCTTGGTGTGTGTGTGGGAGAGAGTGTGTGTGTGTGTGTGTGTGTTTTTCCAAGTTCCAGGCCTTTTGGGGCTAAAGGCTTTGGGATTTTAGCATGGGGGTATTTAGTTATTCAGATTCACCTTCGCCCAGTCCTTACACTTAGGTTTACGTTCGATTGGGCCATCCACCGAAGATATGGCAGAAAAAAATTGTCAAGGACAATGACAAATAAACCGTCACCACCGCAGCATAAATTGGTAAAACAGTTATAAAACCAAAACAATAAAACCTAGAAAATACAAGACAACAACAACAAAAGTAAAACACAAACCCCCCCATCCCCCTACACCACCCCATTGTTAGCATCTCCCCAAATGAGATGCACACAAACCCCAAACTAACTGAAAGCACAAAACGCTCCGTAATAGCTCTAAGCTAGAAAGAACACTAACAGAGCTACCTGAGAGAAATTGACTAAAATAAAAAAATAAAAACTGAACAAATGTACCTACAAAGTTTGTAAAGACTACAAAATCTAGATTAAGGCAGACCAATTACTCTATTCATTGAGTGAAACCAAAACGACATTGCTTTTGCTGTTTAAGCATTAACAACTGGTACAGAAAAAAAAAAGAACGAAGTACCATAATCCACTGTAGCTAACCCAGGGCCAGTATACAAATCAAATCACATAACGTTGTCTACATGTTAACATTAGACTGATCCTGGCACCAGAAATGTCCATTCTACCTACAGTTCTTTTTAACAAAGTCACTGGCCAAAGAGGGGTCTTCAAAACGCTGCGAAGTACCATCCGGCATAGTAATCTTAAGTGTGGCGGGGTATAGGAGCCCATACTTTACTTCCGGAAAGGAGCGCAGACTGCGTTTTACAGCAGAAAAGGCAGAACGCTTCTTGGCGACAGAAGATGTAAAGTCTGGGAACACAGAGATCCGTGTGTCCTTGTAAAGGAGGGGAGAAGACTCGCCTGCTCGCAGTAGAATCGTGTTACGAACATGAAAAAAATGCACCCGCACGATAAAAGCCCGAGGTTGGGTCTTACTCGCTGGTTCGTTCCGCAGAGAGCGATGAGCACGGTCAAGTAACGGTTTTTCTTCCAGTCCCAGTAGATCCTGTAGCAAGACTGCAATAAAATCAGTAGGACGCGGTCCTTCCACTCCCTCCGGTACACCAACCACTCGAATGTTATTTCTTCGAGATCTACTTTCCAGGTCTTCGCACTTATCATCCAGACGATTCACCCGAGTGGTTAACTTGCTAACAGTTGCCTCGAGTTCGCTTATACGGGAGCTATGGTCGTTCGCGGCCTGCTCGAGGTCCCGCACTGCCGCTTCATGAGAGTCGACTAACCGCTGAAGTGGTTCAATTGAGGCTTTCAGTTCCCCTCTAACAGACGAGATCTCAGAGTGCAATCCAACAGCAACAGTGTCCATTTTAGAGAAAATATAATTCTTAAGCGCGTCCATCATAGCTTGTATCCTAGCATCCAGAGTGTTAGCGGCGCTGCTCTCTGGGTCCGGTGCTTCGGGCTCAGGAGGAGGCGGTGTTTTGCGGCCTCCTTTTTGGGTGTCCTGTTTCTGTCGAGTATTGTACATCTTGGAGTGCCCAAGTTGAAATAATTGGTATAGACTGTCTTCAAACTACAGTTACAAAAAGTTAAATTGAAAAAGGTACAACAAAAAGAGTATAAAAGTCAATTTCCCTCGGAGCTAGTGGAGGACACGTCTACTCTTCACCATACGCCATAGCGCCCCCCCAGGGATCAAATTTAATGCTTTTGTCACAGGTCGGGGCGGGCCAATCGGGCTGCACCCACCCCTCAGGACCAGTACCACCCTTGGGGAGTCGGACAGAGGCCAGGCAAGGAGGACAGACAACAAGACTTCAAAGGGATAATAATTTATTGAATATAAAATAGGATAAAAGATATGAAGGTTGAGTCTTCTGCACAGGGGCGTTTCCGTCCGAGGGCAATCCAGGTGCACGTTTCGGGTATGTACTCCTCTTCACGGTGACAGACAGAGCTTATAGCTGGAGGCTTCAGGCTGGAGAGCTTCACTGCAAAGCAGTCAGTTGGATATGCAGGCACATAATCCTCTTCTTCAGCCAGGACAGACAGAGAACTTACAGCTGGAGGACTTCACTGCAAAGCAGTCGGGTGAGTATGCAGGCACATAATTCCTCTCGGCTGGAGGGCTTCACTGCAAAGCAGTCAGGTGAGTATACAGGCACGTAATCCTCTTGAAGGGCCGGCAGACGCAGAGCTTACGGCGGGAGAGTTTTACTGTAAACAGACAGCTGAATATACAGGCACGTAATCCTCTTCTTCTACAGGTGACAGACAGAGAACTTACGGCTGGAGGGCTTCACTGCAAAGCAATCAGGTGAGTATACAGGCACGTAATCCTCTTGAAGGGCCGGCAGACGCAGAGCTTACGGCGGGAGAGTTTCGCTGCAAACAGACAGGTGAATATACAGACACGTAATCCTCTTCTTCTACAAGTGACAGACAGAGAACTTACGGCTGGGGAGCTTCACTGCAAAGCAGTCAGTTGAGCATTCACCAACGTGTCCCTCTTCACAATAGGCTGTCAGATAATACACTCAAATGTCTGTGGAATACAACAGTGTTAGCCTCTTCTTATGTCTTCAGAACGTGATAGAAAACTCAGGTAAGTAATGGACATCCAGCGGGTTTAAGTTCACACTTCACACATTAAAACTTTATATAGACTGTTTGTTTTGCATCTGCATTTCCTCAGAGCTTTAATTAATAATTATCATCATGAACCTCTGGTAGCTCTGAGTAACTTAAGATATGTCCACCTGGCTGAAACAAGTAGGCCTATAGGCCTACAGGTCTTTATTTTCCAGATTATTCCCACAAACGCATCTCCTGCTTTCTGTCATGGCATGATTAATTTATTAAAACATAGAATTAACTCTGGAAAGATAGTTGTGATAAGGGCAGCCCTGCTAGTAGTTACACCGTGTCCCTTAATCATGAAGATTATTTTTTATTTATCTCAGCTCTGCCTTTTCTCTTTCTCACGCGCATTTTTTCTACGCACTGCTCGGCCACGCACACTCACGCAGTGACTGAACGCTGCGTTGATGTGTGTGCATGCGACCAGTCGTGTGTGAGGATAGAGATCGTACCATCAGGTTAAAAGCAGGCGGGAGGCTGACGGTCTACAGCGTGAGAAGCGCCTGGTCTGGATTCTCCTGCTATTTAAAAAAAGTCGCTATCATCGCTGCCGCTGGTTAAGTTGATAATTAAGGGCAGACTAAAACAGCCCTCAGTCCGACGGCAAGTCCGCAAGTTTAATCTCCACAGCGTCTTCTTGTTTACAGTGTTGTCGGCTTCACAAATGGACCAATAAGCAAACACTAGGCTATGTGCAGGTAGTACTCATGGGAGTTGTAATGTCGTAGTGTCAAATTGCGAATGGAATTAGTTTATTTCAGAAGCCTTTTTACAAGACTTTCACCAAAATAACTATACAGAAGTAGAACTTAACATTCTAAAATGACTAGGGCTGTAACAATATGCGATATGAAACCGAAATCGCAACACTCAGATCCACGAACCTGCAGAATCGTGACACACCCCTTCCAACTCCCAGCGTTATCCATACGCCGGTTTCACACCGCACACGTTCGCAGAGCATAAGCAGCGCGAATTTTTTTCGGCGCCCATGTTAACAGATTAGAGCATTCACACCGCATGCAGAGGCGGCGCGTCAGCGCGTAGCAGGAGCAGAAGTGCCGCGATCGTTTCACCGTCTGGTCTATTTTTGCCGTGCGGCTTACACTGAATTAAAGTGACAATGCATTGATCCTGGCCAAAATACACAGCAGTTTTACCCAAAAGCGCATTGATGATATCTATTGTGTTTTAAACAGTCAATCAAGACTTCTTGAAAAGTCTTTTCTCTTAAATGTATTTGAAAACTAAATAAAACAATGCCAACTTATTCATTATAGAGTCCTTTGTCTGTAACACGACGTGGTTCAGCCGCGCGCGTCAAACGCTGCCAGTATGAAAGCAAAATGCGCGTGTCCTGCTTCCGCTCACTATACGCACTGCTCCTGCGCTGCTTACGCTCTGCTAACGCGTGCGGTGTGAAACCGGCGATACCGTCCAGATCCAATGCTACCACACCTTTAAATTACTATTAGTAGGCTATTATTTGAAGTTAACTTAACATTATAAAATACGTAGACCTACACCACAAAACTAGTTGAGGATAAATTATTTAAAATTTGGGAATTCCAGCGTTATGGACATGACATTTGCAATCAAAACTTGAAATATAAATTCTCAGAAAATGCATTAATACCAAAATATTGAAATGTCTGTTTATCCATAGGCTCCTCCCTACAGGATGATAGTTTCCAGACATTAGAAAAATATCAGTCTACACATGCGTCTTATATTTAATATTAGGGAAATGGACAGTCATGCGTGACAAAACAAATCAGTTCAGTATTTATATCATTTTACACAGGGTGCGATTTGCCGGAGGGGATGCGTGGGATTTCCCCCTTTCTGGTCAATGTATCCCTGCCTCTGCTTAATTATTTTTATCCCCGGTGGGGATAAATTTATCCCCCCCCCCTCAAAGTGATCAGTGCTACTACACTAGTGGCGAGACAGATCACCAAACTTATCACGGATCCATGGTTTGATTAAAGTCAATTTTATTAAAAAATGCGCTACTTTGGCTGGCTCTTATAAAGTTGCCGCAGCCTCTCTGTAATCACCACTCTGCTCAATGTCCCGCCCACGGCGCTCTGATTGGTCAGACCTCACGAGTAATAGCCTATCAACACTTGCGAGATGGTTGCAGGTCCGCTGGGCTGTGGAGCTGTGTGTTGAAAGGGAAGCAGCATATTCAGTATATTACTGAAGCGGGAATAAACAATCTGATTATCTGTTTGACTGTTTCTATGATGACAAGCAGAGTTAGTGTCCCAGTCACACCACTGAGAATGGCCGAGGTTACACATACGGTGAGGCTAAAGCGAAGGTTTTTTGATTACTCTCATGGTGTGTTCACACCGAACGCAAATTTAATTTGCGCGATTAGATTACATACAAAGTCAATGCAAAGATGCGAATAAACGCATCATTGACGCGAATTAGGCGACGCGTTTGCCGCGAACGTCTTCCGTGCAAATGTGAACTCGAGCGGAAGATTCGCATGACACGTTCTCTTGATTCTCTTGTTTATGTTATGAGGTTGAGGTTGAACCCAAGCGCAGACAGTATGCGTTCACACAACGTTTATTGAAATACAAAAACAGGGGAAAACAACCCACGAGGGGGCAAAACAGAGGCAACACAAACAAGGGATAACTAAAAGATAACACTAGACAAAAACTAGACTATTAACTAACAATAAATACAAGATCAAGACGTTCTTCTTAGACAAGGTACTCACGGGTAGACTCTTACAAAGTGTGACACAATGAGAAACAATGAACCAGCACAGGACAGCAAACACAAGGGGATTAAATAGGGGAACACTAATGACGAGGACAGGTGAAACTGACTAGACAATAATCACAAGACGATGATAACAAGGGGGCGGGGTAACGTAACGAGACACCACAAGCACATGGCCAAACAATTGGCCATGCGCTTGTACACAAAACATTGGTTCTGTCACGATCCTGCCACAAGACTAGGAATAATCAATAACATGCTGGCAGAATCATGACAGAACCCCCACTTTAAGGAGCGGCTTCCAGACGCTCCTCAAAGGGACACTAAGCACAAGACAAGACTGAACGAGACATGGACAAAAACCAACAAAACATGGTGAACATCAACAACGGCATACAAGAATAAACAATAACTGGGTTCGGGTGAAACATCAAAAACAACATACATGGCAGGGGAGGTGGAGGAAACACAGAGTCCTTGGGAGACAGCCCAGGGTGGGTGGGCGGTACAGGGATCTTGGGTCTTCGGGACGAGGGCTGAGGACAGGGAATCCGGGGGGACTTGGCTGGAGACACATGAGGAGAAGACTTGGGCGAAACAGTCCGGGGTTCAGTGGTGACAGGGGAAACAGTCCGGGAACTGGTGGTGACAAGGACAAACGGGGAAACAGTCCGGGGGCTGGTGGAGACAGGGACGAATGGGGAAACAGTCCGGGGACTAGTGGAGACGGGGGAGACCGGGAAAACAGATGGGGATACAGCTCTAGTGGCAACAGCAACAGACTCGGAAATGGAGGACACAGAGGAACTCCTGACTGGGCGCAGCGCTCACGGCGGCAGGCTCGGGCGCAGCGCTCACGGCGGCAGGCTCGGGCGCAGCGGACATGGCAGGACAGACAGGGGGCTCAAGAATCGCGACAAGACGGGACAGGTAATCAGACAGAGCTTTGGCCGCAATAATGACGGGCATCTCCTCCTGAGCAGAAACGGCCTGCAGAATCCTCCTGGCGGCTAAATCGGCCGCAACTTTCTCTGCAGATTCTGGAACAGCGCTTGCAGTAGCGGGCTCTGGAACAGCGCTTGCAGTAGCGGGCTCTGGAACAGCGCTTGCAGTAGCGGGCTCCGGAACAGCGCTTGCAGTAGCGGGCTCCGGAACAGCGCTTGCAGTAGCGGGCTCCGGAACAGCGCTTGCAGTAGCGGGCTCCGGAACAGCGCTTGCAGTAGCGGGCTCCGGAACAGCGCTTGCAGTAGCGGGCTCCGGAACAGCGCTTGCAGTAGCGGGCTCCGGAACAGCGCTTGCAGTAGCGGGCTCCGGAACAGCGCTTGCAGTAGCGGGCTCCGGAACAGCGCTTGCAGTAGCGGGCTCCGGAACAGCGCTTGCAGTAGCGGGCTCCGGAACAGCGCTTGCAGTAGCGGGCTCCGGAACAGCGCTTGCAGTAGCGGGCTCCGGAACAGCGCTTGCAGTAGCGGGCTCCGGAACAGCGCTTGCAGTAGCGGGCTCCGGAACAGCGCTTGCAGTAGCGGGCTCCGGAACAGCGCTTGCAGTAGCGGGCTCCGGAACAGCGCTTGCAGTAGCGGGCTCCGGAACAGCGCTTGCAGTAGCGGGCTCTGGAACAGCGCTTGCAGTAGCGGGCTCTGGAACAGCGCTTGCAGTAGCGGGCTCTGGAACAGCGCTTGCAGTAGCGGGCTCTGGAACAGCGCTTGCAGTAGCGGGCTCTGGAACAGCGCTTGCAGTAGCGGGCTCTGGAACAGCGCTTGCAGTAGCGGGCTCTGGAACAGCGCTTGCAGTAGCGGGCTCTGGAACAGCGCTTGCAGTAGCGGGCTCTGGAACAGCGCTTGCAGTAGCGGGCTCTGGAACAGCGCTTGCAGTAGCGGGCTCTGGAACAGCGCTTGCAGTAGCGGGCTCTGGAACAGCGCTTGCAGTAGCGGGCTCTGGAACAGCGCTTGCAGTAGCGGGCTCTGGAACAGCGCTTGCAGTAGCGGGCTCTGGAACAGCGCTTGCAGTAGCGGGCTCTGGAACAGCGCTTGCAGTAGCGGGCTCTGGAACAGCGCTTGCAGTAGCGGGCTCTGGAACAGCGCTTGCAGTAGCGGGCTCTGGAACAGCGCTTGCAGTAGCGGGCTCTGGAGGAGACAGAGACGGAGGACAAGAGGCTCCCTTCTTCCTCTTCCTGGGTCGCGGGGCAGAGACGGTTGCCAGACTAGTGACCGGAGAGGGAGGTGAAGCAGGAACCGCTACCGGAACTGGTGAACTCACTGCTGGCGAGAAGGATTCCGGGCAGGAAGACTCCGATGCTGACTCCCACGACGGGTGCCTTCCACGCTTACCATGGAGATTGATGGACGTGGAAGGTTTCTCAGGAGTCGCGGCGGGACTGGGTTGGTACCCAAGGGTAGCGATGGCAAGCAGACGACCCTCAGGGATCACAGGAAGTGAAGAGGGAGATGTGCCCTGCAGCTCTCTCCGAGACAGACTGTCCACCATACTGTGGAACGGGCGGCTGACCAGTCTCTCTCGTTTAGCGAGAGGAGGTGGGACGTTGAGACCCGCGATGAGGTAGCGATTGACCAGGCTCTCCGGCAAGAAAAACCTCCTCTCCTCCACGACCTGGGCGTACTTCCTCAGGGTCAACCTACCCTGAGGAGGGAAAGGAAGCTTGCCCTCCAGGCTGTCGGCGATAGCCACCATTGTTCAGGGTCTGACGGCTGCAGAGTAGGGAAAATAGGCGTGCTGTCTGCTGGGTTCTTTCTTGGCTGGTTCATTCTGTTATGAGGTTGAGGTTGAACCCAAGCGCAGACAGTATGCGTTCACACAACGTTTATTGAAATACAAAAACAGGGGAAAACAAAACCCACGAGGGGGCAAAACAGAGGCAACACAAACAAGGGATAACTAAACTAGATAACACTAGACAAAAACTAGACTATTAACTAACAATAAATACAAGATCAAGACGTTCTTTTTAGACAAGGTACTCACGGGTAGACTCTTACAAAGTGTGACACAATGAGAAACAATGAACCAGCACAGGACAGCAAATACAAGGGGATTAAATAGGGGAACACTAATGACGAGGACAGGTGAAACTGACTAGACAATAATCACAAGACGAGGATAACAAGGGGGCGGGGTAACGTAACGAGACACCACAAGCACATGGCCAAACAATTGGCCATGCGCTTGTACACAAAACATTGGTTCTGTCACGATCCTGCCACAAGACTAAGAATAATCAATAACATGCTGGCAGAATCATGACAGTTTACGCGCGTCTGGAGGTCCTGTGGCGCGAATGAGGCGTTTAGCACGGTAGACGCAAATTAGCCTAATTCGGGCGAATGAGGCGAATTGACTAACACAGATAATGCCCTGATTTATGCAAAAAAGAAAAGAAAAAAAAATAGAAGAAAAAAAAAACGAATAGAATGGAAACGTTTTCTTTAAATGTACAATTAATTTATTGATGATACTATTAAAAATTAAGATAGAGGTGATTAAATAACAAATATGTAAAACAACAACATCAAAACAATAAGAAATCTCAAAACAAATGGGACACATAATAGTTACTCCACCTCCCCAGAAAACAACAACACAAGTTTCACAAATGAGGCCTGTTGTATGCAGTGGCAGTTTGGCCTGCTTCACTACCTCTGCAGGAGCTCCTATCTGAAGCAGGGTTCGTTCATGCGTCTGTCACGTGACAAATGAACGAAAGAATCGGAAGGTAAAGTAAATGTTCTCTGTCAATTATTTTTGACTGCATTATAATGATTTCTTAATTCAGAATATGATAAAGCCTGCGTAAGTGGATGTGTTTGGGAAATTTGCCTGTTAAAAATATATAATTTAAAGCCCCTTAAATTAACGAAATGACTCGAAAAATTATTTGTTCATTTTAATGAACGAGATCGAACAAGCGAGTCAGTAAAATAATCCGAACTTCCCATCATTCAGGGTCAGCCATCAAGTGCACGTCAGACAATGTTTGCAACTATTGTTGAAGTCTGTAGCCTACTCTCGGCACACAGACTGATTAGGCAAGGCTACATTTGTATTGGTCGACAAGGCACACCATTTTGTTATCTGATTACCTTGATTGTCATCCAAACTTTCAAACGCGCATCAGTGGGCTCCGACTTCGAACCTGTGCTCTGAACTCCAACTCTCTCTCGAACCTTTCACACGCAACTGACATATCAGGCGCAAGGTTTTCAGCGAATCAATGATCCGAGAATACTGTGCAGTGAGAACGTTGTAGGCAGATACCTGTTAATAACTGTGGTCTAGTCTAGTCATCAACAAAAAATGAACGGATTGAGAGGGGAGAAAAATGGATTTTGGCGTGACATTTCTTGCGTGTGCGTGAGAGCGTGAGATTGATGCTGAAAGCAGATGCGTGAGAGTTGGCAACCCTGTCATTTGACTGTAGCTCAGCATCGCGGTGTAAAGTTAACATTATTACTTTAGCAGCAGCAGTAAAACTGTTTTGTGGTGGTTTAACTTTGCAATCAATCCGTGGTTCAGCAAAGGCTGATACAGTATATAGAAGGAACCTATAGGCTATTAAACTAAATAAAGCACTGTAATGTGAACTGTCAGTGCGATAGAACAATAACATCCGAAATGGACCACTATTTATTTATTATTATATAAACAATAAAAAAAATTCAAAACATCCCCCCCTCTGTTTTTTTCACAAATCGCACCCTGATTTTACAGATCTGGCACAGATCACTTTTCCCATAGGTAACCGAAAGACATTAGCTGTGTCTGACACTGATTTGGTCCAGATCTGCAATATGAATCTGAGCCGATACTGTTTTCACATAGGCTACACTGGTGTGGCCCGAATCTGTGATACATATCTGAGCCGACTGCATTTAAAAAAGGGCTAAAAACTGCTTTTTTTTCAGATTTTCAGATGTTTAAGCTGAAACTTCTATCTGGCACGGATCTGGTTCACAATCAGAAAACGTGTCTAAGATAGAAACGGAGGCAAGGGGCTTAAAACGGATCTGGGCCAAATGTAATTGCTATCTGGGTAGTCAATGCTTGTGTTTACACCAGCCGCTCCAGACTCCCGATTGTATTGCACACAAATATATCCTTGGTAGAAACCATAGACTGTACGTAGAAATCCAAAAATCAAGAAAAACAAAATCAGTCGCTTCGCTTCTGAAATGCTCCTGGTGTGAGTTGGCACCGCATGGAATACGGAATAAAACCTTGCCGGAGCAGTAATGTGCCGCAGACGTGTGCAGTGTAAATAAGGGGTTACACTGAAATTGTTCAGTCTAGCTCGTTTAGCGATAAACTTCACCTCAGCTTCACGTCCGCCTTCCGCCATGCGCGTGAACTGCGAATGGGTCCCGTCATAGGCTTTATCGTTATTATCGCGGGAAGACTAATTCTTATCGTGAGGAAAAATATTAACGATATATCGCAAACGATAATATATCGCCCATCCCTAGCAATGACCACATATATCCAATAGAGACATATCCAATAATCGTTCCATGGACACACCTCACAGCGCTTTCTTTTTGAGGATGGAGGTTGCGTCGAGGGTCCTGGAGCTTGCGTGGAGGGTCCTGGAGCTTCCTCTTCACTGTCAGGAGGATGATGTTGCATTTTCCTCAGTAAGTTGACTGAGGCTGGTGT
Source organism: Semotilus atromaculatus (assembly GCA_031834385.1). NCBI lineage: Eukaryota > Metazoa > Chordata > Actinopteri > Cypriniformes > Leuciscidae > Semotilus > Semotilus atromaculatus. The sequence continues at coordinate 16,143,832 of JAULUF010000040.1, forward strand.
ACGAGGTAGGTGTTTTCGGCTCTTCATGTGAGGTCTCACCAGAGCTTTTCCAAGCTGATCAAGAAAGAGCCTTCTCTGGAAACACTTTCCTCTCTCCCATGCAGGATTTATCTCTTTCCAAACCACAAAAACACTGATGGCAGACATGTAAATCATGGCTGAGAAAACAGCCATTCTCCAACAAGCTGTTTTCCTCTTGCAGCTGTAGGTTACAATCATCTGCAATATTACTAAGACACACAGATTAGTACATTCGCTGACAAAAGAAATGCATTATAAATTTAGCAAATGATGCATATGAATATCAAATTTGGAAATACCTTGTCAATGTTGTCAACTCCTTTGCAACGATTGTAATCCAAGATTACTTGAGGCTTCTTGTCCTCTGTGTCGCTTACTATGGCCTCCTTGTGGCAGGTGCTCATTAGTAACACATTTTTGCCTTTTTTGGGACGACAAAATACAAGGCAATGTGTGTCACTGAAGGCAAAGACAGAAGAAAAGAGCAGGTGGAAGCTCAGGCTTGTTTCTTCTTCTTATTGTCCCAACCACCATCGTTAGCTGTTTTTTTAGGAGCTCCTGGCCAAGGGCATGTGACGTAAAAAAATTGTCACAGATTATTGTGTGTCCCTGAAGACCAGCGGTCAAGTCGTGAGGACCACGGGCGGTCAAATCGAGAAAAACCCTGTTTTTTTTCAGGCTTTTCACCTAGAGGCTTTTCTGTGTACAGCTGCATATTCCAAGCATAACTTGTTCTGGAATTACATGCAGCCCAGATCTTGATTCCGTACTTTGCAGGTTTGCTGGGAATGTACTGCTTGAAAGCACATCTTCCTCTGAATGGAATCAAGCACTCATCTACAGTTACATCTGGGCTTGGGTTATACATCAGAGGTAGATGCTCAACCCACAGATCCCAGATCTCACGTATTGCAGCCAGCTTGTCAGTCTCACGTCGACCTGTTCTTGTGTCCTTGTTGTCAAATCGGATGACAATATTGTGAATTTCTGCAGGGACATGACGGCCCGAAAAATCGAACGACCAGTTTCAGCATCCCACAAACTTGTCGAGGCCTCATTGCGTGAGCGATAAACACCGGCAAGAAGGATCAAACCAATAAAAGCTTCAAACTCTGTCCCCAGCTGTCACCATGCACTCTCTTGCTGTCCAAATTGGTCATTTCAATCAAGATGTTCTGGATTGACGTTGGAAAAAATAATAGAAAGGCAGACTTTGTTATCGACACGAGAGCATGCATTGAGCCTGGTGTGAGTTTCATGATCCTTGATGCTGAATCTCTTCCTGGCCTCTGTGGAGGTGGAGTAGTATTCTAGACAATGTTTCCATTTTTAGACAGATAGATTTCATCTGCATGGCCTTCCTCCTCATAATCCTCCTCTTCAGATTCCTGGTAATCCTCTTGAAACTCGGTTTCATCTTCTGTGTCAGTAGTAAAGTCCTCAGGATTATCTGGGTCAGTGTTCTCCGGGCGTTCTTCATTGTCACTTTGATCCAGTATGAAATCCAGGGTCTCCTCAAGACTACCTTTTGGCCATGGTGCTGTCACAGAATGAGCTGTGTGCGGGACCCAGACTGCCACTTTTATACTCTTAACAAAATACTGCCATATTTAACCAAATATTCACCAGTGAGAAGAATGGCACTTTAAAAGCATCTAGAGTTGAGCTAGAGAGATATTTGGAGGAAACGCATACAGATGCAAAAAGGCATGAGCATATGTCAACTCCATCAGACATACCACCTATCAACCCACCAGAATACCAAATGGAGGTCTGTGCACCTAAGTGGAAAGAGGTAGAGCAGGCTGTGAGAAAGGCAAGGGCTTCATCATCTCCAGGGCCTAATGGAATTCCGTACAGAGTGTACAAGAGTGCTTCAGGAGTTCTGCGAATTCTGTGGAAATTGTTAAAAGTGGCATGGGAAAAACAGGTTGTACCTAGAGCATGGCGCAGAGCAGGTGGAGTCTTTATACCTAAAGAAAAAGATGCTACAAGCATCAGTCAGTTTCGTCCTATTTCACTATTAAACGTTGAAGGTAAGATTTTCTTCAGCATTATTGCCCAGAGATTGTCCACCTACCTATTAAAGAATGGCTTCAATGACACTTCAGTTCAAAAAGCAGGCATTCCAGGGTTCTCAGGATGCTTAGAACACATCAATGTTATCTGGCAACGAATTCAGTCAGCTAAAAAGGAGAGGAAGGAACTCATTTTCATTTTTTCATTTTATTGTTTATTTTTACAGGGACAATGCACAATTAGAGTAATTGCACCAGAATTAGCTAATAGCTAGTTTACATCTGCTGTCCCTGGGCAGGTAAACAAATAAAATAACATACATTACATATGTCCCACATAAAACATCACAATACATACATGTTCAGAATATAAAATTTAAAACCAGAATATAAAACAGATAATGTACAACACAGTCATTAGTGGTTGCAGATCTGTTGTGATAGTAGAAAGTACTTAAGCTTATTTTTAAAAATTGGGAAGCTATTGAGGCTTCGAATGTTTGTAGGTAGGGAATTCCACAACCCCACTATTCTAACTGAAAAGGCTTTTTGTGACTCCATGTGACATTCCTGGATTTGACTAATGCATATGGTTCAGTGCCACATGAGCTTCTTTGGGCAGCATTTGATTTTTTCAGAGTACCAATGTTAATAACAAATTTAGTGAAAGCCTATTTTGGAGATTTGCAATTTAGTTTCTCAACTCCAAAATTCAGCACTGCATGGCAATGCTTAGAGGTTGGAATAATGGCAGGATGCACCATTTCTCCACTGGCTTTTACCATGGCAATGGAAGTAATCATTAGGGCATTAAGATGGGTAGTAGGAGGAGAGCGCTTGGCTTCTGGGATGCGACTACCACCAATCAGAGCATACATGGATGACATGACAACCATGACTACAACAGTAGCCTGCACTAATCGGTTATTGGGGAAGTTAACAGATAATATTGAATGGGCACGAATGCAATTTAAGCCCTCTAAATCAAGGAGCATCTCGATAGTTAAAGGAAAGGTAGTAGATAAAACATTCTTCATTAATGGTGAGGCAATACCAACAGTTTCTGAGAAGCCAGTGAAGAGTCTTGGGAGATGGTACGATGGAAATCTAAAGGACACAGTTCGAGTGGGAGAAGTTAGACGACAAGCAGTGGAAGGGTTGAAGAGCATAAACAGCTGTGCTCTACCAGGCAAACTAAAACTCTGGTGCTTTCAGTTTGGTCTACTGCCGAGGTTGCTGTGGCCACTGACTGTGTACGAGGTTTCTTTGACAACAGTGGATAAGCTGGAAGCACATTTTGACAGGATGTAAGGTGGCTCTTAGCCAAGGTCGGTTTACTTGGCGCCATGACCAAGTACTGCGATGTTTGGCTTTAGCATTGGAAGGCAAGCGTAGTATAACCAATAAGTTGCCGCCTGTTCTAGAAAAACATGACACGCAGAAGACAATATTCCTCCGCCCAGGTGAGCAACCACCAAGAAAAGGTGTTAACACCAATTCTCACCCAGGACAACTGGAAGCTGCTAGGGACTGGAAGATGCTGGCTGATCTTGATCAACGGCTTATTTTTCCACCTGAGATTGCCACCACTAACCTACGACCAGACATTGTTTTATGGTCTGGATCAGCACGCATTGTTCAACTGTAAGAGTTAACAGTGCCATGGGAGGATGCTGTAGATGAGGCATATGAGAGCAAGAAACTGCGGTATGCTCATCTGGCCACTGAAGCAGAACAGCGAGGATGGGGCCAAGAGTTCAGCGGCCAAGAGTTGCTTCGCACAGTAAAGAACTTATCTGAAGCAGCAGAAAGGAGCAGCAACTGGCTGTGGTTGAGAAGGAAAGATTCTAGCTGGCTGTGTACAGGCCGCCATGCTACGGTTTCGTAGAATTCTTGAAAAACTTGAAGAGTCTGTTGGTTTATTTGTATAGGTTGTATAGTATTTACAGTCATTACGTTCCTGTGTATATTGCGTGAATGACGGGTGGTTGGGCAGATATTGTGTTTTGCGGTAGGTGGTATGCCATACGGAACCGTTGCCACTGTAACTGCTTTAACGCACCAGTGGGGCTCGACAGCCTTAGTCAAACGAGTTGGCGCGTATGGTTGGGTTGTAGAGAGATTTTGAGATTGTGGTTAGGTCTCAGCAGCAGGAGGGATGTAGAGGTCAGTAAGCTGGGCTGAGTTGAGTGGGGGACGGAGGGGGGTGACTCTGGGACGCCAGAGTCACTGTCGAGCCCTCTTGAGGTGTCGTGGGCTAGTCGACGAAACACTGAGGACGGAAGGTGCCCACTTGAAGACCCTAGAGATGTCCCCTACTCAGCTCAATCCAGACGGTTGTCGTGCTGGTCCGCTAGGGAGACCACACTGTAGTTGCAGCCGTCGTGTGTGCTGACGCGCCAAGTTTTCACACTGCAGCCGTTAACGCCGGACAGAAGGGGAGTCACACCCTCATATGGAAAGAAGCGTAAATGGATGGAGAAGCATAGTTTACTGTAAAGCTACGTCTTAGTGTTGCTTATCTTGGCGAAAGCCGAGTACAAATCAGCATGAAGTTTTAACATCTACTCTCGTGTAATGGAAATCTGCTGCAGCGCTTTTATCTAACAGTAAACTTTCTCAAAGTGCAAACGTTTAGCTGCCTTTCATCTTTCTTTTATCTCCCCTTTTCCTTTTCCTCTTGCCCTTTTTTGTGTGGTTACAAGATAAAACTGATCATCCTAATCTTTGGTAGTTTAGGACAGTGGTTCTCAAAGTGGGGTCCGCGGACCCCTGGGGGTCCGTGAACGATAGCCAGGGGGTCCGCAAAATAATTTATAACAGCCTACCGTTTTTCCGGACTAAGTCATGTTTTCTTTATCATCTGAAAACTTGCTATTTATTCCAAAGTGACTTATCAGCCTAATGCATTTAATGTCAAATAATAAAAAAGTATGCTCTTTAAGGTTTCTATAGATAGATAATCTATCTATATTTCTTATGCCTGTGCGTCAAGTATTCGTTGTGTTTTGGTCGTTTATTGGCACGCGCGCCAGAAGGAGACAGAGACGGCAGAACCAGCTGTTTTTTTCTTTATTTTTAAAAGGCATGACATTTTGTAGTTATTTTTAATGTATACACAAATAAAAAAAAGACATTTTGCCGTTTTGAATGATGTACTCTTATCTGTATGACCATAAATAAGAGTAGGCTATTCCTTTGTTTCCACTGCAGAGTTCCACTGCGGAAAGTTTGTTTAATCACGCCAGCTTTGTCCATATTTTTTACAGTCTATGGTTATAACTTACCGAAAAAACTACACAAACATATAAAACAACTTCTAGCGAAATACTAACAGCATCTTACTTACCAATCCAAAAGAAATGTTGCAATTTCGGGTGTTCCCAGGGGTGCTCTCTGCACACGCATGGTCTCTCGCTCACTCTCCCTCTCTGCCGTGCGCGCGCTCTAGATTCCGGGAGATTTTAACTCATTTGCGGTATAAATAGTCGATCACGAGTGGCTCAACGGGGAGATCTATAGATAAACTCATCTTTCAGGCATTTGACCGACCGGGTTGACACTTCAACGTGAGAAATCGGGGGTGTGGCGTGTGAGCGTTTAAAACCAATCAAATCCGTGTGTCTTGTGGTGGTGGTAAGCATAGACATCATATGATGTCTATGGTGGTAAGGGTCTCTTGCCAAGGCTTCAGCCATTCTTCCGCTCTCTTCCCTGAACTGAAATGTAGTAGTGGGATGTACTTTCCACACGATTGACATCAGGTTCATGTACGCCCACAAGCCGTGCGAGTTATTCGTGTATTGCAGTTTGGCTGGTGGTTATGACAAGAGACCGCATACCGCCTCCCATGGCCGAAACTGGAATTATGACACCTGTCGGGCCGGGGCTAGTAATTTAGCATGCTAATTCAGGTTGATATCTCGGCAGCACTATAACTTGTAATTTTTTTAATGACACCATCGCCCTTATTTCTTCTCATTCTTTTGATGCATGTAGCTCATTTTTTGGATACTTTTACCTCAATTCTGACACATGGCACCTTTAAAGTGACAGCAGCCACTGTTCTCTTTGTTCTTTTGGTTAACTTTACTGACAGAGAGAATTAGAGTTATTCAGTTTCTGTTTATTTCATACCTGTTAGACAGGAAATGAACAGGTAAATATGACATTTATTATGGGTTTAAGTGAGGATTGGTTTAAGTTCACTTAAATTAAAAGTTGTTATTTTTTTTAAGCCTAATGTTTAAAATTTTAAGAAAAATAATTTTCATCGAGACATCAGTAGCTATATAAATTTCAGTGATACTGGCCTTCGTTCATAAAAAGATGCCATTAACATACAGCCGTAACACTTGAAAATAAATGGTGCCATTAAAAATAAGTCCGTCTGTCCACTTTCAAAAAAAGTTCAGGCTCAGGATTTTTTTTTTTCACTTTAACCCGTGTACAAAATAACTGGTGCCAACACAGATCTGATGGACATGGAGGCGTATTGATAGATATGTAACTTTATGCAACTATATGTAACTAATAACTATATCTAGTTATTAGTGAACCAATAGTTCTTGTTTTGAATGATGAGTAAGTTGTGTTAAAATGTTTTCATAGCTTTTCATGTTATTTTATTCATGTTACTACATGATATTAGAGAACTACATGATATCATGACATTACAAATATTAGAGAAAGTATGCATATTGTGCAATACTCTAATTAACTAACTAAACTAAACACACTAACTAAAGTTAGAAAAGTTAAATCATAATCACACTGGCTTCAAGGCAGTTGGCTGTAGTCAGATGAATTGAGCTGTTTTTTTGTTTGTTTTTTTATGTACCAGTGGTCACTCTGCTATATTGTACAGCTGAAAAAAGTGAACTTGGCATGTTTAACACGATTTCATCTTTAACATTAATTAGTTTATCTGAAATTTGCATCGTTTTTACTTGTATACTTTTAAGTTCCATTTATTTCTGTTCAATCTCAAACCATTATTTTATTTGTATTAAGATGTTTGCACAAGAGTTAACTGTAATCTGTGCAAACATTAAACTTTGCTGAAATGTAATGTCTTGCTTTGGTCTACACTTGAGGTGTTCTGTTTGCTCTGCTAAACTATAATTACTCAAATTGATGATAGATAATAAAAAAATAATAAAAAATAGAAATTAAAATGTTCAAAAACTAACAAAACCATTAATGAAACTAAATAAAACTAAACTCAAAATTAAACCAACACTGAAATGCTGTAAGGATGGGCGATATCAATTATTTTATTTTCGATCCAATACCAATGGTATTGGTTTTCAAGACCAGTATCGTCGATTTCGATACCAATACTTATGTGAAATATTTAATTAAAAAACTCCCTTTTTGTTACATTTATTGAAACCAAACAAACATTAATCGAATAAACACGAATGAGAACATTAATCGAATAAACACGAATGAAATTTTTTTTGATGAAATGGTAAATCCAGGATTTACTTCAATGGACCCCACACGGTTCAAAGTCCAAATGACAGTTTCAGTGCAGCTTCAACGGGCTTTAAACGATACCAGACGATGAATAAGGGTCTTATCTAGCGAAACGATCGCTCATTTCAAAAATGAATATGTGTATATGGTTCTCCTTCCTCACATTTGTAAACACTGACTCGGTACTTCCGCTTACATCAAGCGTGACTTTTTGAACATAATTGCAAAGTCACGAACGCGCATCACAGAACAGAGCAAGGCGAGCATTTGTGCTTATAAAACTTAAACTTTTTTATTTATTTTTTAAATGACCGATCGTTTCGCTAGATAAGACCCTTATTCATCGTCTGGTATCGTTTATCGTCTGGTAAGCTGCACTGAAACTGTCATTTGGACTTTGAACCGTTTGGGATCCATTGAAGTCCATTATATAGAGAAAAATCCTGTAATGTTTTCACCAAAAACCTTAATTTATTTTCTTTCTTTCAAGAAAGAAAGACATGGACATCTTGGATGACATGGGGGTGAGTAAATTATCAGCAAAAGTTTTTATAAAAGTGAACTAATCCTTTAAACTTGTTTCTTCTTTAACTGATCAACTCTTTTACTTTTGAAAGAAAAGGTTATATTTAAATGTCAAATAAGCTGAACTAAGGTTGAATCTTACATTTATGTTGGAATCTTAATTTGTGCATGTACTGATACACAGCCAGCCTGTGTAAACCATAAAACCATTACAGATTTATGTTTTTGTGAAGGAATAAGAGAATGCTGAGGAGAATGTCCCTTTAGATTGTTTCTTTGACTGATCAACTCCCCTGTTTTTGAAAAAATTCTCTCAGAAGATTTATTTATTTATTTTTGCTAGTTTGCTGAGGAATGGGAAGGTTTGTTCATGATTTCTCCACCAAACTAATTTTTATTGCTTTAATCTTTATTTATTTTTTATTGTTAATGTGAACTGTATTATTAACGTACCATTGTGTTATTACATTTATTTCACCAATACATTCAGCTCTAAATATTTTTGTTCTACGTAAATTTCAATGCACTTTTGTGTTTTTAGACAGCAGCGTGTGAACCGGACTTTTAATTTGGTATCCGAGTAAGACGTCACAAGGTGGCGCCGCGCTCCTGCAGCTGTTGTGATTCGGCTGAAGAAGGTTTGTGTTTTAAGTGTGTTTTAAGATGTTTAACGCGATAGAAACCGTTTAATCGTCTTCAAAGTTTTACAGGTGACGCCTAATGAATCAGGAATTATTAAGTGTAACATTGCATTGCTTTATCTAACATTTATTAAAGTCTTGTGAGCAAAGTAACAATGAAAACTCGTGAGTAACCAAAAGGCAAGTTTCAGTTCGGTCGCTGGCGAGCAGTGAATCAAATGTTCAAAATGAGTACGAAGCATTATATTTCTGTATATTCATTCGAAGCATTATATTTCTAACGTTATATAAGTCTATTTCTTTATATTTCTATTTCTACAAATGATTAAATACTTAAACTGACTAATATATTAAGTGTCTTTATAATTATTTTATTAATTTGTAGTGCTAATTTCGAGTGATTTTTTTGTTTGTTGGTCTAATTAGGTCATTTAAGTACATTAACTCTGACTGACTCCCTTACTAGTTTGCTACTGAATTAGAGCTGATTCAGACACTCACATAGATTTAGTTTGGATTTGTTTATTATTTTCATTTTAAACAGGACAAACACACAGAAAAGCTCCTGTTGAAGCGACTGAGATCGACGGGACACTATTATAAAGATGCCATTCATTAAAGAGGAGAGTGAAGACATGAAGATTGAAGAAACATTTAGTGTGAAACAAGAAGATACTGAGGAACAAACAAAGATGCAGTTTATTAAAGAGGAGAGTGAAGATATAAAAATTGAAGAAACATTTAGTGTGAAACAAGAAGATACTGAGGAACAAACAAAGATGCAGTTTATTAAAGAGGAGAGTGAAGACGTAAAGATTGAAGAAACATTCAGAGTGAAACATGAAGAAACTGAGGAACAAACAGGTTAGTTTCATTCTCAATGTTGAACTCACTTATTTGATCCCTATTAAAGGGTTAGTTCACCCAAAAATGAAAATTCTGTCAGTAATTACTCGCCCTCATGTTGTTCCAACCCCGTAAGACTTTCGTTCTTCTTCGGAACACGAATTAAGATATTTTTGTTTAAATCTGAGAGCTGGATCACTCCTCCATAGGCTTTCTAAGGGACTGAAACTTGTTCTCCCAAAAAGTTATTAAAAACATCGTTAAAATAGTCCAAGTTACTACAGTGGCTCAATCTTCAGTTTATTAAGCGACGAGAATACTTTTTGTGCGAAAAATAAATAAAAAAATATCGACTTTATTCAACTAATAATTTCCTTCTCGGTCAGAAGCGGGGCTACATCACTTACTCTTGATTTAGTAAACGGACCATCTACTCCTCAGATTTTCTACTGAAGAAGCCCCCTTCGGCAGCGAGAGGAGCTTGACAGCGAACGCAGCATCTTGTTCCCTATTCAGAGAACATGGGTTATGCAAGTACCCTGACCAGACTCAACCAGGACCAAGGTGACTGGTTCACACGGATATCCAGATATCCACACATATCCAAATTCCGGTTATAAAACTTGTTACAAGTATGAACTTTCTAAGAACATTCTGATTCTGGAAGTGGTTGCCTTGGCTTGCTCCATTGGGGATATTCTAATTAATTAACCAATCATTAATACCATTGATCAGTCCTGCCAAACGTGGATGTTTTTTCCCACTAAGAAACGAACATTATGTTGTTTTGATTGATACTGTGAAGCTGCTTTGATACAATCTATATTGTGAAAAGCGCTATATAAATATACTTGACTTTTGCGAGGAGGACCAACCTGCCACAACACAAATCTCTTCCAAAGGGACTCCTCTAAAAGATGCAACACTCCTAGTAGAGTGAGCCAATGTCCAGAGGTGAAGGAGGCTTCCGCATTTCATTTACCAAAGAAATCGTGTCTCTCAACCAATGAAAAATCTTATTGAGAGTCACGAAGCTCGTCAGGCCACTCGATGTTGAGCTCCTCTTTATAGCACATGCTAGCACGTCCACAAGCTTAGTGTAGGCCACAGAAGGCCGCTAGGTGGGAGAGTGTCGGCCGTAGTCCTAAAATCCTTTGAATCAGACGACGTTGTGAATAAAACATCCTCCATTCCAAAGGAAACAGTGTTGTATGCCTCTGGACTGGGGCATAAATAATCGTGGAGAAATTCCACCTGCAAATTAACATGGCACATTGCTCAGATGAGAGAGAGTGAGAAACCAGCGCAAGCTCGACATCCGATCACGATTTATGACAGCGCCATAAATAGCCTAGCATGGATTTGACACCCATAACCTGTCACTTGCAATGTCAATTAAGGGAGAGTATGGCGGTTGGCAACGCCGAAGATCCATTGTGCTTCACCAAGAGGAGAACGAAGCAAGTTCGACTAAATGCGGTCGCTGAAGCACAACAATGAAAATATCCAAATAAATAGCTTAACTTGCACGGGCCAGATAAACCGCCTCGAAGAATAAAATCTGAGGCTTGGTTCTATATGGGTTCAGACAATCAGCATCGCCCCGAGGGGTTTTCCCACTGAGTCATCGCTACGCAGCGTTGAGTGACCCTATGAGAGAGAATGCAAGTAATCTTAGTCATCGTTCTTAACCTGTTACAAACCAACGGTACCGGGGGCAAAATCTTATGATGTTCGTACGTTATTTTTATAGGCTTCCATATAAGGTATCACCCAATACATGGTATCATTTGAAAGCTTAGAATCTAGTCTTTACAAAGAATACAATCACTTTCGTTTTTATGATACATATCAAATGAAATATTAGCTTAAAAGTTGTTAAAACCGAAGTGCCCCGCGGCGGCACAATATTACACATCGATATTTACAGCAGGAGCTCACGATTACAAAGAGCCCAAACTCAATATATTCCATCAATTAGATCTAAAGATATTCCTCATGGCGTTCTAACACAAATAAATACCAGAGACGCAGCTAGACAAGTATATACTCAATGCACTAGCGTTTGGTTTTGGCATATAACTTCATGAAGCATGCCTAGATCGTAGAAAATTGCATATCTATATTTTCAGCAGACTCTCACGATTAAAAAGAGCCCAAGCACAACATAATCCATGACTTAGATCTAAAGATATTCCTAATGGAGTTGTGACACTCGAACCCCCACAGGCGCACATAGAGCCTTGTATGTAGATGGAGCACTGATGTCGCGTTTTTTAAAGCTACACTGTGTGATTTTTACCCCCATCTAGCGGTGAAAAGGTATATGACCATCCAGTGAATATTAGTTTCTGTTCCTCTCAATTCCGATTTCGTTTTAACTCCTACGGTAGCCAATGTAGTCCAAGATTAACATGGCTTCCAGTTCGACCTCCTCGACACGGTGCCATTGAGTGTTAAAACGCGAAAGGCGAAGCTTGATGTCCCTCTTTGGCTAATGTACTTTCAAGATGGAGGGGCAACATGGCGGCCGACATTAGAACCCCTCACCCGTATGTATTTTCAATGGCATATTATACACTCACGAGAATACTTTATTACTTGAACGAAGTAAATATACATTAATGAGCACATATATTTTTGAAAGAACTAAGTGTTTTTAGCTAAGAATAAACTAAAAAAGTTACACAGTGTAGCTTTAACTCAACGAATCATGCAGAAATTGTGGGAAATGGCACATCATTATTTACAGCAGAGTTTTAAGAATATAAAGAGCCTAAACTCACCATAATCCATCACTCAGATCTAAAGATATTCCTCGTGGACTTCTAAAACGAAGTTGCATCTAGGCGCACCAATGAAGTAGCAGTAGCAGCGATGCTATGCTATTTTGATGTGACGTTGCAGCTCATAACTCCACGAAACATGCATGGATTGTGAAAAATTGAACACCTTTATTGACAGCAGATTCTCACGATTACAAACATAATCCATCGCGTTGATCACAAGATATTCCTCATGAAGTGATGAATACTTGGCTAAAAACTCTCGTCTTTCCGGGGTGCAATGTGTTTTAAAATGTTCCCGGAGCCATCCGTGCTCGTTCTCAAACGTGGAATAACACAAAATAGGTATCATTTTAAAGCTTAGAATCTCAGCTTTTTAATGCATCTAATGACTTTGATTTTCTCTGAACGAGAGCTGACTAGTCCCTCTAACTCTCGAAAATGTACATTATCATATTTTTCAAAAAATAATGCCTTGATTAACACAAAATTGGTGTCATTTGAAAAATTAGAGTCTGAACTTTGCAGTCAATGTAGCCAATTTGATAAACTAAGTATTGCTGAGTTATTTGCTGATAATTTTTTTTTTTTTTGAAATCATAATCTATAAAATACTTTTTTTACTATGTCAAAAACATCATACAGCATATGAGCGGAGTGGAGCGGTGAGAATATCCGCTCCTCGCTCACGGAACCGTTCACCCCTCCGCTCCCCCGCTCAAAGCCACATCAGGCCGCTCCGCTCATTATCGCTCAGCGCTCAACGCAGTTTGCTTCGCGCTCCACTCAAATCTCCCCCCGCTCGCTTCAAAAAAGGTAAAAAATCTGCATGTATTTCACTTTTAGCTTAGACCACAGCCTTACCTCCCAAAGAACTAAAGAGCAACAACAACATTTTCCAAATATAAATGTTTTATTTCAAATTAAAAATTAGGCATAGCCTAAAGAAGGAATAAATAGCCTACAAAAAAGTCCTGTAAACTTAAAACGAATAAATAATCTCCTAATAATATAATAAAAATTATATAAACAAAAATATAGATAGAAGTTTTAAAAGTAAATCAACTATTAGGCCAGAATTTTGATAACTGAACTTTCGCGCAACGGGCACAATTTATATTGGCTTATATCCATTGTAGCTACACAGATCCTGAGGTAAAATTAAACGAATAAATGGGCCTAATAATATAAATAAAAATTATATAAAAAAATATATAGATAAACGTTTTAAGGTATAACCTAAATTAACTATTAGGCCAACATTTTGATAACTGAAATGTTGCAGCGCGCATTAAAATTTAAATAGGCTTATATCAATTGTACAAAACAACTGCTGTAAAATTAAACGAATCAATGCCTAATTATATAAATAAAAATATACAGGCTATAGACCTAAAACAAAGTTTTAAAAGTAAATTAACTATTAGGCCAAAATTCTTATAACTGAACTTTTGCGCAGAGTGCACATGGATTACAATTTAATGTTGTCAAACTAAAAAACTAAATAAAAAAAATTAATTGCTTTCCTTATCTACAGTTCTTTTGAGTTCACCTTAACCCTCTGGGGTCCGAGGTGTTTTCTGGGTCCTGGAGGTGTTCTGACATGCTCTGACATTTGTGCTTATTTCTGATACTTGTGACATTTTCATTGCTAAAGTCTGATTACACTGTATTCAGCACAAACTCTGCTACAGTAATATGTCAGCAGCATGTATGTACAAGTTTTTAGTTTTGAGATAATGACGTTTATGCGTGGTTTGTGAAAAAACAAAAAAACATTGTCACTGAAATAAGGTCATAAAACCCATACTAATTATTTCTTCACAAGACTTTTGAAAATTGTATCATGTGGCCTAGAATATTTGCTTCAAAACTATGTGAAAATCATCCTGACTACTTATTCAGATAAGACAATATATTGACTTAAAATTCGTAAGACGTGTTTTGTGTAAGAAATCTTTATGCGGAGGGGCGTTAACAACCCATGAATATATAGTGTTTTCACACCTGAGAAAGACAAAGGCCCTCCCCTAATGGCCCTATAAGGTGCTATCAGGTGCTGTCATTGTGAGAAGCCTTGCACAAAGAATCAGGAGAGACTTAAAAAAGAATGGCTTTTAGATTGTTTGGATTTATTTACAACACAACCAAGTTATTTACAACACAACCAAAAAGTTACACAATCGAAGACAAAAAAGCACATTAGTAAAACACACTGATCTAAAGACAGAGACTTGGACAATCACACACATTTGTGCCATTCCTAAAACATATAGGTTACATACCTGTCATCTCCAAGGTGTTTGATTTTTCACCATTTTCATGTACAGAGACTCACGTGAATGTCAGCTGGACTCAGTGCTGGTCCCTGTAAAAACATTTTTTAGAAAAAAACAACAAAAAACAGCTGTGAACATGCTGATATCAGGAGAAACTATTTTAGATTTTTCTGGTTCAAATTATGAAATTTGCTAAATACATACATACACTATATATAGGCCTATGAACTCCCAAGTGTGTTGTGCCTTAGGTATATGTGTAGGGCTGCATGAAATAATAACAATAGCCTATAAATCACTAAAAAGTTCAGTAACACTACATTATAGAAAACTATATGGATTATCATGTTACTTCAAACGTTTCCATTCGTTATGACGTTATGAAATGAGATTGCTGGAGTAAAAACATGAAGCCTAATGTTTGTTTTGTTTTGTTTTTCAAAACCACAGCGCGCGTCCAAACTCAGCGCGTGCAAACATTTACTGAATGCGATCGAGCTGGACCAAACTATGAAGCATTATTCTTACATAATTATACATATCTACGTGTGAGCAGATATCCACATCCCACTAACACAGTATTTAACAATAAACACAGGTCTAAACATTATAATATTCACGATCATACGAGCCTTCTGTTATATCGTTCTGTGTTTAATTATCGAACATAAAAACATTCGTAGCCTTTTATGTAGGCTATATACATTTAGCATTAGGCTTCATGTTTTACTCCAATCACATTTTATAACGTACATTTTAGTCTAGCACCAGTTTAACTAATAGCTACAAGTTTATGCAACAATAACATGCTGCTAACATGCTACTACAAACAATAACATGTCTTACCTTAAAAATCGTTCTCATAATCAAATCGTATTCTTCTAACTCTTCTGAGGTAAATCCAAGATAAACAGCACAATATTCCACACTCGTGAAACGCAGAGCAGGACTGAAGACTGAAGTCGCGGATGATCTGTTTTGAGAGCGTAACAGTTTGCGTTCCTCCACGTGGCTCATTAGTATGCGAGCAGCTGTTGCGCGTGGGCGTGGTCACATTAACGTTAATGAGCTCAGGCTGGAGAAACTGCACATGTCCTTGCTTTCATACGAATTACTTAAACAGAGAATATTTGTTTTTGATATGATTTACATCATTTAAAAATAGAGACTCAAAGCGTTGTAAAGACATACGTTTCAGGTCTGTGTGACAAACATTTACTGAGTTACAGATAATGTTCTGTCGCGTTTCAGAATGAGCTTCACATTGAGAGAGACGGCAGAATGCGCATCATGTTTATTTTCTTTAATTTACGAAAAACACAACATTTTGTTTTTATTATGAGTGTACACAAATAAAAGAAGACATTTAACAGTTTTGAATGATGTAAAACACTTGCATGTATGACAAAAATAGACGGAGTTATTTGAGTATATTTTGCACTGATAAGAAAAAAAGCGAGACAATCGCGCCGGCGCGATAGCCGACCCCAGGGGGTTAAAACATTTCCTTTTAACCTATGACTTTGCCTGGTAACTCACTGGCATAGCGCCAGCAAGTCGGATGAAATTACCACACTGACAGTTTTGTAGCAGGCAAGACTGTAGACAGAGATAAAACAAACTCAACTCGTGAGTTTCAAAAAGATCTTATCTCCTCAAACACCCCCTTTCTGCGGAGGAAGGAATCCCAGATGGCCGAAGGAAGAAACTCCCTCCAAGACGCGCACACATACCCAAACATTCCTTTATTGAAATGCATAATTTGAGTTGTTTTGGAAAGAATACGATATGTGTACCTGTGTTTCTGCTTTTGTATCAAGCCTAGTTAGGATTTTATAGATGTGTAGTTAAACTCTAAGTGCTTATATAAAGAGTCTGAGAGTATATATCCACCTTTATACTATGCCAAGCATAAAGTTCTGGGTACCAAATTAAACCTCTCGTTTAGCCCTAGCTAAATATATATATATATATATAATTAGTTTATGATAAAATGTATTTTACTATGTTTTACCATCTTTGTAGTGAAATGACTATACTCTGACACGGCCATAAAACATGCAAATCAGGCTGTCAGAAGAAACAAAGAAATCCTCTACCGTCAAAGTTTGCTGTACGATTATTGGATTGTTGGCTCCAAAGGGGTGTCGGTCGTCTTTAAGAGAACTGACCCTCCTGCCTTCCCCTCATGTTACGTCTTTTGTCTTACCTTTGGCTTCATCTGGTCTCTTGTACTTTTTGTCTTGCTTTTTGTTTTGCCTTTATCTCAGTTTTTCTTAGTGCTTAGTTTTTGTCTTTGGACAAAGCTCAGTATTTACGTTTTTGGATCAGTCCTATATCCTTCGGGTGAAACGGACTCTCCCTCAGCTTTCGACAGCTTATTTTCAAGTAGTTTGAATTTCCCGCGAGCAACATGCGCTCCCAAAAGAAAGCTTCGACCTCACGGACACAAGAGGACACACACACACGCAGCCTTGTTCAGCGACACAAAGGTCCATATATGCAAGTATTATTTAAATCGATTTCCATTACACGAGAGTAGATGTTACAACTTGATGCTGATTTTTAATCGGCTTTCGCCAAGATAACCTCCAACTAAGACGTAGCTTTACAGTAACCTATGCTTCTCCATCCATTTACGCTTACGGCTGCAACCACAGAAATTTAAATGCGTTTAAAATGGTTTATCCCTTGCATATATGATTCCTTGCTGGCTCTAAAGGTTAACTGTTGTGAAATTTGTTGTTTGTGATCTCTCCTCTCTCTCTTCCTTTCATTCCTTTCGTTATTCTGCATATATGTTCATTGTTAAATGTAATTGTTTGTTATAGTCCCATTTTATTAAACCCCATTATACTCTTAATTGTCTTTGTTTGTTGCTCATAGAATAAAGCCTGTTTAATGTGTGATCTTAGGCTATGTTTACACGGAAACGATCTGAAGAGAAAATGCCAAAGTGGCGTTGCATTATCACTTTTTATTTTGCGTTTAGACGAGCGTTATATGGGGGAAATCTGCGTGCATATGGTGACGCAAAAGTGTGTGAAATTGGATGTAGTGTGCACTCCAGGTGGCTAGGTGGCAATGTGAAGCACTGTCACACAACACCACCAATATCTGAGAATATTTTGTACAACTGCTGAAAAGACTCTAGTACGTTTATCAGAGCTGCTAGGGCGACTTGAAGGTCAGAAGTATGGAAATAATCCAACATGTTGGTTGTTATTTTTGTGTACTGGCGCATGCCTGTGACCTAACCGCGCACGCGACGAGAGTCACCGTGAGCAGATTTGCATTTTTACTGTTTAGACGGGTTTTTAAGATTTCCACTCTGGAGGATAGTTTCTCTTTTTTGCGGTTTTAAGCCCCAAAAACGCTGTCGCCGTGTAAACAAAAGGCACATCTGATAAAATATTTTTATGTTTTCACCCGCGAGCGTTATATAAATAAGCTTGTATAAGCTACAAGCTTGATATTAAGTAATTTCAGTTAGTAATATTACCAGAAAGTTATTCTTCATAACCAGAAGAATAATCTTTCCTCAGAGTGATAATCCTTTTAAGAGTTGATCATTGTACGTACGGTCGGTTCGGCAGACGGACAGATTGTTTGAGGTGCAGTTAATTCTGTTAAAAGTTATTTCTGAAATTGGTATAGCCTATCTGCATATTATATTTATTCATAATTGATTAGAATTTGTTGAGGTTAATTATCTATATATATATACAGTACTGTGCAAAAGTTTTAGGCAGGTAAGATTTTTTACGTTTTTAAAAGAAGTCTCTTCTGCTCACCAAGGCTGCAATTATTTGATAAAAAAAATAATAAAAAAAAACAGTAATATTGTGAAATATTATTACAATTTAAAACAGCGGTTTTCTATGTGAATATATGAAGTGTAATTTATTCCTGTGATCAAAGCTGAATTTTCATCATCATTACTCCAGTCTTCAGTGTCACATGATCCTTCAAAAATCATTCTAATATGATGATTTGATGCTCAAGAAACATTTATGATTATTATCAGTGTTGAAAACAGTTTTTACATTTTTATTTCATGATGCTATGATGAATAGAAACTAAAAAAGAACAGCATTTATCTGAAATCTAAAGCTTTTGTAACATTAAACTCTACCTTTCAAAAGTTTGGGGTCAGTAAGAATTTAAATTTTATTTTTGGGGGAAAGAAATATAATAAATCAATACTTTTATTCCTCAAGGATGAGTTAAACTGATCAAAAGTTACAGTAAAGACATTTATAATGTTAGAAAATATTCTATTTTAAATAAACACTGTTCTTTTGAACTTTCTATTCATCAAAGAACTTTGAAAAAAAATTGTACACAACTGTTTTCAACATTGAAAATAATAATGAATGTTTTTTGAGCATCAAATCATCATATTAGAATGATTTCTGAAGGATCATGTGACACTGAAGACTGGAGTAATGATGATGAAAATTCAGCTTTGATCACAGGAATAAATTACACTTTACTGTATATTCACATAGAAAACCGCTGTTTTAAATTGTAATAATATTTCACAATATTACTGTTTTTTTGTTGTTGTATTTTTTATCAAATAATTGCAGCCTTGGTGAGCAGAAGAGACTTTTAAAAACTTAAAAAATCTTACCTGCCTAAAACTTTTGCACAGTACTGTATATATATATATATGATGCAGATACATGGGCTATACATAATAATAATAATAATAATAATAATACATTTTAATTGTAATGCGCCTTTCTCAGACTCAAAGCGCTACAACATGTACAAAACAAAATAATCAAACATGGAAGTAAAAAAATATAGAAGTATCAAAATAATAAAATAATAATACAATTAAAAATTAAAAGCTTGACTAAAAAGATGTGTCTTAAGAAGTTTCTTAAAACAATCCACTGAAGCAGCATCCTTAATAGATGCGGATAGTGTGTTCCATAACTTAGGCGCGTTATAGGAAAAGGCTCTTCCCCCCATGGTTTTCAATTTACAACGAGGCTGATACAGAGAGAGAGAGCCAGCAGAACGGAGAGAGCGAGCGGGAGTGGATGGAGTAACCAAATCACAGATGTAATCTGGAGCCAACCCATGTACTGCTTTATAGCTTAAAATCAGAATTTTAAAATCAATATGTGGCTGAACTGGAAGCCAATGCAGTTGCTGGAGCACAGGTACATTCGCTTTTTGGGCGATTTAAAATTGTAGGTGATAACTCATAACCCATTAATAACTGATAATGATCAGTTATTAATTAGGAATTATTGATTATACATTCCCCTCACCTGAGCTGAGACCTTACATTAGTAAGTACAGCAGGGCTGAAAATCTCAGTTCCTGGCGTGGCCACACTCCTGCAGGGTTTAGCTCTAACAAAATAAATACGGGTCTTTTACACAAGAGGAACATTTTCATAGTTCCTGTAACTATTGGCGGAAAGTACCCGCTTTATGGTTAATTATCACTGCAAAAACTGGGAACAATTTTAGCTATAGGAATGTCTTTTCGGGTGACTATAAATTAGCTCCTATTTCAGAGTAGGGTGTAACCCAGCACAATAGGAACTAGCAGTGACGCTAATGTATGCTGATTGGCTGAATGTATGCAAAACACTGGCACCCGCCATTTTTAAATAACCATGTAAACACAGTTGATTGCGTATAGGATCCAGGATACATGTTGTAAGTTTTGATGTTTATGTGTCTAAATGTTTTGATGTCTATTGCTTTGTAGCATTAAACTGGGATTAAGTTTTATGTATTTTTTCGCCTTAGACCTGATGCCGTTGAAAGAGGAGAGTCAAGATCTGAAAGAAATGGAAGAGAAAGATCAGTACACGATTCATCATGATTTTATAACTGAAAAAAATATTTTAGTTTCTCACAGACTGAAAAAAACGACCTCACGAAAAATGGTTCAAAAGACAGGGAATATAGGTAATTTCACCTGCCACCTGTGTGGACTAAGTTTCAGAAAGCATGGAAACCTTGAAGTCCACATGAGAATGCACACTGGAGAGTGTGGAAAGAGTTTCTGGCAAAAAGCAAACCTTAGTAACCACATGAATGTTCACACTGGAGAGAAGTCTTTTACCTGCCAACAGTGTGGAAAAACTTACAAGCAACAAGGAAAATATAGGATCCATATGAGATCTCACACTGGAGAAAACCCTTACAACTGCTCTCAGTGTGGAAAGAGTTTCAGTGGACAGGGAAACCTTAATGTCCACATGAGATCTCACACTGGAGAAAAGCCATACACCTGCTCTCAGTGTGGAAAGAGTTTCAGTGTACATGGAAACCTTAAAGTCCACATGAGATCTCACACTGGAGAAAAGCCGTACACCTGCTCTCAGTGTGGAATAAGTTTCTGTCAAAAAGGAAGCCTTAACAAGCACATGAGAGTTCACACTGTAAAGAAGCCTTTTACCTGCTCTCAGTGTGGAACAAGTTACAAGCATCAAGGAAAATTTAAAATCCATATGAGAATTCACACTGGAGAAAAGCCTTTCACCTGCTCTCAGTGTGGAAAGGGTTTCAGTGAACATAGAAATCTTAAAGTCCACATGAGAATTCACACTGGAGAAAAGCCTTACAACTGCTCTCAGTGTGGAAAGGGTTTCACTGCACAAGAAAGCCTTAAAGTCCACATGAGACTTCACACTGGAGAGAAGCCTTTTACCTGCCAACAGTGTGGCATAAATTTCACTCAAAAGGCTACCCTTAAGATCCACATGAGATCTCACACAGGAGAAAAGCCTTTCACATGCCAACAGTGTGGCACAAGTTTCACTCAAAAAGGACACCTGAAAAGTCACATGAGAATTCACACTGGAGAGAAGCCTTTTACCTGTCAACAGTGTGGAAAAAGTTTTGGCCGAAAAGGAATTCTTGACAGGCACTTGAGAATTCACACTTGAGAAAAGCCTTAAAGGGTACCCCGACTAGTGAGGCATGTTGGCCTTATAAGATTAACGTGGGCGTCAGCTATAAAAAGGTGATACAAAAACACTCCAAATGTTTTTGATTTTATTAAAAAAAGACAAAAATCCGATCACTCGTAGGCCGCCATAGTTATTTACGTCTCAATGCATTCTGGGTAGTGACGTGTAAAGGTTGTAGCTAGCCAAGTTATGACAGTAGCGAGATGAACACGTCTGCCGTTCAGCCTTTTCAGTTTGAACCCGAGCGCACCGTAGGCTTAAATCAAGAGAATAACGCGGAAAACTATAGGCCTACTCAAGAGTTACATGAAAATGAAGATTATCAGAGAGTTGAGGAAGCGAGAGTGGGGCAAAATAGATGGTGTCTGCGGCAGTTTGCCAATGGTAAGCGAGAACGAGAGCGTTTGCTGTAAAGAGCTCCACTTTTTGTCAGCAGCTGTCCTGGGTAGGCTACGTATAGATCAGACGATCGTACTATCGGTATAAATAATTTAATAAGTCATACTGCCGTCGTTTGCTTTATTTTCCCTAAGCAGTCACTATGTTGAACGCATAGAAATACCCTCTCGGACCTTGTTCAAAATCTTGCCGCGCCACACAGCACCATTTACATAGTTTTATATTAAATTTACATTTATTTGTCTCAAATCGTTGTTAATGAATATACTGACTGACTTCACCCTGCGCAGCAATATACATTTAGTTTTACATTCATTTACAGATATAAGGTTGAATGAAAATTGCTGATGTTACCGGATTTTGAGCAAGTTAACGGACGCTCTGAGGTAAAGTGAATTCAGACTGCAGACTAATAAGCAACGATTGTATTTAATTGTACAATACAATCATAACATAGTACTACAGACATGATCTTAATTCCATAATGTCCTTAAACATAACAATATTGCTGGCCATAAACTGACAAAGTGCACGTCCGGTGTGCGATACCTCGAGTTGTCAGAGACGCGGCGCGGCGCTTCTCGTCCGGACCGGTGTGCAACCCCCCCTTTACACTGAACAAAGTCAACACTATTCTGCTCATCTACCTCATGTACATTTTCAATCTTACAATTAAAACATTAATAATTACCATTGCACTAAATTGCCGTGCACCACATATTTAAAATCTTAAATCTCAGACTATACTGACTATACTATGCTCTTTACAGCAAACGCGGTCTCGCTTGGCATTGGCAAGCAGTTGCCGCACAGACACCGCGTTATTCTCCTGATTTAAGCCTACGGTGCGCTCGGGTTCAAACTGAAAAGGCTGAACGGCAGATGTGTTCATCTCACTACTGTCAAAACTTAGCTAGCTAGTAGCCGGTACGTTGGAAAAACAATAAACGAAGCGGCTAGGCTCAACCGACTACAACCTTTACACGTCACTACCCAGAATGCATTGAGACGTAAATAACTATGGCGGCCTACGAGTGAACGGATTTTCGGCTTTTTTAAATAAAACTAAAAACATTTGGAGTGTTTTTTTATCACCTTTTTATAGCTGACGCCCACGTTAATCTTATAAGGCCAACATGCCACACTAGTCGGGGTACCCTTTAAGAGTCAAATTGTTCATTTCATTCATATATTTTTTTTCTGTTGTATTTGTCCTATTGCTTTTTATTTATTTACTGAACTTTCCAACTCACTGTGGTTTGTTGACAGTGTACATTTAGGGCCCCCAGAAGTCTAGGACCAGCACTGATCTCTGCACACGTAGAGTATAGTATCTTGATAAGATATATAAGTATCTTGCGAAGGTCTTTTTTCTTGTCAACAAACAACGAGTTGAAACTCAGTAAATAAATACAAAAAGCAATAGGACATTGAGTAAATATGTAAAAGCAGTCTTAAATGTATGAATTACATATTGATTCTTATTAAAGTTAATAATGTTATTCAGTGAAGAGCTGTGAATGATTCTCCTGTTCTCTTATGAGAGGTTCTCTCGTATTGCGTAAGCTAGCTTACGCTACGGGAAAGATTAATCTTTTCTGAGAAATTGAAGCCAAAAAATTATCCTATAATTTGTATCCATTGTCAACGCAGTTCAGCTGCAGCAGACCATGAGCGGGCTAGCTAGCAGCTCATTGGTTCGCTCACAGGGAACTGCTTAAGCCTATGAGGAGACGCGAATGGACTCTCGGCCAATGAGAGTCAGACATGCTCTCATTGCGTCAGAGCCCGCCGAAGCGGGCGTGGTCAGAGAGTATAAATCCAGGCGTCGTAGGCTGTAACTCTGATTTTCATCTCTTCAGCGAGGCTACACGCATCTGCTGATCTTGAGAGAAGCCGCCGTCGTTGAAAAGGCAACTCTAGCGAGCATCTGGGAGACTGAGGAAGCCGGCCGTCTTCGCCACCTTCAGCCGTCCTGCGAGCTAGCGCCATCCGACGGATTTGTATCCTTTTTACAAAGCTTCCTATATTTTGTGTATCCTAAAGAGCTGAGCGTCTTTTTCAAGATGTCTCGTAAAATTTCCTGCGGTTCTTGCCGCGCTTCCCTCGAGGTTGGAGACCGCCACGTCATCTGCGCTCTCTGCCTCGGATTGGAGCACGCCGAGCTCGCCCTCGCCGGTGGCGGCTGCGAGCTCTGCGAAGATATGCCGTTGTCGACCCTGCGGGCTCGACTTCAGGCCAATAAAGATACTTCCGCGCTGCCTCTGACTTCGCCGCGGAAGAAGAAACGCCGCTCTCAGAGGCCGCCGGAACCCCAGCCTGAAGCGTTCATCCCGCCGGAGCCTGTCGCCTCCCGCTCTCCTTCTCCGCTGCTTCCGGATGTTGTGGCGAAAATTCATTAAACAAACATCACTGCGTAAGAGACACTCATAGTCAAATTATAGAAATAGAAGTATTTATTCTTGCAAGAATAGGAGCAGTCTAATACACAGTTGTTACCCTGTGCAGAAGAGTGACACACCCCCAGACAGACTGAACTAGCTTTTATCTTAGTTTCAAGGCCTTCTTCCCCCAGAGCCTTCCTCCCAGTAGTTTTCCATAGACGTCACTAGTTGGCCCACTAAGCCTCCCCCTGCACCAAATGGCCTTCTGACATCTAGGTCAGAGGTCCTTGTTCGTCTGTTCTCTGGAGTGTCTCCCCCTTCTGCCTCCCCAGGTACATAAACAGAATCTTCTCTCACTACAAGTGAGAGACACACATGTGACATTCTTTGAATCATCTATATTTTACTAAAGATCAATGAATATCATAAAATTGCCACCACAACTCCTCACTTTTTTATCATTCAGATTACTCATAATCACAATAATAAACAAAAAGAAAATTTTAAGTCGTATCATCACTCTTCTTAAACATTTGTGAAGCATTATTTAGAAAAGGGAAAAAGCTTAGGCTGTTTTTTGTAAGGATAGTCCCTCGAATATTAGCAAGCAAGTAAAGAATTTATCTGAAACCGGGCTAAATGAATAAACACTGTTATTGCACTCTCGACCTAGATCGAACCCTCAGTCATCTCAGTTAAATAAGAAATAGTGTACAGATTAGTTAGAAAACCAAAACCATCAATTCACTGGTTATAAAATACAAAGTATAAAAAAATCCTTCATTCCAAATTCAAAGCATTCATAAGAAGAAAAAGGAAGGAAAAACATACCCCAACAATTAATACATTTCATTGTAATCGCTATTTGAATTGTCTGCATAATTTTGTTCATCATCATCATCATTCGGATAGACTGTCATTTTCACCAATTGAACAGACACTCCAGTTTTCTCATATTCCCATGAATAACAAAATTATCAGAATAACACATACCATTAATCCACCAAAATATTTTCTAGCCATATTCTGTTAACTTTTAAATCTTAAAACTTTACTTAGTATGCTCTATTTTATGCCTTATTCAAAAAAAATCTTTCCAGAAAAGTTTTATAATTTTATCAATTCTCCTAATCAATGTAGTTGTTCAAAATTAACACACATTTCCATTACTTCACCATAATGAATAGATTTTCTACTTTTCCTGAAAACATTTGCACTAATCAATCAAATCATTAGATCTATACCAATACATATTTTGATTCAATCAAATAAAATCATCAAAGTCATCACAAAAACACTCCTCTGCTAAACTTAAACCGTTAGTTTTACCACATCCTCCTCCAGGTGTGTTGACCATTGCCCCATCGACGTTCCGTCTTCGCCAGGTGTAGCTCTTTGCGAGCTGTAGCCCTGGTCTTCCCACGTTGGTGGGGGAGGTTACGTTACTAGCACGTCCTTTTTCCCCCACTTTATGCTTCACGTTGGCGTCGGCGTTTTGGGGTATCTGAGGTTGATTGGTGAAGCTTAAGATGCTTTGACTTAGGTGTCACATCTCCAACCTCACAACCTTGTTTGAGGAGAGAGCCATTTCCTGGCTATTTTCACCTGTGAATGAAAAACCTAAGTATTTTTTTGTTACTGACCGCTTGTCTAGCCGGCCGTCCCTTTTGGTGTGACCTGTGGAACGTTCACCATTTGTTTACATTTAGCCAATTCAACTCTGTTTCTTCTCATTTTACTGAAACATATTATCACTAACATATTAGCACTTGCTGCCATAATAGCACTCAGGGTCCTTTTCCCCTGAAAAACACTCCCCCCTGTGCTCATATCAACAATACAATATTTATACATTTGGAACATAATCAGATCAAGTTGCCCTCAAAATGGCAATGATTTATTTTAACCTCTTTGATTCCAGCCATCCTGACATTCTGCAAAAGGAAAACTTTAAGTTATGTTCTGCGCAGGTGTGGCACCTTTTCTTTCAGTCATAATAATAACCCAGGCCAGGATAGTTAGCCAATTTCATCCATAGCCATTATTTTACTCTGCACATATTGCCCTGTATCAAAAATCTCAATTCTCTGTAAAGGAAAGCAAATGTTGAGGTTATTGTCCGTAAAGTACAGTTTCTTTTGTCTACTGTTCTCCCGTGGCCTTCGATGCCCCGGCGTTTCCTGTTGAAACAATCTTTGTTATTGGTGTGTGCGGCACACTCACAGACATCAATTTTGTTAGGCAGAAAAATGGCTTCTTTCAGAGCTTTTATCCAATTACCCCTAGTGTTCTCCCAACATTTATTCAGCAAATGTGAACCCCTTAATAAACCATATTTGGCAATTGTTATACCATCTCCCTCTTGATGCACGACACAACTCGAGCATCAATTTAATATAACATTTAACATAGTGTTTTTTATAAAGTTTCCCCATCAACACTAACCCAAACGTTGTCCTTCAGACAAATTTCCTCCAGACATCTTTCTCTGCCTCTGAAACAAAAATATTACATTCTTCACTTAAAGCCTCAATCTCAATCTCATCTTCTTATCGAAGTATTTGAAGGGCAACGGCCCTCAGTATCACCGCGGATCCTGCTTTTCAGGCCTGTTGTTTGGTCTCTTAATTCAGTCATCAACAAACATTTTCAAAGTCATCAATTGTTTCTATCAAGTCAGGTCGTGCTGTACAGACTTGGTCAATGTCAGTCAAATAACATTCTCCTCCTTTGCTTACAATAATCATGAATGTGAGGGGCTCTTTTGATAATTTCATGTTGACTTAGCCAATATGTCACTTTGTGTTGCCATCAAATCTACAACATTTTCATTTATCTCAGCCCATGCCAGATTGTGATCTACAACTCCACAATTCCAATTTACCCAAATACGTAAACTGATCCAGAACGTAATTCAAATCAACATCATAAAAGACAAAAGTAATTTTTACCAGACAGAGCTTGATGACCAATCAACTTAAAGCTCGTCCTATTTTCTGTATCATCTTTTCATGGATCCACTTAGAATTATCGGCTTCTTTAATATTTGTCATTTGCCTTAACCCATCTGTAATGATAAAACACTCATTCCAGAGGTTAATGACACAATATCCACACTATTCAGGCGGAATATTAGTACCCCAAACTAACACATACAAGACCTAAAGTGCTGTCACCATCACACACACACTCATACTGGACACACATATCTTAACTGCTCATTCTCAATGTTCGCCTTTCCTTATATCATCGTTAAAAGGATTTAAATTTTAAATAAGATTTTAAACTTTACATTTTTCCTGTAGCTTTTACCTAACTTTACTTAAACTTTACTCTTAACCAGTTTCAAAGCATGTCTTTTAGAAAAGTCAGCTGGGTTGTTTTGGTTCGTTATCATTATTTTGTTTAAGCTTGCCTTACCAGGCCTGATAACAGAAAGACAGACAGAGCACCAATCCCTTCCTCCAGCAGTCTCTCTCACTATACAAATAATCTCTTCAACAGCCTCCTAAGACTGAAACTTAATTAATCATAGTCTAGAACCCTTAATAGTTCACAAATGTTAATATACAAATGTTTAACTCAAATTAGAACCATTACAACAATCTAAAATACATTATGCTATGAGCATTTCTAAGGTTATCTTTAGTTTGAATACGGTACTTGTATAAATTCCTTTGTTATCCAAACTCTACAAAAACTGTCTTAATCTTTAGTCACCACCATGTCTAATGACCTTCAGGAGTTAAAACCATCTTATAGACATATTAGTTCAAAATCAACACTTCTATACATTTTCTTGCCTATAAGGCAACCAACATCATAAAAAGTTTGGCTCCTGTCTCCACAACAAATAATGGCAATCCCCTTATGGTCTCAGCTGTCTCTTGAAAGTCTCCCCTGGCATAGTTGCAGACACTTGTCACAATGAAAAACAAGCCATACAATGAATGCGGTTTCGGGTGAGCGGTATAGAGGAACTTACGTTTATGGGCCAGACTGCCGTAACTCCTCACAGCGCATCTCACCTCTCAATGCTCTGCTGACCCCGGTGGCCTCCAGTAATCAGCGCTCAACTCTCATACCTTTCTCACATATAACACCTCCATCCGGAGATGCCCAGTGTTCGTGACCCCCTGCGTTGGGCTGTCCCCTGGCCAGGAAGATCATCCCGTCATTGAGTAGCCACTCGTACACACTGGTGACCGCTCTTTCCCATCACACAATCAGTTATTTCAACAGAACTCAGCTGTTTCCTGGAGCTTAGGAAAGGCACATTCAAGAGTCACCAGAGCCATTCCTATTGCCTAATAGTGTTCACACAGGGAGACAGGTTAATAACAACAGTATTTAATCACTTAAATCCATTCTTAAAAGCAGAAACCTAGCTGCTTAGATTATGCTCAGTGAATTTAGATCACAACCGTACATTCAGTGTACTTCATCTGTAGCCGGAGTCATCGGTCCTGAATGGTGGAGACTAAATGAGACAAAGAAGTCACTGGTCCTAAAATAAGCTAATCAAAATGTCACTATCGGTTAAGGTCTGTATTACTATTTTAAAGACTTCTTTAAAGTCATTCAGTTTTACTTTTAAAACATTTACAAATACAAATTGCCCTCTGCATGGCAATGATTTCTTTTAACATCTCTGTGTCTATGATTTTCAACTGAAACACTGTGCTTTACTATAAATAGCTTATTATCACCTATGACAGGCTCAGATAACAGCCTTTAGCTGACATTGAATGAGAGAGACTGTGAGGAATTCAGAACTGGTACACTGCACTTCTATAAACATCAAACATCATACTTTAACTCTAGCCCAGCTTAAGGCATCTTTGCCAGAAATTACATGCGTGTTCAAATAAACATAATTTTTATTGTCTTGTGCCCATATATCAAGGAATTTAGACATTACAAATTTCCACTCAAATTGAGTCTCTGTCGCACTGGCACTTTCAGTCACACACACCAGATCCAGATAAGCAAACTGTTTCAGCCAAATCACAAGCTTATCTTTTAAACACCAAAACATCAGCTCTGTTCTTTTCATGGTCAACACTAACAGGCCTTTGTTTAATCAAATGCCGTTCTACATTTAGCAACTGTTAATCCTATAACACTGCTTCTGAATTATTTTATCTTAAAGAAAGAATAATAATTTTTCTAGTTCTTAGTAACGTTTCAAATTTCATCTCAATTTTAGTTGTTAGGTTCTCAATTACCATAGTTTTAACACCTGACTTCAATGTTTTCTCTAGGAATTTATCAATCTATTAGGATCCACACTAACTTTCGTACAACTCTTTAAAGTGTTTCATTAAAACACAATCATCCTTTTAGTTACTTCCATATTTTGCAACTCAAATTTCTTTTTAGTCATTATCTGTAATTTTACAACAACCGGTACATATTATAGATCTTTCCTTTAAAAGGAATTCCTTAAGTCTTCAATCTTATGACCTTATTTTTATCTCTTGTTCTTTCTCAGACGAAAACTTTAACATCGTCTTTTAAACACATTTTTAAACACCTTCTCGGTGGGCATTTACAGTTACCTGCTGATCAAAATTAAAACACTCTCTGTCGGCTCCAATTTACTGCACACCCTTGAAGCAGTGTGTCCCATTCAGGAATGCAAACAGAGCCACTGATAAGCAGTTCTGTATTCTTCTTACAGTCCACCAATGGCAGATACAACAATAGCCGAATCATAATCTTCATCATTATTATTATCATTGGCAATATTAATTTTCATAAGCTGCACGGAAATGCTAAAAACATTCTAAGGGGTTTTCACAAAGTTTCTGTTTATCTTTGTCACACTTGTCCAAGGAAATTATCCCCGACCCATAATTTCCTTTATAATACATACAATATATTTTCGCTTAAATGGCTTAATATCAACAAAATATCCGACATTTTACATTATTTGAATTCCAAAATCTGTCTTTACATCTCTCTAATTCGGTATTATCATCACCAACACTAATTACCATAGCAAGTACACATTTAACATCCGGAAGCCGGGTTGAATAAGCACGCGCTGTTACTATACTCCCAGCATAGCTGGAGTCTTTAGGTTCAAAAGACAATGGTTGTCAAAACAAAAATAAACATAATTTCAATCATTATTTTACCACTAAAATATAGAATTGTTCCCCATTTTGCTTAAAACATTCTTCATATCATGTTAATCCCTGTCAATCATACAATGCCTTATTTTATTCTGAAACTCACTTTTCATACAATTTAAACAGTTAATTTGACTTCCATAAATTCTGTCAGAAATTTTATTTTCATCACATATAGTTTTCTACTATATTTCTTCTCAATCTTTCCCTACATGCCAGTTCCTTCTGTCTCCTCTCCTTTCTTTTCTCTACATGCCAGTTCCTTCATTATCTAACCAGTTCATGATTGTTTGCACAATCCCCACACAAACATATCTCACACAACTTATTTTGACTTAACAGGCGCTAATAAAATAGTTCCATAAATTTTATCAGAAATCCTTCCCATTCTTTTCTCTGTCGCATCTAAGTCTCTCACTTCCAGTTCCCTCTATTTCACACAGACAGCCTTATTGCTGCTTGCTACTTCAACTCTTGTTACGAAAAAAATCTTCTGACATCTAATGTCATGAAACATAAAAACCCTTTTATCAGTTATATTCAATCTTACTATGGCAATACATTCTACATCGACTCCGTTCTCTTTTATCTGCTTCAACTACTCATTGTCTTTTCACATTTCTACACACGTTGAACGCAGACACAACTTTTGTTTCTCACTGCTCTGTTCAACTGATTCCCGCACCATCTTTAATCTTGTGGTGCTCAATATCATACATTTCTACCCTTAATTTTATCTCATCTGTCAAAACACCGGTGTACCAAATTTCGCAAGCTTGCTTTTGAGACATCCCCATACTGGCTGTTCTCTGTTCTCTGTGGATTTCTCTTCAACGCGCGTTTTCTTTAGTCTGTTGGGCGTCCCCAAAAGACCCGATTCTTTTCTTTTAACCCAAATCGGTCGGGTTGCACTATTAGTGCCCTCCTAATTATGGTTTACCAAAAATTAATATTTTCTGGTTCCCCTTAATTAGCCTCGGTACCTAAAAACAATTTGCTCCGTGATGGAACAACTAATTTTCAGGTTCTCTTATCTGTTTGAAATCTCTCGATCTGTCCGTAGATCTTAATCAATCTTAGATAATTCTCTCTCGCATCTGTTTGAAATCTTGATCTGTCCGTAGATCTTAATCAATCCAGATTACGTACCACAGAAACAGCCCTCAGCCAATATGGTTCAATTTCACTCTTCCCCCCAATTAAACTGAATTTAAATTACCCTTACCAGAGACGTTGTTTCATGCCACTTGCGGGTTCTTTAGATTCCAGTGGTCGATTCTCCCGGCCCTGATATCGGTCGGCCCCTCTCTCTCAAGTTTACGAGGTAGAGCTGGAACTTACTCATTCCAGGTGGCCAAACACCGTCCGATCTCAGGTCCAGGAGGCACGTCCAAGGAATCTCCCTTCTGACACCAAAACTGTTGTGGCGAAAATTCATTAAACAAACATCACTGCGTAAGAGACACTCATAGTCAAATTATAGAAATAGAAGTATTTATTCTTGCAAGAATAGGAGCAGTCTAATACACAGTTGTTACCCTGTGCAGAAGAGTGACACACCCCCAGACAGACTGAACTAGCTTTTATCTTAGTTTCAAGGCCTTCTTCCCCCAGAGCCTTCCTCCCAGTAGTTTTCCATAGACGTCACTAGTTGGCCCACTAAGCCTCCCCCTGCACCAAATGGCCTTCTGACATCTAGGTCAGAGGTCCTTGTTCGTCTGTTCTCTGGAGTGTCTCCCCCTTCTGCCTCCCCAGGTACATAAACAGAATCTTCTCTCACTACAAGTGAGAGACACACATGTGACATTCTTTGAATCATCTATATTTTACTAAAGATCAATGAATATCATAAAATTGCCACCACACGGACATACAGCTTCCGCCGCGTGGCCGCTCTGTTGTCTCCGATGACGCCGCGGACATCAAGGAGACATGTTCGCTTCTCACTTCAGACAGTGAGGAATGGTCCGGTTCTCACGCCTCCTCGGCCCGAGAATCCACCGGGACCCGCGCTGGTATCGAGGAGGAATTAGTGCGCCTCCTTTCACAGGCCGTCGAACGCCTCGGGCTCGAGTGGTCCCCTCCCCCTGAGCAGACCACCAACCGTATGGACGGCAGCTACTTCCGCCAGCGTTCGACTCCCGCCACTAAACGTGCCGCGCCCTTCCTGCCTGAACTGCTCCTTAGTCGTTCTCAAACCTAGACATGGTTATGTCCCTAAAGCGATTGGTACCCCGTTCAGGGCACAAGTTATTTCCCTATTGGCTCTGCCTGCATCCGATAGCGAATCTGACTCTAATCTCCTGTGTCCGGTCAGGGCCCTGAGATTATACATTTCTCGCACTGCTCCGGTCAGACGATCCGAGCAGCTTTTTGTTTCGTTCGGTGGGCGCACCAAGGGGTTGGCCGCCTCGAAACAGACCCTATCCAGATGGATAGTTGATGCTATTGCAGCCGCATACGCATCAAAAGACCTGCCATGCCCTCTGGGCATCAGGGCTCATTCCACTAGAGGAATTTCCATTCATGACATTTGTGTGGCAGCTGGATGGTCTTCCCCCTCCACCTTTGTCAGATTTTACAATCTGGAAGTTCCCGCCTTACAGGCTAAACTACTAGCAATCTAGTATGTTACAGCTTTTCTGGTTGAGATGCACCAAGAGGAGTTTGTTCACACAGACCGGTTTCCGCTCTGTTCATCTCTATCAGGTGCCTAAGTACTACACAATCACCGGGCCGCTCTGCTTGCTCTGTCACATGTACATACAGTGAAGAAAATAAGTATTTGAACACCCTGCTATTTTGCAAGTCCTCCCACTAAGAAATCATGGAGGGGTCTGAAATAGTCATCGTAGGTGCATGTCCACTGTGAGAGACATAATCTAAAAAAAAAAAATGTATGATTTTTTAAACAATTTATTTGTAAGATACAGCTGCAAATAAGTATTTGAACACCTGTCTATCAGCTAGAATTCTGACCCTCAAAGACCTGTTAGTCTGCCTTTAAAATGTCCACCTTCACTCCATTTATTATCCTAAATTAGATGCATCTGTTTGAGGTTGTTAGCTGCATAACGACACCTATCCACCCCATACAATCAGTAAGAATCCAACTACTAACATGGCCAAGACCAAAGAGCTTTCCAAAGACACTAGAGACAAAATTGTACACCTCCATAAGGCTGGAAAGGGCTACGGGGAAATTGCCAAGCATCTTGGTGAAAACAGGTCCACTGTTGGAGCAATCATTAGAAAATGGAAGAAGCTAAACATGACTGTCAATCTCCCTCGGACTGGGGCTCCATGCATGATCTCACCTCGTGGGATCTCAATGATCGTAAGAAAGGTGAGAAATCAGCCCAGAACTACACGGAAGGAGCTGGTCAATGACCTGAAAAGAGCTGGGACCACCGTTTCCAAGGTTACTGTTGGTAATACACTAAGACGTCATGGTTTGAAATCATGCATGGCACAGAAGGTTCTCCTGCTTAAACCAGCACATGTCAAGACCCGTCTTAAGTTTTCCAATGACCATTTGGATGATCCAGAGGAGTCATGGGAAAAAGTCATGTGGTCAGATGAGACCAAAATAGAACTTTTTGGTCATAATTCCACTAACCGTGTTTGGAGGAAGAAGAATGATGAGTGCCATCCCAAGAACACCATCCCTACTGTGAAGAATGGGGGTGGTAGCATCATGCCTTGGGGGTGTTTTTCTGCACATGGGACAGGGCGACTGCACTGTCTTAAGGAGAGGATGACCGGGGCCATGTATTGCGAGATTTTGGGGAACAACCTCCTTCCCTCAGTTAGAGCATTGAAGATGGGTCGAGGCTGGGTCTTCCAACATGACAATGACCCGAAGCACACAGCCAGGATAAGCAAGGAGTGGCTCTGTAAGAAGCATATCAAGGTTATGGCGTGGCCTAGCCAGTCTCCAGACCTAAACCCAATAGAGAATCTTTGGAGGGAGCTCAAACTCCGTGTTTCTCAGCGACAGCCCAGAAACCTGACTGATCTAGAGAAGATCTGTGTGGAGGAGTGGGCCAAAATCCCTCCTGCAGTGTGTGCAAACCTGGTGAAAAACTACAGGAAACATTTGACCTCTGTAATTGCAAACAAAGGCTACTGTACCAAATATTAATATTGACATTGTGATTTCTGGATTTTTTTTTTTTTTAGATTATGTCTCTCACAGTGGACATGCACCTACGATGACAATTTCAGACCCCTCCATGATTTCTAAGTGGGAGAACTTGCAAAATAGCAGGGTGTTCAAATACTTATTTTCTTCACTGTATATTCATTCCCACTCATAAGGGTTCCCCGGGTCTCCCCTGGGACTCATAGTGGATGCTTAGCACGCACGGCGTTGACCAGGTGTTCCCGTAGCGTAAGCTAGCTTACGCAATACGAGAGAACCTCTCGTAAGAGAACGAATCGGTTACCTAACGAAACCTCGGTTCTCTCTAGATGAGGGAACGAGTATTGCGTTCCTGGCCGTGCTTGTGCTACTAGCGTTCTCGCTTAATTCTATGAAAACCAGAGTTACAGCCTACGACGCCTGGATTTATACTCTCTGACCACGCCCGCTTCGGCAGGCTCTGACGCAATGAGAGCATGTCTGACTCTCATTGGCCGAGAGTCCATTCGCGTCTCCTCATAGGCTTAAGCAGTTCCCTGTGAGCGAACCAATGAGCTGCTAGCTAGCCCGCTCATGGTCTGCTGCAGCTGAACTGCGTTGACAATGGATACAAATTATAGGATAATTTTTTGGCTTCAATTTCTCAGAAAAGATTAATCTTTCCCGTAGCGTAAGCTAGCTTACGCAATACTCGTTCCCTCATCTAGAGAGAACCGAGGTTACGTTAGGTAACCGATTCGTCTGTTTTCTCTTGTTTCATTAACATAAAGTGACAGCAGTTTAGTACCCGCTGCTCTCTCTGTTATTTAAAGGCCAAATGCACAGACCTGATACACTGACAAGCAATCCTCCTGTTCACCAAAGATATCTGAATCTGTTTAAAGGGATAGTTCATCCAAAAATGAAAATTATGATTTACTCACCCTTATGTCATCCTGTCATCAATGTCATCATGTCATCCATGTGGCGACCCTTCAGATCTTCACAATTATAGGCCAATTTCCAAACTCTATTCTTGCATTTTGGAAGCTCAAGTAAACTATTGAAATGTTACAAATGTATTAAATGTTTAATTTAGATTCCAATACCAAAGTATAACTGAGAATGTTCACTTCCAGACAGAGAATCTGGCAAATCCTGTCTTTGTTTTTGTCAGATTACTGATACTCTTAATTGCTTCTTCCTGACAGTCCTGTATCCCTCTATTGTAAGCAGATTACTGATACTCTTGGTCCTGTTTCTTGACTTTCAGTCTCTGAATAGGTATGTGATTTGGACTAAGAGGGGTGATAGTTTCATTCTAGAACTGGTTTCCTAAACCTTTTCACGTCATTTACATGCCTTGTAAACCCCTCCCCTTTGTAAAGAGATAAATGTAAGGAAAATGTTTTCCCTTAGTTAGACTCGTGACGACGCGTGGTAAAGACTACAGCAACGCCAGCTTGTGTGTGCAATAAAGAACCTGCAAAAGATACAACCGAGTCTCCTGGTCTTCGCTTCTGAATCTTCTACACTTTAGAAGAAATAAGTTCACTACACTATCAATTAAAAGAATACTTGGCAGAGCACAACATTCTAACTGATGTACAGTCAGGTTTTAGAGCTGGACACAGCACTGTTACAGCAACGTTGTTGCTATTAAATGACATTATAAATGCCTTGGACAAAAAGAAACACTTCGCTGCCTTATTTGTGGATCTGTTTAAAGCATTTGACTCTGTTGACCACGAGCTAAATTGCTAAATAGATTAAGTAATATTGGAATAGGAAACACAGCTATCAATTGGTTCAAAAACTATCTTACAGAACGAACGCAATGTGTTTCTATAGATGGTCTTAAATCAGACTTTTTAGAGATTTCCAAGGGTGTTCCTCAAGGTTCGATTTTAGCCCCTATTTTATTTTCTATATTAATAAATAATATTGGAAAGGATGTGCAAACTGCTAAACTGCACCTTTATGCAGATGATACTGTGATATATTCAGTAGCCGCTTCACTGAACCAAGCCATAAATTACCTTCAGTTATTCAACAGCTTCAAGTCTCACTACATGGCCTCAAGTTAGTGCTAAAAACTAAGAAAACTAAATTTATGACGGTTTCAAGGGCTCGTTCCCAATCCCCAGATAATATAACTATTAACACACTAAATGCAGACTTAATTGAAAATGTTTCATCATATAAGTATTTAAGTTTTTGGCTGGACAACAAACTTTCTTTCAAAGTTCATATTGAAAAGCTTGTAAAAAAGCTGAAACTAAGGCTGGGGTTTTACTTTAGGAATAAGGCTTGTTTTAACATGTTAGCAAGAAAATAACTTGTGCAAGCTACCTTTTTAAGTGTTTTGGATTATGGTGATGTTGTCTACATGCATGCTGCCTCTAGTACTCTCGACCTTTTAGATTCTGTGTACCATAGTGCTCTGCGCTTTTTAACTAACTCTAGTTCTTGTACTCATCATTGTACGCTGTATGAACTGGTAGGCTGGCCGTCACTAAGTCTACGTAGACAACTTCATTTGTATATTTTTTTATACAAGGCCATGTTGGGTTAGCCTGGTAATACCAGACTCTGCTACTTCACTTTGCTTCGTACACAGAGTCTGGCATAGCATAATAGAGAAGTGTTTTCTCTCTGGCTAGGGGGCGCTTGTCTGAAGTTTAAAATCATTGGTTACCCGTTAGCCAATCAGATAAATTTATGTATGACGTATGTTATGCGCTGACACAGCCACATCGAGCCACAGACATCATGCATCGAACTCAAATCTATGATCGAACTTCCACTGTAAACCTGCTGTAAACATTTGATGATGCAAGCGAAATACCGGTGTGAACATGGCTGTAAACGACTTTTGCAGATTATGTGAAGTTAATCTACGCCTCCACGGTACAATCGCGGCCTCTAAACTTATTTTTGCCAGAGTGAAACAAGAAAATATTTGTAGCCAACTCTCAAATTTAGGATTAGATCTTTTAAACACAGCTCTCTGTTCCTCACGAGTCTGTCGGAAATGCTGCAACTTAATTTCAAGATTACAGCATGACATGGAAATATTTCAGGACTGGAAAAAAAAAGGAGACACTGACCTGTCAAAAGGTAGCCAGTTCGAGCTCGACCGATAAAAGAGACCGAGACACACCATCGAAAACTCCAAGGACCATAAAAAAGCCGAGGAAGTCCACGGAGTTGCGATCACGGAACAGTGTCACCGAGGTGGGTTGACATGGCTTCAGTTAGAAAAACCCCGGAATGTTCTCCATAACAGAGCGAATAGCATCTCGTTTCGGTTTTCGATTTCTCTAACCTACAATGTAAAACTGGGCGCTTAGCGGCTACGTCACGGCTCTCAGCCGCCCTCTGTTCGTTGATTGGCCGGCTGTTTTCAGGCCGGTGGAAAACAGAAAGATAGGCTGCTATCTCAGACTGACTACTGGAGCGAAATGAAATTAGCGGAAGTAGGAAGTCTGACGTAGTCAGGCTAATGTTGGGTAAACTGCCGACATATTTATGTAATCTCTTCAAGAAAAATTCCAGCAGTTTTCATCTCTGTTCCACCAGGTGGCTTTCTTAGCAGGTTCCAAGGGTTTTTACTGAGCTGGGGAAAAAAGCCTTTTCCTACTTTGCGCCACGGTCTTGGATTAACTTGCAAAATTTGCTACATCTAAATGATCTAGTCCCATTAAATGAATTTAAGGCCATGTTAAAATGCCATATAACTCAACTGCCATATGTGACCTGTTCTTTTCTTTTATGTGTGATGCTTGCTGTTTGTTTTGTCTATGCTGTATTTGTATTTAAATTGCAACTGGTGTGACATGTTTTGGCCAGGTCTCCCTCGGAAAGGAGATCTCAGTCTCAAGGGACTTCCTGGTTAACCCTCTGGGGTTGTTCATTTAATAGTCACACTCGGGGTGTTCGGGTCCAAATGGACCCAAAGGGCGGGATTCATATTTATGAAAAAAATCATAATTTCTTTTTTTTTTACTTGTTTTTTATAATATTTTTCCTTTTCTTTTTTGGTGTTTTGAGATCATTTTATGATTTATAATTAATATTTATGCAATAATTATGACCCATTTTCCCTCCATTTTCCCCCCATTGAATATAATCAAATATATATTTTTTAATAATTTTTTTTTTTTTTTTTTTTTAAAGCTGTATTTCATTTTAGAGTCAAGCCTAGGCCTCATGAAAGCAATTTGTGAAATGAGATGGATGCCATCTGGTGGACAAACTGAGCATTTTAAAAATGCAAAACACATAATGTAATCTGAATTTATTAGTGTGTTTGTGTATAAAAGTGTGTTTGTGTGTGTGTGTGTGTGGATGTGTCTGTTTTGCACTCTTGATGTTTTATAGATTCACCCCTTCACTGTTGTGTGCTTTTTTTCTGGATCGTGGCTGATTTGTAGATTGTACACACAAATTTCCAATTTCCCATTCATTTCCTATGCGGGTCCATTTGGACCCGAAGGTCCTGAGTGTGACAATTTTTTTTACAACCACTTAGATTATTCAAATCCTGTCCCCAATTTTTTGGGGTGTTCATATACCAAGTACCAACAAAGTCACCAAATTTCAGACCATTCTGATGAAGCTATGATTTAAAAAAAAATATTATTTAAATGCTTCGGGTCCATTTGGGCATAAAAGTAAATCGCTAGTTAATACCACTAACAAGGCTGATATTTTTATATAGCATGTTAAAGTTGTCACTTTTTGAGGGTTTGCAAAAACGCACAGTTTTGTGCCTGGTCCTTTAAATGCAAATGAGCTGCTGTAGAGAGCGGGGTTTTAAGAGTTTGTGTGTGTTAGCAGCTGCGCCTGCGATTGCCTCACGCAGACACTAAAATGACAGAAACTGTTCTGCTTTTAATGTTAAAACAGAGTCAGACAAAGATAGAGAGACTCACGAAGAAGTGACAACATGTAGAATGCAACAGGACGTCTCTGAATGGTTAGTTGATGAATTTGTTGCTGATGTGGAGTTAACTATCTTCAATTAGGATATTCTGTCATGGTAATCCATAAATTGCTCGTATAGGAACTGTTGTGAGATGCACACAGAGTGACTTTCTATTGCATGTGAAAAGAAGAATGCTAAAGTTTAAGCTGACTCACAAATGTACTCTTATACAACAACTTTTCCTCTTCTCAAAATGGACTGTGTGTTCCCGGGGGCGGGTTTATGTAAATTTTAGGGTTGCTGATAATAATAATAATAATAATAATAATAATAATAATACATTTATTTATTGAGCGCTTTCAATCAAAGTGCTTTACAAAAAGAATATAGTTAAAATACAAACAATACAATAAAAATTTAATATCGAGACATCCATCCATCCATCCCACCCAGCACACAGGGCCACAGGGGGCTGCAGCCAATCCCATCCCACACCAAAAATAATACCACTATACAAAAACATCAAAGATAACTTAACATTTAGGACTCATACACAGCAGTGAATAAGTAGGTCTTAAGCTTAGATTTAAAAACCTCAATTGAACATGCCAGCCTAATATCTGCTGGAAGACTGTTCCATAATGTTGGAGCACAAAACGAAAAGGCTCGCTCACCAACCGTTTTCTTCCTAACCTTTGGTACAGTCAGAAGTCCTGTCCCGTGGGAGCGCAGCAACCGTGTTGTCACTAACCCGGAAGGAATGTCATGTATTCCCTACCAGCCGTTTGTTGTAGTCCTTTTCTTTAAAAGCAAATCTCTTCTTTTGTTTTCAACTTTGAGCGTTGTAACTTTGCAGATGTTGTTTATGCTCAAACAGCAAAATTTCACACTATCTAAAGTTAGAAAAGTGAAATCATACTTTACCACCCCTTTAAGGCTTAATATAATTTAAACGGATGAGTTATAAAAAAATTCATACCCCTCACAGTTTTCATGAAGGGCAAAATTACCTATGACAAAACCAAATTTTGTTTCAGGCTGTACATTTTTTTCTGCTGTAAAGTTGCCCATTATAATGGAATTGACTCCTTTTGGAGCCTGTCTCTTGCGGCCAGTCGATGAATTGCGGTTTAATTCACTTCCGTATTGGCTTCAAAAGAGAGATGGGGAGGTTGCCGCTTGGAGAAAACGTATACCAAGTAAGGGTTAATGCCCGACGAGGTGTCCATTGTCAGGTATTAATGAACGACGGCGAGGCGTGAACCGTCCGGCGCACAGCAGAGGCCTCCACCAAAGTCCTGTAATACCTGACAATGGACTCCTCGAAGGGCATTAACCCACTTATACCATGGTAACTTGCCAAATAACACATTTTTTAAACATTTGTTTATTTTTTAAAGGGCCCCTATCATGGATTTTTTTAAATGTCCTTTCATGTAGTGTGTAATATACAGTGAGGAAAATAAGTATTTGAACACCCTGCTATTTTGCAAGTTCTCCCACTTAGAAATCATGGAGGGGTCTGAAATTGTCATCGTAGGTGCATGTCCACTGTGAGAGACATAATCACACAAAAAAAAAATCCAGAAATCACAATGTATGATTTTTTAACTATTTATTTGTATGATACAGCTGCAAATAAGTATTTGAACACCTGTGAAAATCAATGTTAATATTTGGTACAGTAGCCTTTGTTTGCAATTACAGAGGTCAAATGTTTCCTGTAGTTTTTCACCAGGTTTGCACACACTGCAGGAGGGATTTTGGCCCACTCCTCCACACAGATCTTCTCTAGATCAGTCAGGTTTCTGGGCTGTCGCTGAGAAACACTGAGTTTGAGCTCCCTCCAAAGATTCTCTATTGGGGTTAGGTCTGGAGACTGGCTAGGCCACGCCAGAACCTTGATATGCTTCTTACAGAGCCACTCCTTGGTTATCCTGGCTGTGTGCTTCGGGTCATTGTCATGTTGGAAGACCCAGGCTCGACCCATCTTCAATGCTCTAACTGAGGGAAGGAGGTTGTTCCCCAAAATCTCGCAATACATGGCCCCGGTCATCCTCTCCTTAATACAGTGCAGTCGCCCTGTCCCATGTGCAGAAAAACACCCCCAAAGCATGGTGCTACCACCCCCATGCTTCACAGTTGGGATGGTGTTCTTGGGATGGTACTCATCATTCTTCTTCCTCCAAACACGGTTAGTGGAATTATGACCAAAAAGTTCTATTTTGGTCTCATCTGTCCACATGACTTTCTCCCATGACTCCTCTGGATCATCCAAATGGTCATTGGCAAACTTAAG
Source organism: Semotilus atromaculatus (assembly GCA_031834385.1). Classification (NCBI taxonomy): domain Eukaryota; kingdom Metazoa; phylum Chordata; class Actinopteri; order Cypriniformes; family Leuciscidae; genus Semotilus; species Semotilus atromaculatus. The sequence goes on from JAULUF010000040.1 coordinate 16,185,647, forward strand.
ATGGGCCTTGACATGTGCTGTTTTCAGCAGGGGAACCTTCCGTGCCATGCATGATTTCAAACCTTGACGTCTTGGTGTATTACCAACAGTAACCTTGGAAACGGTGGTCCCAGCTCTTTTCAGGTCATTGACAAGCTCCTCCCGTGTAGTTCTGGGCTGATTTCTCACCTTTCTTAGGATCATTGAGACCTCACGAGGTGAGATCTTGCATGGAGCCTCAGTCCGAGGGAGATTGACAGTCATGTTTAGCTTCCTCCATTTTCTAATGATTGCTCCAACAGTGGACCTTTTTTCACCAAGCTGCTTGGCAATTTCCCCGTAGCCCTTTACAGCCTTGTGGAGGTGTACAATTTTGTCTCTAGTGTCTTTGGACAGCTCTTTGGTCTTGGCCATGTGAGTAGTTGGATTCTTACTGATTGTATGGGGTGGACAGGTGTCTTTATGCAGCTAACGACCTCAAACAGGTGCATCTAATTTAGGATAATAAATGGAGTGGAGGTGGACATTTTAAAGGCATACTTACTGTCTGTTCACACCGGACGCGAATAGCGCGTCAAATTCGCGTCTACCGCGTCTAGTTTGACGCTTGACCACTTTGTGTTAATTCGCGTGTCAAGAGTGAAACTGACGCGCGTAAAAACAAAAGTTTGAGCGAAATTTACGCGCGTCAGATTCGAAATCTGTTGGCGGCCATCTTTTTTATTTTGATCGAGCATTTATCGAGAGAGTCCCGCTCTGTATTTGCTCTGAAAAGCAGAACAGCGGCGTACGGATCATCGTCACTGTATTTGGGTCCACCAGACCATTCGGAGGCGAACTCAGTTTGGCGAGTTTCACCATTTCCTCGCTCCAGGAGCAGCGCCTGGATGACGGCCGCTTCCAGCGGTACTGACGCCTGTCCCGCGCCCAGTTTGATGACCTGTTGTCCCGCATCGGAGCAAGGATCACCCTCGCCCTCACCAACCTAATCTGTCAAATATATATAACAGACCGGACACCGTAGGGTCTAGAATAATTATGTACTATGTTGGTTGTCTTTACATTAGAATAATAATGTTTCATATAATCTAGAAATGGAATAAAAAGCATTCAATACAAAATGAATATGTCTCATATATTTAAATCAAGTTTTTATGTGATAAAATATTTGATTAATTTGCAGCCTGGACGCGGAGTGGTGTGTCTCTCCTCTCTGGTCTGACTGCTGCGGGAGGCTACTGAGAGACTGACCGCATGTGAGTGCTTTTTGACGGGGGGGGGGGGGTCTCACGGCAGCACCCGCTGCTTTTTGAGCACAGTAACTGTAGAGTGATACGTGCTTTCGAGTCACCAAACACCAAACACAGTCTGCAGGGATTTTGTACTGTGCCACAGTGCAGCTTGAATACCACAATGTAATGCAGTACGTCAGTATGCTCTCTATGGCAGAGCGATAAATGGCCTCCAGCAGCGTCTCCCTTATTCCGAGTTCAGACTGCACGATTTTCAAAGTAGTCGGGTCACTGTTCTTTTTACACTGCGTGACTCTCTGGGGTAACATTCAGTTGCTGGTGCATTCACATCGAACGATGGATCGGCGACAGGAGGTTTCACACTGCATGACTTTACAAAAGAAAGAATCGCCGATAACTTCTGTCTGGTTCGCAAACTACGTTTCACAACCAAACACACGCGAGAAGTGACAAGGCAATAACGCAAGATCATGCATGCGTGAGACTCAAATTGTTATTAAATGATAGCCTGCAAGAAGCTTGCGATCCCAATTGTCTGTGAGCTGATTTGCAGCGAAAAGGAGAAAAAAAAAACAGGAGGAAATGGTTGGGGAGACGAGAGCAAGGATTTTGTGTTCTGCAAAGAGAGTTGGGGGTAAAAAAATTATTTTGCAATGTGCTGCTGGTCAAGCAAATGTGTAGGCTACTTTTGTCTCTGTTTGATATAATTGTAAATATATCTATTAAAATACTGATATTCTGGTCTATAACTCCTCCCCGAACATCCTGCTGTCCTGTATCTTGCTCTCTCATTGGCTGTCGGTCATCGCCGATGTAGTTTTCAGTCAGAACACTTTCACACGGCAGGATTTTGAATCGCCGACAGGTCCAGATATTTAGCATGCCAAATATCTCATGGGCGATTCTCTCAGATCGCGTCTTTGCTCAATCACACTTCATGATTGTCACTCGCGTGAACGAGCACCGATTTGTCTTTGATTTCGGGCATTTCTCAGCGATTTCCCAAAACCTGTCGGCGAGCCAAAATCGGGGCTAAAATCATGCAGTCTGAACTCGGCATTAGGTTGTTTCTCTTTAGCAGTCTCAGGAAGTAGAGATGCTGCTGTGCCCTTTTGATGATGGTAGAGGTGTTAACAGTCCAGGACAGGTCATTGGCGATATGGACCCCCAGGAATTTGAAGGTGTGGACCCTCTCGACATTAGCCCTTCCTATGAGGCGTGGCGGTTGGTCCATCTTCCGCTTCCTCCTAAAGGCCAGGATCAGCTCTTTGGTCTTTGATGTGTTGAGCTCTAGGTTGTTGTAATGGCACCATGCTGTCAACCTCTCAATCTCAGCCCTATAGTGTGTCTCATCAGCCTCTATTATGTGACCAACGACTATGGTGTCATATGCAAATTTGATGATGGTGTTGGTAGGATGAGCTGGGGAAATGTTGCTGGTGTACTGGGAGTATAGCAGAGGGCTGAGAACACACCCTTGCGGTGCCCCTGTGCTGAGTGTGATGGTGGAGGAGAGGTGGGGGCCCAGTCGAACAACTTGTGAGCAGTTGAGCAGAAAATCACCAAGTGTAGATGGTGGTGGAAAGGTTCAGGTGGAGCAGCTTGTTGATGAAGATGTCCGGGTTGATGGTGTTGAATGCAGAGCTGTAATCCATAAAGAGCATCCTCACGTAGGTGTGGCAAATGGTATAACGCTGCGTGCGTTGTTATGGCAATAACATACTCCGTGGACCTATTTGACTGGTATGCAAACTGATGGGGATCAAATGAGGCTGGGAGGCTAGATTTTATGTACTGTAGTACCAGTTTCTCCAGACATTTCATGACAACTGGTGTCAATGCAATCTGTAGCTGTTAAGGTCCTCTGGAACTGGCTTTTTTGGCGCGGTGGCTTTTGGGTGATGGTGGCTGATTTCAGACAAGATGGAACGCTGGCCTGTGACAGGGAGCTGTTGAAAATTCTGGTGAAGACTCCTGATTGCTGGTCAGCACAGTATTTAAGGACTCTGCCCGGCCCTTCCTCAGGTCTAGTTGCCTTTCGTGGGTTGACGGTCTTAAGTGAACATCTCTCTTCATGTTCCTACAGAGTGAGAGTGTGACTGGTGATGGCTGGTGGAGACAGCAGATCTGTTTCAGATCTGTCAGCCTCAAACCTGGCAAAGAAGTGGTTCAGCTCCTCAGCCAGCAAGGTGTCAGTGTTGGTGGTACTATTGACAGTGCTGCCTTTGTAGTTGGTTAGTTGTTGTATTCCCTGCCACACTCTGCGTTGATCATTGTCTGCTAGGTGGTCCTCCTCCCTCCTCTTATATGCCTCCTTTGCCACCTTAATACCCCTCTTCAGGTCAACTCTAGCAGAGCTGTACTGTACATTACCCCCCTGATCTGAAGGCAATATTACATCTTCTCAAAGAGTCTCTTGACTTCTCTCATCATCCAAGCTTTCTGATTGGGATATGTCCTGATGCGACGTTCGACCATGACATTGTTCATACAGAATCTTATGTAATCCAGTACAGCCTCTGTGTCACCATCTAAGTCGTTTCGAAAGAACAGGTACCATTCAGTGTATTCGAAGCAGTCCTGGAGCTGGGACAGGGCAGTGTCAGGCCAGGTTTTGATAGTACTTCTTTGGCTGTATAGCCCTCCTGACTTGGATGTATGCTGGGACCAGGAGTAGTTGAATGTGATCTGACTGGCCCAGGTGAGGAAGAGGAGCAGGTGAGGAGCATAGTGTAAGGGTTTATACAGTCAAAGACCCAGAACCAGATATTTGAAAGAAGACCTGGATTCAGAATTATAATAAATTAAAGAAAAGTTTTACTGAAGATAGTTTGCAGTTTCATCAGCAGAGGTCAGCTTCAAGACTCACACAGGAGTTCGTAGGCCACCCTGCTTACAGTTACAAAGATCACAGCAGTTATACAATTTCCAAGGTCTAAGCTACGTCATTGCTTACAGGTTGAATGATTCTGATTGGCTAAGAACACGTATAGTCTAAGCTAATTTTCCACACATGGATAGATAGACTGAAGCATATCTCCATAGATTATGCAGCTGACACTCGGACCCTGAAGTTAGACACTCCAATAATGCCAGTGGTTCCTTAACCTGCAACCAAGAAGACTAACACACACACCAGAAGGCTCTAACTATAAACAGGAGAGGCGTCTCAAAACATCAAGATAACAAGTTCTTTCTCTCAAGGATATGACACTTTAGTCTAAATGGAAAATATATGCTTTAACTGAGAAATGCTCCCTTAAACTATAAACTTCAATGATCCCTGTGACGTATAGTTGTCAAGGTACCCTAGAAAAATAGAAGCATTGACACATATTTCTCAAACACAAAACAAAACATCTTTCCATATTTCATTACTGGAAGCCGGAATAAATGAGCAAGCACTGTTACTTCATTCAGATATCAAATACAGACATTAGAGAATAGTCAAGTCAAGTCAAATACATTTATATAGCGCTTTTCACAATACAGATTGTATCAAAGCAGCTTCACAGTATTAATCAAAACAACATAACAATGTTCGTTTCTTAGTGGAAAAAGCATCCACGTTTGGTAGGGCTGATCAATGGTATTAATGATCGGTTAATTAATTTAAGTATCCCCAACTGAGCAAGCCAAAGGCAACATGAAAAGAACATCTCAGAAATCACAATGGTAACTTCTATAACAAAGTAAAATCTACAGAAAAGTCATTCAACTCATTTGATATTAGAAGGAAAAATATTGATTAATACCTTGATTATAATCACTCATTACATATACATTGAAGCAGCGGTGGATTACAGTCCACCCCTTCAATAGTAATGTATGAAATTATGATATACTTAATCAATCATACAGATACAGTTTTAGTTTATCAATTATTATTATTACGCACAGTTTAAATGAATACATATATAAAGGTAATAAAATACACTTTAGAATTCATAGATAAAGCTAAAAAATGACTACATGTGAGTTTAAATGTCCAATTCTCTCTATGCCTTTATCAACTGTATAAACTAACTTCACAACATTTACTTGCATTGATACAGCAAGACCTTTTCTTTTAGTTGTCCTTTCATAGACAACTATTTTCTTGTTGCTGTGTAAATTTGTTTAAATTCTTAATATTTTTCAATCTCTTAATATATTCTGCAGAAAAGAGAAGTGAATCGCGCTGCTTCTCTCACGAGAAATGAATCCCAGTTTCACTCTTTCTCAGCATGTGATTGGCTGTTCGCTACTGATGCCACAGCCAAACACCTAAACTCAGGATCAAAGAGTTGACAGAGAAAGTTGATGATCACCATCATGGTACCAACAAAGCCTGGTTGGATTGGTTTTAGTTTGTCAACTTAAAACTAATCTTGTAACCCTGAGTTTGTTCAACTAACGTCATGGTACAGGCCCCTGGTGTATATGATCTAACATATGTAGTGAACTTATTTCTTCTAAAGTATAGAAGATTCAGAAGCGAAGACCAGGAGGAGACTCGAGTGTATCTTTTGCAGGTTCTTTATTGAGCACAAAAGCTTGTTCGTTGCTGTAGTCTTCAAAGCTCGCTCGTCTCAAGTCTAACTAAGGGAGAAATTCCCTCACAATTATAACAATCTTAAAAGGGGAGGGACTTACAAAGCATGTGAATGAGGGGAACAGGTTTAGGAAAACCAGTTCTAGACTGAAACTATTGCCCTTCCTAATCCACTCAACATAACTATTCATACAGTGTGATTCTAGAACTGGACCAAGAGTTTCAGTAATTGCTTACAATAGAGGGAAACAGGAATGTCAGGAAGAAGCAATTAAGAGTGTCAGTTTCAGAGTACCCATAATTTGGTATTGGAATCTAAATGAAACATTTAATAAATTTGTAACACTTCACATACATGTTATTAGTTTTAATGTTTTGTGTGTCTTAAATGTGTGTGCTTTGTGGCATTAAAATGGGATTCACTTTTCTGTCTTTTTTCGCCTCAGACCTGATTCTGTTGAAAGAAGAGAGTCAAGATCTGAATGAAATGGAAGAGAAAGATCAGAACAAGACACATCATGATTTCATAACTGAAGAAAAGTCTTTGAATTGCTCACAAGCTGAAACAACTTCCTCACGAAAAAGGGCTCAAAAGACAGGGAATATAGGTAATTTCACCTGCCATCTGTGTGGACTAAGTTTCAGAAAGCAGGGAAGCCTTGAAGTCCACATGAGAGTTCACACCGGAAGGAAGCTTTACCCCTGCCAACATTGTGGAATAAGTTTCAATCAAAAAGAAAACCTTAAAGTCCACACGAGAGTTCACACTGGAGAGAAGCCTTACACCTGCTCTCAGTGTGGAAAGAATTTCAGGCAAAAAGGAAACCTTAATATCCACATGAGAGTTCACACTGGAGAGAAACCTTACACCTGCCAACATTGTGGAATTAGTTTCAGTCACAAAGGAAACTTAACTTACCACTTGATAGATCACAATGGAGAGAGCCTTACACCTTCCAACAGTGTGGAACAAAACTCTGAAAGGAAACCTTACAAAACACATGATCATTCATAACGGAAAGAACCATTTGACATGCCAATAGTGTGGAAATACTTTTAAACAACATGGGAACCTTAAAATCCACATGAAAATTAATTCTGGGGAAAAGTAGAATAAAGTAAACATTTGTATGTTAGTGTTTATACAAATGCAAGTGTGCCAGACCGATTTTTAAAGGGATGGTTTGGAGCAATTTCAACCTAGGGTCCTCTGCACCAGGACCTTGAGCCAAACACCACCCCCAGAAGCTTTTTTTTTTCCTTGGTCGAACATCATTAAAGGGCCCCTATCATGGCATTTGAAATGTTCCTATTTTTGTTTTTTGGGAGTTCCCAAAAACAGTTTTACATGCATCAGGGATGCAAAGCGAGGTTTCATTTTTATGCAGATGACACTGTCATCTATTGCTCTGCTCCTACAAAACAAGAAGCTCTGACAGACTTACAGTCAGTATTTGATACTATCCAGTCAAGGTTTTTTTACTTTAACCCTCATGTGGTCTTCGGGTCATTTTGACCCGGAGAAGATTTTCTTTTTCCCAAAAATACTAGTTAATGTTATCACATTGGACTGAAACTTAGTGACTTTCTTCCCAAAGGGTATAACTACTTCTCAAATGTTTTTTTAAAATGTTTGTACTTTTTTAGGGGGGAGGGGGGGGGGGGGTTACACTTGTGGTCTTCCCGGGTCAAAATGACCCGCCTATAAAAAATATTTATAAATCACTCATTATACCATATTTTCACCCAATCTTGGATTCAATCTTTTTGTCAACTTGTTCTCTTTCAATTAGGACTGGTTGTGTATTTTCATTTGCATCTGATTAATCGTGGGCCTCATTTATCTAAGAGTAGGCATCTCATTTTTGAGTAAAAAAAACAACTTTTTTTTAATAATGTTGGAATTTTTTTTTATTTTATTATTTTTTAGAAAATTGGTACTGTTGATCACACTAGTCTACTTTAATGTTTCACCAGGATTTTTTTTTTGAAAAACTTTTATTTTGTAAAAAATGGTACATAGTCACACTTGTGGTATTCCCGGGTCAGAATGACCCGCCTATAAAAAATAGCTTATAAATCACTCATTATACGATATTTTCACCCAATCTTGGATTCAATCTTTTTGTCAACTTGTTCTCTTTCAATTAGGACTGGTTTTGTATTTAATTTTCAAATGGTTTAATTGTAGGAGTCATTTATCCGAGCTTATGCACCTTAGTTTTTGAGTGAAAAAAGCATTATTTGTTAATAATTTTGGCAATATTGAGTAAAATATGAAAAAAAAATTGCACTGTTGATCACACTAGTCTACTTTAATGTTTAACCAGGAAATTTCTTTTTAAATTCTTTTATTTTGTACAAAATGGCACAGTCACACACTTGTGGTGTTCCCAGTCAAAAATGGCCGGCCATTGAAAGTGAATTTAGAAGATTACAAAACACAGGACTTGTATTTTGAAATGCTTTTATTTCCAGAAAAGGGGTGCACAGTAACACTTGTGCTGTTCCCTGACAAATCATTGTCACCATTGTGACAAACAAGACAACACATTAACGCTGTCATATAGAGAACACATATCAAACACTGTTCATATTCTTTCAGTTTTCCAAATTATGAACTAACCAAACCGTCAAACACCGGGTCTCTGTGTGAACACATGCAAGTGACTAACAAAAGCATTTTTAAATATTAAAGTAGACAAGTGTGATCAACAGTGCAATTTTTTTTCATATTTTACTCAATATTGCCAAAATTATTAACAAACAATGCTTTTTTCAGCTCGGATAAATGACTCCTACAAAACTGTCACCGTCCCACAGGTGGGACGCTTGCCCATATATATTTAGAACAATAATATCTTAGTAAAAACCTAAAGTAATATTGACAAACTATATATCATTTGAAAGCTTACAATCTCTAGTTTTCGTATTTGGAGGCTGTTTTAAAAAAATAAATTACAGAGGAGCAATAATTTATCAATTTGCAACAAGAATATTTCATATTCATTAGGTGTGTTTAGGCCTTTATTTTGAAATAGAAATAAACATGAAAAATCATGAAAGATTGGTTGAAACCTCAGTTTGTTTTCATGCCAAGAGTTCAAAAGATAACACCAATTAAATTTTATGAGAAAAAAAGTGCTGAAAATGTTTAGAATATAAAGAAAAATATTATGGATTCTCGATTTGTGAGGCGGCAGCGAGCTATAACGCACATATGTGCTCTTTTTATGTTTATTAGAGGTTGAAATCAAATCAAATACTGCCAAAACACCCATACTGTTTCTGAATAGGATGTATACTTCATAAATTGTATGAAATTATGGAAATATATGGTTCAGATCACTCAAAACATATGAAAATAGAGGCGCCCTTATATGGTCAGTAAGGAAGCTGGCTGTCCATCTAGTGAAAAAGTTTGGTACTGTGCCCAAATAAAATCTCACTGAAAGCTCATTTTTTGAGATATCAACCTAAAATTTTGAACACAACTTGTTTAGATTTTTGGCTTTAATTTTCTAGCAGTTTTAGAGTAAAATATATTTTGTATATATATATATATATATATATAATCATATAAAATATAAATAATTATATTTTTACATTCTACATTTTCATAAACTCAAACTTATATAACTTTTTTTCTGTTTCACTTTCATACTTTATTTCACTTCTACAATAATCTGGCAAATTTCTTCTTAAAAACAAGACCAACCATATGTCTATATTCCAAAGCATTCTTGAATTACAACCATTTAAGTGTGTATAGTGATTTTTTTGGTCTATGCGAAAAAAGGGGGGGTGACAGCTAAATACAAACCAGTCCTAATTGAAAGAGAACAAAACCAGTCCTAATTGAAAGAGAACAAGTTGACAAAAAGATTGAATCCAAGATTGGGTGAAAATATGGTATAATGAGTGATTTATAAGTATTTTTTTGTAGGCGGGTCATTGTGGGAAGACCACAAGTGTGACTATGTGCCATTTTTTACTAAATAAAAGTTTTTCAAAACAAATTTCCTGATGAAACATTAAAGTAGACTAGTGTGATCAACACTGCCCACTTTTTAAAATATTTTATTTAATATTTCCAAAATTATTCAAAAATATTTAAAAATAATGCTTTTTTTTACAAATAAAATGAGATGCCTACTCTTAGATAAATGAGGCCCATTATTAATCAGATGCAAATAGAAATATAAAACCAGTCTTAATTGAAAGAGAACAAGTTGACAAAAAGATTGAATCCAAGATTGGGTGAAAATATGGTATAATGAGTGATTTATAAGCTATTTTTTTATAGGCGGGTCATTTTGACCCAGGAAGAACACAGGTGTTATAGGGTTTTGAACACCACATGAGGGTTAAAATTGGTCTTAAATGCTGAGAAAACTAAATTCATGTCTAGAAATTCTTTAGACAGTCCTATTATTCTTCAAACTTTACAAGGAAAATCGATTACATTAGTGTCTGAGTATAAATACCTGGGCATCATAATTGATGACACATTAAAATTTATTCCACATATTAATTATTTGAAACAAAAATTAAAAAAGAAGTTGGGATTTTACTTTTGAAATAAGTTTTCCTTTTCACTTAATGCAAGGAAGAAGCTTGTGTCTGCGACTTTCTTGCCGATTCTTGATTATGGGGACGTAGTGTCTCAGCATGCTCCCTCTTATATTCTTGCCTCCCTAGATGCTGTGTATCATGGTGCCTTAAGATTTATTACGAATTGCACATTTTCTACACATCATTGTGCATTATACAACACAGTTTCTTGGTCTTCTCTTGTTGTACGGAGGAAAATGCACTGGTACTCATTGATATACAAAGCAATTTTGGGGGTTTTACCATCTTATCTTTGTTGTATGCTTAGGCAAAAAGTAGCAGGTAACTATTCACTGCGTTCACAGTTTTATTATAATCTGCATGCACCTCGAGTTAGAACCAATTTAGGTAAAACTGCTTTTAATTATGCTGCACCTTCAGAATGTAACTCTCTACAAATGACATTGAGGCTGAATCATTTGGTGTCTTTCAGCAATTTCAGAACACTTATATATGCGTTAGAGAAAGATTTAATGATTTGCAATTGCTTCTGAGGTTGTATTTTTAATTTTAATTCATTGTGTGTTGTACTGTTTTATTGTTATATGTGTGTGTTTGAAAATTTGGGCCGCCTATCTTGGCCAGGACACTCCTGTAAAAGAGATTTTAATCTCAGTGAGGTTCTCCTGGCTAAATAAAGGTTAAATAAAAATAAAAAAAACACATGTATGGTCAAGGTCCGTGTAAGTTGCGTTCATTCGTTTTTTGATTTAATATTGAAAGTAGAAAAATGAGAAAACAGCTCCTGTTTCGTTTTTTTTTTCTTTTTTTTTTCAAAAAAACGAAAAACAAGAATTCGGCTTAATTTTTCGTTTTTCGTTCTGAGGTCGAAAAATGAATAAACAGCTTAAATATTTGATTCCTACACGCGGGCGGGAATGAAACGCCCCTTTCCTCTGATTTGTCAGCCGAAGATCAAACTGTTGCGTCATCTGTTCTTCCTCCGGTCCGTGCTGCAGAATAAGAGTCCTCCGCTCCTGCAGCTGATGTGCCGATTCTTATCTCGTTTATTGCAACTACATTTTATCTTTTTCTCATCAAACAACCAGACTAACGGATGGCTTGACACAACCCGTACATGGGAAGAGCCTAGACAGGGCTTTCTTCTGTAGATATACTGTAAATTCAGCTTGGTATGGCAGGGTAAATGACGGCTGTTAGCATTGTCTCCCTCGTAAATTAAATATTTAAAAAACTAATAAAAAAGGAAAGAATAATGCATTGACTAGCTTGTGCGCGGCGCACTGGGTCAAGTTGAGAGTAAAACACGCGCGCATCACAACCTTGTAAAAAAAACGCATTTTATTATTAGCCTATTCAGAAATAGTGTAAAAGACCGGTAGATAAAATACAAAATTAACATTATAAACACTATTAATAAAATAGGCTATGCATATGTTACTTCCCCTTACTGTATGTCAAATCCTTAAATGAATGGTAGGCTATTTAGAAAACAACAAGAATGAAAAATAAGCTAAGTATAATAAAAATATACATAGTAGCCTATAAAAATACCTTATTGTGCCCTTTATTACAAACAACCTATTTTAGACGCCAAGCCTAAACAAATTTATTTGAATCTAAACTGAAACTGTACCGAAGTTTGGTTCGCGCATCTCTCTATGGTCCAACGTTTCCATATTTGCAATGTAACGGATGCTAACTATTAATGTAAAGAAGGCTTCGTTCTTCAGTCAAATCCTAATATAGCCTACACGAAGGCTAAATCAGCATCTTTCAAGGGAAATGAGTTTGTAATAACAGCAAGTTATTATGACTGACCGGCACAGTCTATTGTACAAAATACCAATTCAATTAAGCAGAATAACTTTTTGTTTGGTTTGTTTGGTTGGTTGACTGTTTTATTTGAATAATGAACAGGCTGCGATGTCAAGTTAGCAGTGCCAGAAGTGAAGTGATATGTTGTGTGCGATGCGCCGGCGCCATCACTTGGATTTGTTCCTCAGTTGGAGAAATAATACTCTGTCGTTTAATACTCTGTCATTTGAAACAGTAAAATGTATATTTTCATTTTTGTACATTCAAAATGACTACAAAATGTCATGCCTTTGAAAAATAAAGAAAACAACATGATTTAGCGCGTCTCTGTCTCCTTGAAGATCTTTCTGGCGCACACCAAAAATGAACCAAAATACTTTTAAAAGTCAACATTTAGATTATTTGAAGTAAAATGCATTATATTATTATATAATCCTAAATCACTTTGGAATAAATCACAGCGTGCTTCATGATAAAAAAAAACGGGACATTGCTCTTCCCATGTACGGGTTGTGTCGAGCCATCCGTTAGTCTGGTTGTTTGATGAGAAAAAGATTAAATGTAGTTGCAATAAACGAGATAAGAATCGGCACATCAGCTGCAGGAGCGGAGGACTCTTATTCTGCAGTACGGACCTGAGGAAGAATTTTTTTGTTTTGTTTTTTTTAAACCTGAGGAAGAACAGATGACGCAACAGTTTGATCTTCGGCTGACAAATCAGAGGAAAGGGGCGTTTCATTCCCACCCGCGTGTAGAAATCGAAAATTGAAGCTGTTTATTCATTTTTCGACCTCAGAACGAAAAACGAAAAATTAAGCTGAATTCTTGTTTTTCGGTTTTTTGGGAAAAATAAAAAAACGAAACAGGAGCTGTTTTCTAATTTTTCTACTTTCAATATTAAATCAAAAAATGAATGAACGCAACGTACACGGACCGGTCAAAAAAGAGAGAGGTAATCGAAGCTCTCGCAAATATCTGTGCCACCAACCCCTGCCATCCCCGGCCCACCCCTAGGCACATATACTGTAGTAAAATTAAATTCAAATAAAGTTTTGACATAAAAGGTTTTATAAAAAGATCAATCTCACATAGCCTTTAAATCATTTTTCACACTAAAGGTTTTATAAAAAGATATACCTAACATATTGCAGCCTTTAAATAATATGTATAAAAAGAATGAGTCAAAAAAGATAAATTACCTTTTACATTTACATTAATGCACATTAGCTTATCTTTTATTATTAATAGTAAAATTCGGTCTGATTTTTTTGTAACTTCTCGAAACATAAAAACGTAATTTTATGACCTTCTATATATTCTTTCTAATGGTCATCGTGTCAAGCATGAATAATAAAATAAATCAATAAATTGCATTACTTTTTCTGGGTTCTATTTTAAAAAAAAAAGTTTTATTTGAAAGGTTTTCTATCAAATGAGCTCTAAGTATACTAAAGAGATTAGGAAGGATGAAGCATTCCTATTAGATTACAGAGACTTTATTAGCAACATCCTAAAGACATGCATAGAAGTACCAGAAGATGAGCTCCACAAGAGATAATGGTAGAGTATGAAATGAAAATCAGAGTGATATTTGATTGTGCCGCCTCATTTCAATGTGCTTTACTGATTTCAGAATGGTTGCAGGGTCAAGATCTCATGAATACCCTCTTAGGTGTAATCCTCCGGTTTTTACCTATGGCGGATATTGAGGGTACATAAACAATTTTAATCCCAGATTCTTGTGTTGGCCTAATGGTCATATCTAATGAAGATTTATACACATTTTGTAATAACTTTTATGTGGATAATTGCCTCAAGTCAATCTCGGATGAAAGACAAGCTGTCATGTTGGTGACTAGCCTAGAGAAGTATGTGCTACTGTTGGATTTAGGAGCAATTGCCGTATTGTATTAACCTCGATCCCTGAGGAGGAGGAATGATCTAAAGAAGTGAGACATCTTGACTTGCACAGAGAAGAACTTCCTGTGGACAGTGCACTGGGACTTCATTGGGACATTGAGACTGGTTTTGCTCCGATACTGCCAATATTTGCCGGATCGGGTATCCAAATCTGATATTGTGCATTATGTCATTGTTATACAACACAAAAGGCACAAAAACATTATAAAGCACCATAATGTTTTTGTGTACTATATTCCAAGTTTTCTGAACGCATTCCATATAGCTAGTTTAATGTGAGGTACAGATTCACAAGTGCTTCCCTCCGCTGAGGCTGTCAGTCATTCTCCGCATTCAAACAGTGATGATGAACAGTGACTCTCTCCAAGATGATTCAATGTTCCTATTATTATACTGTAGATCTGAAGGTCTACGGTTTTGCATAAAAGAACATTATCTTGCTGGAGTTTCACATGTTACTTACTCCCGGGTGTCTGTTAGATCCCAACACTGGAGTAAAGAGCGATATAATTGTTCTTCACGCGCACTAACTCAAATTTAAAACTGTTAAAAGGCTCAAACTATTGAATAAATAAATAAATATATGTATATCTTCCCTTTGTGCTTTGAACTTTTCAATGCGAAGCGCTGCGCTCTGTGACTCCATGTTGTGAAAAATACAGTGCGCGCTAGCTGGATCAACCTAAAATATGCTTTTTCTTTCCCTAATTTTACAAGTTGCTAGTTACAAAAAAACACAAGCAGGGCTGACTGACTCGGTCTGATCACGGCCGGGTGTTCTCCGAGACGAGTCCGATGACTCCGACCACACGGGTATTACACACAACGTTAAACAGACCCGGGACCCGGAGTAATAGATTTGACCCGACCCGGACCCGGCTGATCATTTAAAATATAGAACCGAACCCGTACGGGTCCCGGGTCGGGTCCCAGGTCAACGGGTCTCGGGTGCACTGTGAAGACCTCTAAGCCATACTCTACAATTGTCCAATTACTGCAGTTTCAGAGGATGCTCAAAATCATTAAACCCTAATAATTTGCTTCAGATGAAAGGAGTTGCTATTTTTTTTCACTGGTTTTTTCAAAAGGATGACATCTATTCCAGAAGAAGATGGAAACATCTGGAAACAATGGATCTTTTCTGGAAACAATGGATGGAGAGTACCTCCCGTTGAAATTGCCTCAGGCAGAAAGAGGAACCATCCGATAGCTCAGAAATGGTAAGCTCCTTTATGTAAAATGGATGTTGACAATGGAGGTCATAATGTGCTCAAGTATGTACGAGGTATATAGCGGTGAGGACGTCACCAGGTGTGCAAGAATCATGAGATTATTATAAATTTCTTATTATATATTTCTCATGAGAATCATGAGAAAGAAATCAAAGATCTTCAGCGTCTGTGATGCCCTAACTAATCTTCACTAACTACTCCCAAAACCAAAAGTACATGGAGTGGCACTCGCCCCTAGACAACCCGAAACCCCTACGTGTTGCATTGTATGTCACGTGACATTCTTACCTGTCCGCCTCTTTCAGGACTAATAACATGCAGTGAGCACACAGTGGAGAAGCGTCTGGCGTTCTCTTTATCACAGGTGGTCTTTTCCCATTGGCGACAGATATGATGGATGACGTCAGCGCTGATGATGATGATTGACAGGCTACTGGACCAATCACGGGTACCTAATAAGTAAAACTAAGCAAGAGAAGTGGGGAGAGAAACAAACCAAGCACCACCAAGCATTTGTGCTTAGGGCACCCAAATGGCTAGCGCCGGCCCTGCTTCAATGTATAATGTATAATGTATGTATGTATAAAGTAATTTATGTAACACTGGCTTCAAGGCAGTTGGCTGTAGTCAGATGAATTGAGCTGTTTTTTGTTTGTTTTTTATGTACCAGTGGTCACTCTGCTATATTGTACAGCTGAAAAAAGTGAACTTGGCATGTTTAACAAGATTTCATCTTTAACATGAATTAGTTTGTCTGAAATTTGCATAGTTTTTACTTGTATACTTTTAAGTTCCATTTATTTGGTGCTTTGTTCAATCTCAAACCATTACTTTATTTGTAGTATTAAGATGTTTGCACAAGAGTTAACTGTAATCTGTGCAAACATTAAACTTTGCTGAAATGTAATGTCTTGCTTTGGTCTACACTTGAGGTGTTCTGTTTACTCTGCTAAACTTTAATTACTAAAACTGATAATAGATAATAAATAAAAATAGAAATGTGTTTGCGAAATCAAAACTTTAAGAAACTAAAAACTAACAAAACCATTAATGAAACTAACTAAAACTAAACTGACATTTAAAGCAACACTGAAACGCTGTAAGGATGGGCGATATCAATTATTTTCTTTTCGATCCAATACCAATTATTTTCAAGACCAGTAAACGTCAATTTCGATTCCAATACTTCTGTGAAATATTTAATTTAAAAAACTCTCCTTTTGTTACATTTATTGAAACTGACTGAACATTAACCGAATAAACACACACACACACATATATATATATATATATATATATATAACAAAAATATAACGCATCACAGAAACCATTTTTGATAAAGGTCACATAATGTTTCTACATTTTTCCCCTATAAAGGCTTTTGTGATGGAACAAGAGAATGATGACATTTTCCCCCTTAAACTTGTTTCTTCTTTAACAGATCAACTCTTTTACTTTCGAAAGAAAAGGTTATATTTAAATGTCAAATAAGCTGAAGGTTGAAAGACACTTGACATTTATGTTGGAATCTTAATTTGTGCATGTATTGATACACTGCCAGCCTGTGTAAAGCATAAAACCATTACAGATTTATAATTGATTTATATGTTTTTGTGAAGGAATATAAGAGAATGCTGAGGAGAATGTCCCTTTAGACTGTTTCTTCTTTGACTGATAAACTCCCCTGTTTTTGAAAATATTCTTTCAGAAGATTTATTTAATTATTTTTGCTTTTAAGGTTTGTTCATGATTTCTCCACCCAACTAATTGTTATTGCTTTAATCTTTTTTTATTATTATTGTCAATGTGAACTGTATTATTAACGTACCATTGTGTTATTACATTTATTTCACCAATACATCCAGCTCTAAATACGTTTGTGTTTTTAGACAGCAGCGTGTGAACCGGACTTTTAATTTGGTATCCGAGTTTGACGTCATAAGGCGGCGCCGCGCTCCAGCATCTGTTGTGATTCGGCTGAAGAAGGTTTGTGTTTTAAGCGTGTTTTAAGATGTTTAACGCGATAGAAACCGTTTAATCGTCTTCAAAGTTTTACAAGCGACGCCTAATGAATCGGGCATTATTAAGTGTAACATTGCATTGCTTTATCTAACATTTATTAACGTCTTGTCAGCAAAGTAACAATGAAAACTCGTGAGTAACCAAAAGGCATGTTTCAATTCAGTCGCTGGCGAGCAGTGAATCAAATACTTGTTCAAAATGATTCAGTGATTCGAAGCATTATATTTCTAAAGTCTATTTTTCTATATCTCTATTTATGCAAATCATTAAATACTTAAACTGCCTATATGTGTATTTATAATTTGTGTTCTTTTATTAATTTGTAGTGCTAATTTCGAGTGGTTTCTTTTTTTTGGTCTAATCAGGTGATTTTAAGTACCGTTACATTAACTCTGACTGACTCCCTTACTAGTTTGCTGAACTACTGAACTAGAGCTGATTGAGACGCTCACATAGATTTAGTTTGGATTTATGTTTATTATTCTCAATTTAAACAGGACAAACACACAGAAAAGCTCTTGGTGAAGCGACTGAGATCCACGTGACACTATTATAAAAATGGCATTCATTAAAGAGGAGAGTGAAGACATGAAGATTGAAGAAACATTTAGTGTGAAACAAGAAGAAACTGTGGAACAATCAAAGATGCAGTTTATTAAAGAGGAGAGTGAAGACATTAAGATTGAAGAAACATGTAGTATGAAACAAGAAGATTCTGAGGAACAAACAGGTTAGTTTCATTTTCAAAGCTGAACTCACTCATTTGATCCCTAAAATGTCCAGCTCTACAGAAATAAATTATATTCCGCCATATAATTTTTTTGCCGGATCGGGTATCGGTGCGACGAGACCGATCCAAATCCGATATTGTGCCTGTGTTTCCCATAGGAGGAGAATTTGCTTGTGGTGGTGGGCATGGCGAAGTGGCGCAGCGCTGTGTTTTTTGAGCGGGTTCAGAATAAACTAGTCAAATGTTTATTAAATATTTAATACAGAAAATACTCAATATCATTAAATTTAGGGGTGCACCGAAATTTCGGCAGCCGAAAATGTTCGGCCGAAAATGGCATTATCGGTTTCGTGCCGAAAAAACAGCTGAAAACATAAACCGAAAATTAATGTCACCCGCCCCTACCATCCGTGCGCAAAGCGCTTAGGTTTCACTCACGTGCGCAAATGCCTACCCCCGTTTCACACCGCAAGCGTCAGCGGCGCGTGAGCAGCGCGTATTTTTTTCCGCCGTGCATGTTAATCTATGGCCCTGTCCCAAATGGAACCCTAAGCACTCGCGGTCTTCCTCTGAGTCCGCACTTTCGCGACGTAACGCCGCTTTGAATGTCGGGAAGAAGTCTGCTGCGGAGTCCGCATCAGCGCGGGCTCTGCAAAAGTGCGCATCAAGGGCGCAAATCGACCACAGAGGGGGCGCTCGCGAGCACCCTTCTGAGATCTAAAAATGACAAATGGGACACACTGCGGTCTCACGGACTTAACGGACACGCGCACGCGGCAGCCATTGTAAGTCCACAAGACCGAAAGTGCACATGAAGTGTGCCATTTGGGATTGGGCCAATGAGTGCGTTCACACCGTGAGCAGGAGTGTCGCGTGAGCAGCAGTGAAGCTGGTTTCGGTGGCGAGTCTATTTTTGCTGCGCTGCTCACGCTCAATTAAAGTGAAAGCACACTTTTGATGGACAAAATTAATGATTTCACACAAAAAGTGCCGCAGAATATGCATGTCTAGTGTGTTTTAACAAGAACTGCAGTTGAACAAACTTCAAGTCTATCGAGTTTATGACCAACTTCTAAAAACAAATTTAACAAAAGTCTTTGTAAATAAATGCTTGCTTTGCTTATGTAGCCTGGGAGCCGCTGTTGTGATGCTGCACAAACGCTTCCAAAGTGAATACTCGCGCGCGTCTGCAGCTGCAGTGACGATGTAGTCGCGCTGCTCACGCGCCGCTCATGCTTGCGGTGTGAAACAGGGGTTAGGTTTCACTCACGGTTGAGCTGTTATTTCAAGGGGGGGGTGCGGTGCCAAAGAACTTTTCAATAACAGGTTTGATACACACTGTGATTTTGTGTGAAGTTGTTCAGATAATTGTGGATTTTTTTTTTTGCACAACTGTTAAAAAAGTATTTTATTTGATGGAACATAAAACTTGATGAATACTATTATTTGGTATTATTATTTTTATTGATTGTTAAAATATTTTAGGTTTTGTTATGTAACTGTTATGTTTTTTTTATGTTTGATTATTCTATTGGTTTGTGATTTTTCATTTCAGATCCATTAAATTCAAGCAATTTAAATATATATTTAGTATACGTTTTTAAAAGAAGCCATTTTCGGGCTTCAGTTTCGGTTTTCGGCCAAGTGCATGCTAAATTTTCGGTTTCGGCCCAGAATTTTCATTTCGGTGCACCAGTAATTAAATTCATATTATACATAAATTCATATTCATAAAATTATACTATAGCATGAACAAATATTCCGATTTCCAAAACTATTTACAACGTTGACAGATTTTGTCTGAGCAATTCATTTTTCAATGAAAATTTTTTACTTTCTAAGTCCTGCCTGTATGGATCGGCTTCAGGGCAGGTCCGTTTATACTTATCCTTAAGCAAAGTGCTCTCCTTGAAGTTTATTTCACATGTCAGTTTTGTTCTGAAATAGAAACATACTTGCTCTACCATTTTAGAAGATAAGACAAGAGAAAATTGAACTGACGATTCGGTATTGGCTTGTCTGAGAGAGTTCTTCAGTTGTGTGTCATTCAGCGCGAGACCACATTGAGTTATTTATTCACAACTTACTGGGCATAATAACGTGATAAACAACACTTTTTGAAGAGCCTTGTTAACTACACCGGCTTCTTTGACTTCTCTGTGTCTGACTCGATCTCCTCCGTGCTCTCTATATCCCGCCTTCACTAACCGCAAGTTATCGATAGCATATTGTGATTGGATGGCAAATTTGTTTTCTAGTATGTTTAACCCTCTGGGGTTCCTCATTTTTGTGTCACATTCGGGGTCTTCGGGTCTAAAATGACCCGTAGGGCGGGATTCAGATATTTATTTTTTCAGTAAAATCAATGAAATGTATTTTTGTTCAATTATATTTTTTTCTTTGGTGTTTTGAGAGAATTTTATGATATTTATGCAATGGTTATGATCCATTTTTTCCCCATTGAATATAATAGATTTTTTTAATTAATGCTGTATTTCAGGTTAAAGCAGAGACTAGGCCTATAGAAAAAGATTTTTGAAGTCAGATTGGTGCTATCTGGTGGATGTACTGAGCGTAATTATCGTGCAATATCATATTTTAACCACTAGATGGATTTACAGCTCTCTGCAGAAAGGCTTGTGAATTCTGGTGAGTTTTGCACATTTGCACAGATTCTTAAAGACAATTTTTGTCAAGTTTTTTTGTTTGTTTGTTTGGTTTAAATGGTCATTTGAAGTGCCAGTTTTACTTTATAATACTTTATAATAAAAATCAAACCTGAACATTGCATTAGAAAGAGAACAAATGGAAAGCATTTTATCACCCATTGTTTTAATTCTAACTAAATAAAAATGCAATTATTTCAGTCAACATATATTTTTATTAATATTTCATAATAAACATTTTCATTAAAATAATTTTTTGCAATTCAATGAATAGCAACTCAAAATTGGCAACATCAAATAATGAACAAAAAACAAAAATAACAGCAAAAGTATAATAAATATCAAACACATAATTAGCGAAATAAAAAAGTTTCCTAACCATATTTACATATTATTTACATACTAACTAATTACAGATTACTGTTTTCACATATTACAACAGAGTGTCTCTTGCAAATAGGAATGTGACACCTTGAGCAAATGGTGCCCGTTTTCAACTCCTGTGGCCTTTTTACATCTCTTCCTTTTGGATTGAGAAGGACCGGCTGGGGAGGAAGCATCCTCATCGCATTCCTGCACTTTTCTTCATGAGTTGATGAGAGGCTGGGGTGGGATGTGTGTGTACACATGTACATACATATATACATTTATAAAAAATAAAAGAACATATATACACTCTCACACAAATAATTGCATAAAATTGTTATTTTATTTTTTTCTTCTAAGCTACATGGCATGTAGTGGATTGAACTATCAATGGATGTCATACATATATATATTTATTATTATTATTATCATCATCATACCTTTTTATAATGTATATTTATATCAATAAAAATTACAAAGTAGCAAATACCTTGTGTCAAGATTGTCCACTCCCCATTTGGTGCTGTTGTAGGACAAGATCAGTTGCGGTTTCTGGTCGTCTCTTTAACTCTGTGCCGGACCGCTTTTGACAGTGCTCATCAGAAGGACGTTTTTACTTTTCTTGGGGAGGTAAGACACGATTGCATGTGTCTCTGTAAAGGCGAACAGAGATGAGTGTAACGCCCGGCCTTCTGTGTTGTTCAGAGCACTTGGCAGCTCTAGCTTGTTCTTATGGATTGTGCCAATCATTCAAATTTTCTTTTTTAGGAGCTCTGTGCCAAGAGCGTATGAAGTGAAAAAAAAATGTTAAAAGTGACAATATGTCCCTCATATCCATCCACCATGTCCAGGACTACTCTCCTTCCCAGGTTTATTTCACGTGGCATCCCTGTAGGTTTTCTTGTGTAAACTTGCATTTTCAAACAGTAGCTCGATTTTGAATCGCACGCTGCCCATATTTTGAAGCCATATTTGGCAGGTTTTTTGGGCATATACTGTTTGAAAGGGCACCTGCCCCAGAACCGCATCAAGCTCTCATCGACTGTAATGTTTGCATCTGGTTGGTACATCAGTGGTAGTCTTTCGACCCAGTCTTCCCACATCTGTTTTATTGGTGCCAGTTTGTCATGTTCCCTTCTCACAGCTCTTGACCTCTTGTCATCAAATCTCAAAATCCTCGTCAGGTGTGTGAATTTTTTGAGTGGCATGGTTTCCTGGAAAATTGCAATTCCCATCTCACTGTCCCATAAACTTGCAGCTGATTCGTTGTGAAATTTCAAAATCCCAGCCAAAATTATCAGCCCAATAAATGCTTGGATTTCTTCATGTTAATATTAGCCCACCCTTCACCAAACACTCGCTGCCCCTCTAAATTGGTCATGTCAAGTAGCTTTTGTTGCATAGAGCTTGTGAAGAAAAGTTCAAAAGTAGATTTGATGTCTTCAGTCCTTACAATGGCATACCTTGTTGGTCCAGGGGCAATTTATCTGACCTCCTCTGCTCGTGCTCTCCCTTGGGTCTGTGGAGGAATTGAAGTACACAGTATTTCCCTGTTCTTTGATAGGAAAGTTTCAGGACCTCCTCATCCTCATCCATGTAGTTTGGGTCAGCCTCTGTCAGGTCTTCCTCTTCAGAGACTGTCTCTGTTCCCTCTTTATCTATCACTGCGTTGCAGTAAATAATCCAGAGTCTCTTGAGCACTATCTCTTAGCCATTGTAATTTGTGGAGAATGATCTGTGGGCTGGGCAATATTTATACCCCAAGGTTTTTTTTTTTTCATTAACAAATGCTGTGGTTGGCTTTTGTATTCATAAACATGTGCTGCAATAGGCCTGGAGGTTACTAGGGAAGAATTCCATCCTTTGATATTTCTTCTCTCTCTCTCTCTCTCTCTCTCTCTCTCTCTCTCTCTCTCTCTCTCTCTCTCTCTCTCTCTCTCTCTCTCTCTCTCTCTCTCTCTCTCTCTCTCTCTCTCGGGGTGTGTGTGTGTTCAAGAGAGAGATGTGGTGTGTGACTTTTGCATTTTGGATCCAATGTCTCTCCTTTATTTGATTAATTGATTTTATTTCACATATTTTCACATTTCTCTGTTACAGTTTCACCAGTCTCATATTTCCCTATGTGTGTTTGTGTGTGAGTGTTTATTTTGCAACCTTGATGGCTTATAGTCTCATGTTTTCATTGCTGTGTGCTTTATTTCTTACATTGATGAATAATTGTTTTTATTTCACACATTTCCCAAAATTAGTTTTTGCAATGACACTCGTTCGTTTGTGTGTATAAGTGTGTGTGTGTGTGTGTGTGTGCGCGCGCACACAAGTTCTTTTTGTCTGTTTTGCAACCTTGATGGCTTACAGTCTCATGCTTTCATTGCTGTGCACTTTATTTCTTACATTGATGAATAATTGTTTTTATTTCACACATTTCCCAAAACTAGCTTTTGGAATGACTCTTGACTGGAATGTTTTTTTGTGTGTGTTTTTTATTTTTAATTTTATTTTTTTATGTCTGTCTTGCGCTCTTGGTGTTTTAGAGATCCACCCCTTCACTGTTGAGTCCTTTTTTTCTGCATCGTGACTGATTTGTAGATTGGCAAAAATATGAAAATACAGAGTTACTTTTTTTTCATACTTTTTTGTGCATACATTTTCCTATGGCGGGTCATTTTAGACCCGAAGACCCTGAGTGTGACACATTTTATTTACGATCACTTAGACTTTTCAAATTCTGTCCCCAATTTTTTTGGGTGTTCATTTACCAAGTACCAATAAAGTTACCAGGTTTCGGACCATTCTAATGAAGCTACGATTAAAAAAAAATTGACCGCTTCGGGTCATTTTAGACCAGAGGATATAAACATTTACTAAGCAGTACACCATTAAAACCTTGGCAAGAGTTTACATCAAAGATTTATATCAACTTACTTAGAAATTAAATGAGCTGTTCCTGAAAATATTATTTTAGTATAATAATAAATGTTTAGTTTGACAGTTTTACAATCCATTCATTGTGTTTCCAAACTTTAAAATAATACGGTGATAATACAATAATTATGTGATAAACATGTTTACAACATGTTTGATTTTGTTACACTTACTGATGTTCAACTAAATGTTAAACTAAATACTTTTGCGTAAAACGTACTTTTCGTCCCTCAGAAAAAATTGCACGCTTGTTCAGCTCATCCACTCATCATTTCTCAGTATGTCGAACGTGTCCGAAAGAAACCGTTCTCAGTGATCCGAGAACTGCTGTATCGGTACGTTCGGTAGTACGTACATGCCAAGTATCAGCTGCTCGTGCTCATCACTTCTGTCAGCACCAATATATGTCTCAGTTCAGTGAACTGTTGGAGTAACTGGAGTAAAATGTACTCCTGGATATTGGTTTATTTTGATTCGGAGGGACTGTCAGGCATGTTTGAAAGTAAGTAACTTTAGTAACCTGTGGATCAGCACTGACGCTTCAGTTCGATTTAGTGTACTGGTTTGACCGGTTCAAAAGAACGATTCGTTCACGAACCGGC
This sequence comes from Semotilus atromaculatus, assembly GCA_031834385.1. Taxonomy (NCBI): domain Eukaryota; kingdom Metazoa; phylum Chordata; class Actinopteri; order Cypriniformes; family Leuciscidae; genus Semotilus; species Semotilus atromaculatus. Next base: position 16,210,269 of record JAULUF010000040.1, read on the forward strand.
CATCACTAAGGCACATCGTAAAGAAGACTTTTACCTGCAATCAGTGTGGAATAAGTTGCAAGTAACAATGAAAAATTAGAATCCACATGAGAATTCACACTAGAGAAAAGCCTTACAACTGCTCTGTGTGGAAAATGTTTGGTTTGAAATGTGACATGAAACCATGTTAGTTTGTTTTGAAATGTGCTGGGGACAGAGACGCATTGTTGTTGTTTTTTCCTCTTTCGCGCAGGTCATGTTTTGAAAGACGATGTCCTGTAGCTTACTGATGTAAACAAATAAAAATGTATACAAAGATGTGATGATGTCTGACTAAAAATGTGATGGGTGGGGGAGATAAATAGTACTTTGGGTTTAATTGGTCGCATAATGAGATCTATATATGTTATATATATGATATATGTTGTTATCCGTCTGTTGTACGTATGTTCTGTAATGGTCCAGTGGCAGAATTTTTGCCAAGCGTGTCGGAGGTTCTGCGTTCTAATCCGCACTCGTAGTTATTTTTTTTTTCCTCATTAAAATCGATAATGTTTATCAGTGGTTGTATATCAAGCAGGGACATGTTTGTTTGCATTTTGTTTTGTGATTTCACCGGAACATATAGAGAATTTCTGCAAAGGATTGAAGCGCACGTCCGAGTGAAGACATTGCAGCGCGTGCGCGAGCCTCAAGAGAACACTGTATCCGCGCCACTGATCGCAGCAGCGGCAATGAGCACATGATCACTTGATTTAAAAAACATTTCAGCTCCTTATTTAACAAACGAGCGAAACGAATGCTCTGCTAGTTAACTGGAGATGTTTTATTTGTATTGGTACATCCGTGCTGTGTGATGTTTCAAAAGTGGTAGGGACAATATCGACCCTGGCAAAAAGTGGTGGGGACATGTCCCACCCACAAATTAAGCCTATGGTTTTAGTGCACAAGAAAGCCTTAAAGTCCACATGAGATCTCACACTGGAGAGATGTTTTTCACCTGCCAACTGTGTGGCATAAGTTTCACTCAAAATGCAAGCCTTAAAGTCCACATGAGAGTTCAACAGTGTGGAATTCTTAACAGGCACTTGATAATTCACACTGGAGAGTAGCCTTAAGCAGGCTAAATTGGTCATTTCATTCATATTTTTTTTTTCTGTTGTATTTGTCCTATTGCTTTTTATTTATTTACTGAACTTTTCAACTCACTGTTGTTTGTTGACAGTGTTCACTTAGGGCCCCCAGAAGTCTAGGACCAGAACTGATCTCTGTACACATATTTCGAACTTCGTTTTATCTCTAAATGAAGAAAGAAAAAAATAACTTTGCCATAAGTATCTTGCAAAGTTCAGTAAATAAATGCATGACTGATTAAATATGTAAAAAAATAAAAAAAAATAATTAGCATAATCTTCATTGTATGAATAACATATACATTGATTCTTATTAAAGTTAATAATGTAATTTAGTGAAGAGCCGTGAATGATTATCTTGTTTTCTCTTGTTGTTTGATTAACAAAGTAATAGCAGTTTAGTACCAGCTGCTCTCTTTGTCATTTAAAGACCAAATGCACAGACCTGATACACTGACAAGTAATCCTCCTGTTCACCGAAGACAAAACTGAATGTTTGCTCGATCCTCTGCGTTTCCACGTTCGTCACCGGAACTTACGGTGTGTCCTACATGATACTCTGGAACGCCAGTGTCTCTTAAAGGGATACTCCACTTTTTTTGGCGCTGCGTCATATCATTGCGCCTGCTGCACTCATGGTACGGCAGTAAAGTTTCTTGATTATTACGCTGGAATGAGAGTATAGTTCCTAGCCATATCAGCCTAGAAAATTGCAACTTTACATTTTCCGTCGGTCTTAGTGCACGATGTAACTACAGAAGAGTCAAGTTTTAAATAGGAAAAATATCGAAACTCTTTGGTAATTTTTTTTTGAGAAATGCTAATGGTCTTGTCCACTTCAATGATGTATGCTAAGCTATGCTAAAAGTGGTACCGCCAGAACCGGAGATCGGCTGAATGGATTCAAAAACGGTAAAACTCAACAGTTTAACTCTGGGGGAGTTGGAAAATGAGGCTATTTCCAAAAAAAGTTGAGTATCCCTTTAAGAGAAAACCATAGACTGTAAAAAAATATGTACGTAGTGTCCGTGACGTCACCCATAGGTTTCTGAAGACTATTTTTGAAGCCTAATGTGGGCGGAGCCGGCCGTCACCATCTTGGCAGTGCGTCATTAGTACTATTGACAGGACTTTTGTGTAGGCATACATCACTTCTTAGTTCATATTGGTGGTGCAAATGCAACCTGGAAACCCTTCAAGAACTGAACTGAGTTTGGCACCCCTGGGGCCTGCAGCATGAAAGTGGTTTGGCTTTTGTGTTCATCACCATAGTAACTTGCGCTCCACGGCTAACCTGGTCCGGGGCAGGTTATGTTCCAGGTAAGAGATCTCAAAACGAACTTGGACCAATCAGCTGTGAGCAAAATGATACATGTCTGATGCGATAGTCACTCCGCCTGTTTCTACTCCAAATTTAAGGTCACTACATAGCAAATGATTTTGCATATTATTTTTCATATCAATGATTTCATTTTTCATATTATTTAGAATCAGAATCATTTATTTGTCCTTGTAAAACATTGTCGCAATGAAATTTAAAGTGCTTCTCCTGGTGTATAGAAGAATACATTCATACACTCACTCACATCATACTCTCACGCAGAACTATATCAGAATCAGAATCATTTATTTGTCCTTGTAAAACATTGTCGCAATGAAATTTAAAGTGCTTCTCCTGGTGTATAGAAGAATACATTCATACACTCACTCACATCATACTCTCACGCAGAACTATATCGACATATACACACAATAGGACAGGTCAGATCACAGAAAAATCACAGTGCTAGAAAGTGCAAGGCAGGCAAGATAATCATTTATCATGACAATGTCCTATTTCTGTAAGTGAGTGTTTAGAGTTGTGATTGCTGGAAAAGCTTTCTCGGAAACTGGATGTACGGGTTTTGACAGACCTGTAACACCTTCCTGAGTGGAGTAACTAAAAGTGTTCGTGGCCTAGCTGAGGTAACGGGATGAGGCAATGCTGTCAAGTGTGGGCAGATAGCAGAGAATAATTTTTTTCTGCAGAGCGAAGGACCCTCTGCAGAGATTTTTTACTGTGCCTGAGTGCAGCTTGCATACCACAATGTGATGCAGTATGTCAGTATGCTCTCTATGGCAGAGCGATAAATGGCAACCAGCTCCCTTCGGTTGTCTCTCTTTAGCAGTCTCAGGAAGTAGAAGCCCTTTTGATGATGGTAGAGGTGTTAACAGTCCAGGACAGGTCATTGGCGATATGGACCCCCAGGGATTTGAAGGTGTGGACCCTCTCGACATTAGCCCTTCCTATGAGGAGTGGTGGTGGGTCCATCTGCCGCTTCCTCCTAAAATCCAGGATCAGCTCTTTGGTCTTTGGTGCCATTACAACAACCTAGAGCTAAACACATCATGTTGTCAACCTCTCAATCTCAGCCCTATAGTGTGTCTCATCAGCCTCTACTATGTGACCAACGACTGTGGTGTCATCTGCGAATTTGATGATGGTGTTGGTTGGATGAGCTGGGGAAATGTTGCTGGTGTACAGGGAGTATAGCAGAGGGCTGAGAACACACCCTTGCGGTGCCCCTGTGCTGAGTGTGATGGTGGAGGAGAGGTGGGGGCCCAGTCGAACAACTTGTGAGCGGTTGGTCAGAAAATCACCAAGTGCAGATGGGGTGGAGAGGCCCAGGTGGAGCGACTTGTTGATGAAGATGTCCAGGATGATGGTGTTGAATGCAGAGCTGTAATCCATAAAGAGCATCCTCACGTAGGTATTGCAAATGGTATAATGCTGCGTGCGTCATTATGGTTACAGGATCCTCCGTGGACCTATTTGACTGGGATGCAAACTGATGGGGATCAAAAGAGGCTGGGAGGCTATATTTTATGTACTCTAGTACCAGTTTCTCCAGACATTTCATGACAACTGCTGTCAATGCAACTGGTCTGTAGCTCTTAAGGTCCTCTGGAACTGGCTGTTTTGGCGCGGTGGCTGATTTCAGACAAGATGGAACGTTAGCCTGTGACAGGGAGCTGTTGAAAATTCTGGTGAAGACTTGTCAGCACAGGATTTGAGGACTCTGCCCGGCTCTTCCTCAGGTCTATTTGCCTTTCGTGGGTTGACGGGTGTTACGTCCTATGTTATTTGTCATCTGTTGTGGTTGTTATTGTTTCCCTTTTTCCTTTTTTTTTTCTCTTTGCTTTCACTTTTAGCAGGACGATGTGGCTACCTGATTGGTTCTTTACCGCACTGAGGTTTCAATATTGTTTAGAACACTAGTTTAGCGGTTTAGGTTTTTTTTTGTGTGTGAATAATTCCTCTGGTTATGACTTGTATTTAAATTGTACACTTGGTAAATAATCATCTTGAGGTATTCCCTATATCTCGTTTTTCATTAATAAATCCTCATCATAAATTAGACTGGTTTATGTAGGATGTTTTCCAGTACATGGTCTTTAGTGAACATCTCTGTTCGTGTTCCTTCAGAGTGAGAGTGTGACTGGTGATGGCTGGTGGAGACAGCAGATCTGTTTCAGATCTGTCAGCCTCAAACCAGGCAAAGAAGTGGTTCAGCTCCTCAGCCAGCAAGGTGTCAGTGTTGGTGGCGTTGATCGTTGTCTGCTAGGTAGTCCTCCTCCCTCCTCTTATACGGCTCCTTTGCCACCTTGATACCCCTCTTCAGGTCAGCTCTAGCAGAGCTGTACTGTACTTTATCCCCCTGATCTGAAGGTCTTCTCAAGAGTCTCTTTACTTCTCTCGTCATCCAGGCTTTCTGATTGGGATAAATTCTTAATATTTCTCAATCTCGTAATATATTCTGCAGAAGAGAGAAGTGAATCCCGCTGCTTCTCTCGTGAGAAATGAATCACAGTTTCACTCTTTCTCAGCATGTGATTGGCTGTTTGCTACTGATGCCACAGCCAAACACCTAAACTCAGGATCAAAGCCTGAGTTGACAGAGAAAGTTGATGATCAGCATCATGGTACCAACAAAGCCTGGTTGGATTGGTTTTGTCCACTCAAAACTAATCCTGTAACCCTGAGTTTGTTCAACTACCATCAAGGTACAGGCCCTGTACCTTGATGGTATATAGGCCCCTGGTGTATAGGATCTAACATACATGTTATTAGTTTTAGTGTTTGTGCTTGTGGCATTAAACTGGGATTAACTTTTGTCTTTTTTTTTGCCTCAGACCTGATGCCGTTGAAAGAGGAGAGTCAAGATCTGAATGAAATGGAAGTGAAAGATCAAAACAAGACACATCATGATTTAATAACTGAAGAAATGTCTTTGAATTGCTCACAGGCTGAAACAACTTCCTCAAGAAAAAGGGCTCAAAAGACAGGGAATATAGGTGATTTCACCTGCCACCTGTGTGGACTACGTTTCAAAAAGCAGGGAAATCTTGAAGTCCACATGAGAGTTCACACTGGAAGGAAGCTTTACCCCTGCCAACAGTGTGGAGTAATTTTCAATCAACTAGGAAACCTTAAAGTCCATATTAGAATTCACACTGGAGAGAAGCCTTTCCCCTGCTCTCATTGTGGAAAGAAATTCAGGCAAAAAGGAAACCTTAAAAACCACATGAGAGTTCACACTGGAGAGAGCCCTTACACCTGCCAACATTGTGGAATGAGTTTCAGACAAAAAGGAAACCTAACTTACCACTTGAGAGTTCATAATGGAGAGAAGCCTTACACCTGCCAACAGTGTGGAACACGTTTCACTCAGAAAGGAAACCTTACAAAACACATGCTCATTCATAATGAAAAGAATCCTTTGACATGCCAACAGTGTGGAAATACTTTTAAACAACATGGAAACCTTAAAGTCCACATGAAAATTCATTCTGGGGAAAAGTGCAATAAAGTAAAGTAAACATTTGTACAATTAGTGTTTATACAAATGCAAGTATGTCAGACCAACACTTTAAGTACAGATACGCTCATGAGATTGCGTTACACACATTATTTGTAACAGCAAGATCTATAAATGATATGAAACATGTTTATGTGTGATGAATAGTTTAGGGGGATGCAGAAAGCTTTGTATAATGATTTATTCATGCGTTTACTGCAGTGTAAGTGCTGACTGGTGAAGGGTACAGACAGCTAAATTTCTCTGACACACATGGACTCTTAAACTGCGCACTGTGCACATGATGTGAGCTTCAGTGGAAGGTAAAACCAGTTCACATTATAAACCACTGCAATCCTCTGACTGAAAGTCATTAATAAATGTTTATTCGCTTGAAAACAAATAAATTACTTTTCTTTAAAACACTGCTTTAACACACTTGCATGTTTGTGCTTTTGAACACAGACCTGCTTATAATTTCATGGTGCATCAATAAATTATATACTGATGCTTTACCATTGGTTTGATAATTTTTTGTTCATTATTAACCATTGATTGAGATGATGCTAAAACAAGTTTGTCATAAATATCAAGTGATTAATAATATATCAACTACGCTTAAAGGAGAACTCCGGGCAATTTTTAAGTTAATCTTGATCGTTAGACCTTTGTGAGTACTGTCTATAGAAAAAAAAACGAACCGGATTGGTGCTTGCGACGCGGAGCTGCGACAGCGAATGCCCAGAGCTCCCACTCAGCTATAACGGCAGCTCTGGGGGCATATACATAAAGAGCATTTTTGTGCCTCTTAACAGACACAAAATGCAATTAAAATGTCTGTCCAACGTGAACAGGGACCTTACCTGTGAACAAGATGCGTTTAGCAACTTAGCCATGGTTTAAATTCACCTAAATAGTGTTTTAGACAGCAAGCTGTAGTCTCGCGCTGAAGTCTCGCTCCTCCCACCTGGACACTATTGACCTTTCCCGGCTACAACTGAGATCACGGGACTTCAGCGCGAGTCCAGGTGGGAGGAGCGAGACTTCAGCACGAGACTACAGCTTGCCGTCTAAAACACTAATTAAACCACGGCTAAGTTGCTAAACGCATCTTGTTCACAGGTAAGGCCCCTGTTCATGTTGGACAGACATTTTAATTGCATTTTGTGTCTGTTAAGAGGCACAAAAACGCTCTTTATGTTATGACCCCTGTGCTGCTGTTTTAGCTGAGTGGGAGCTCTGGGCATTCGCTGTTGCAGCTCCGCGTAGCAAGCACCAATCCGGTTCGTTTTTTTTTCTATAGACAGTACTCACAAAGGTCTAACGATCAAGATTAACTTAAAAATTGCCTGGAGTTCTCCTTTAATAACTTAGGCCTTGTCCACACGGACACGGGTATTTTTATAACCGTGACATTTCTTACGCGGTTCGGCCGTTTGTCCACACGGAAACGCAGTATCAGGTCACTAAAACCGAACATTTTTGAAAACCCCTGCCAGGGTGAGTATTTTCTAAAACGTCGGTTGCAGTGTTGTCGTGTAGACAGTAAAACCGGAGTTTTTGCGCCGCTGACGGCTTCTGATTGGCCAACGTGGCTTTACGGTTAGGGTTATATCGCCGCCTGCTGGTGTTGCATGCTCTTGACAGCGCTTGATAGCGTGTTTTTGCGTTTTCATGTGGACAGAGTTTTTTTTTAAAACGCAGGAAGGAAAAACTCCGGTTATAAAAATACCCGTGTCCGTGTGGACAAGGCCTTAGCCATCTACTAATGATCTGATTTTATTTATTTCATGATTTTACTATATTTTTTAAGATAACTTAAAACATTTTTAAATCATTAGCAAATCACTTAGTAATCATTTATGAATGTATAGTCATGTTTTGAGAGCCCACGGGGCAGATAGAGGACACTGCTGAGTCATCATTAATTCAGTACTCAGTTACTTCATAACCACTTGTTTAAAGGCGGGCATACACTGCGATTTTCGTCCGATTTTGAGCCAAATTCTGACTCGTGCGACTCTTTTTCAGGGCGAGGCGATTTTCAGCTTTGTCGTGCAGTGTACAGGGGGAAGTGAAAGGTAAATTAACCTCTCCCGACAGGCAATCGGATGGTCGGATGAATTTCTGGCATGTCAGAAATTTTGGTTGCTTCTCGTGACTATATTGCACAGTTGAAGCAGAGCTACAAACCGATTCCCCTTCCCCTCACTGTGCCTGTGCGAAACCAGAAGTTTAACCATTTCATCTTTAATGCAGCAAGAAAGAAAACGAAAAGAGGGAGATCTTTAAGGTCTGTAGATATCAAACTAGGTACAAATTACTGTTGCTTACCTACAGTTCGTGTTGCAAAATGGATAAACCATTACCCACGTCTTCCAAGCCACCTGCGATGTGCCTCTTTTATTAATTTGTTAAATGCTCATGTTAAGCTGTTTTTAAAATAAAGCCATTTCAAATTTTCATTGATGACTGATTAACACGTTTAAGACATTAAACGTAATAATTTTAATTATAGGCCTATAATTCATTGTAATCGAAATGTTTTTAGACAATTTTCAATTGTCAAAGCTTGAGTCAAGCTTCTACAGTATCTAATCTTTGCAGCATGTCGATTTATTGCTTGGCAAAATTATTGCTTGGCAAATTAATTATAATAGCCTATAAATGTAATAATAAAAGTAGGCCTTCCCTAATAATAAAACAATAATACTAATTATAATTTAATACATACATTGGAAATGCAAAATTTTCTTGATTAATACTCTAACAATAGCTGATGCTTGTTTTGACAATATCTCTGGATACACAATATCTTGTTCTATTGGCGCAACACGGCACGGGGGTTTATCACACATATTTCACACGTATAGTGAGAGCTGTCAATTTGCAGCTCGATGATCGGACCGTATAGTGTGCGCACATAAAACGCTAGCTTTGGCTTTACGTCGCATGCGATCTACTCGTTCAGTGTAAGTAGGTAACCTTGCTGAAATCACACAGACATCGCACAGTGTATGCCCGCCTCAACCAACACAAAACTTGGCATTGCAGTTGTATGGAAAAATGACTGCTTTACTTGAAATGTGGTCTGTAAAAGCCTCATAAGGAGTCTTTTTTTTTCATACACTTGAAAAGGTCTCACCTGGCATAATACAAAAAGTATTATTTGTTTCAGTTTTTGACTAAATTATACCAAGTATTTGTATGAAAGGTTACTGCCAAGTATATAGATTAGGCTTTTGTGTCACTTTTTGGTTAGTAACTTCTTGAAACATAAAAACCTAAATTTTATGAGCCTGATTTTTAGGTACCAGCCCTTCACATCCAAGACCCTCCAGATGGTGAGAGTGGTGTTACACCCAGGCTAGGTGCATTTTAACTTGAATGACCACATGCACAGTGGCATCCAGAGAAACAGCGGACATGCAAAGAAGGGGTCGGGCGACGTGGGTGGCTGACTGTAGATCAGCTGAGGTTGGTAGGGTACCACCACAGATGCAACTCTGTGCAACCCCTGGTGAACAGTGTACGGCCGATCTTTGTTGAGGATTGCCGGTCAGCTCTCTGGAAGAAGCAGCTGCATTTTAGATAGAGGACAAGAAAATGACTAATAAAATAGAAGAGGAGATTAAATGTAGACGAAGTATTATATTAGGCTTGTTTGAGATGAGCAAATTCTGCGCTGAACTGATCACCGCGAGATGTAAGCCGGTTAGAAAATGCCGCCTGGCTCTGATGTCATGCTGACGTATGTCAAAAAACTCTCGTGAGCGCAAGGCGGATATGTCGGATTCTGCAATTCTTGCTCTCCACCGACTGCGCTGATCAAAAGCATGATGGGAAACGACTTGCTAACGACACAGCTTAATGCTCATTGGTTTAAACAACCGTGATGTATTGTTCTCTTTTAAAATATTTGATTTTAAAACTCTGGTATCATGTTTTATTTGTATACATACGTTATTTGTGTATAAACTCTCTGACAGTGTGATATGGGTTATGTGGTGTCATTTTTATAAATAAAAATATAAAAACACATGTCTGTAGGCCTATTAAAGAAAAAAATATTGATAAACACGTATATGGAATTAAATAACAAACACTTTGGGTGTTTTGTTCATTATATTTATTTTCATATAAAAGCAACAGAACTTTACATCCAGTTTATTAGCAACACCTGCATGAGCGTGAATCCCGCGATATCCGCCTTTGATTTCGCAGGTGTCTGATCCACTGCGAGAAGAGAGGTCTGTCCGGCTTGCCTGCACTTTTCTCACTCCTCCCCTCACAAATATAATACACAATATCTCCTCCACAATGTGAGAATAACACTTAAAAAGTCAAGAGCCAAAAACATAATATTTAGGTAGAGACCAACATTCCAGAAAATCTGCAAGTACTGGACTAAGCATTCTTATCAAGAATACTGGGGTAGGGTGAGGTGACGAAGCTAGACACTATGAGAGGAAATGTGCAGCCACATGGATTAACAGCAACTAGTAAGCCGTTCTAGATGTACATGAATATGTACAGAGTTTCTCAGCTGTTTGTCTGATGAATATTCCAACAGAAAGACATTATATTACACACAACATTATGTTTATCCGATTAAAAAAATACTTATCAGTGAATATCAGGTAATGTATCAATCAACTTACAGTTCTCGTAGCAATGGCAACTGCGACCAGCTCTGCATCTGAGGGCTCTACGGGGTGCAGAGCTAGTCACAGAGCTGGTCTGGAAGCAGGCACCCCTTTACGACACATGGAAAACGTGATCTCAGTCATAAAAAGCTCATTGTTCCAATTTATATATAAAAAAAAGCTTACTGGAAACTGCAGTCTTTTTGACAAAGATCTTCCTGACAGTTGACTGCAGTTGACCTGGGGTCATAGAACGCTGCCCTAAAAATGCAGAGACCACCAAGAGGCCTTTACCACCAAGCAAACAGTTGGGAATAAAATAATCATTGTACTTTATTAAATGAATTAACGGGTCATCTTTACTGATACCAATACTTACCCTGAAGCTGTCTTAACCCCAGCAAGGGGAGAAGGGGGTGCAGCTGCCTCATGGTCACGGTGCCTGATATATTTAAGGGCTGCTTCCATAGGGTCCCTGGAATTCCGGGGTGTCTGCTTCCTCAGCCAGTTGACATAATTGATGAATCCAATTTCTAATGAATATTTGTTTTTAATCAGTTATCACAAAAAATACAGCTTATATCAGCATGTTATTCAAATTACTGTTCTCACCCAATGTGGTCTCTGTCCTTGGACTCATACAGTTCCTGCAGTGTCTCTGCCCTGTACCTGTGAAATCCAACAAGGGCTTGGCCCTCCTGTCCAGGCTGTGATGCCTGGACTCTGGAATCCACAAATGCCCTCCAGAACCTGACTTCCTCCTTAACAGCAGAATATGCATTTGTGTAGCGGGCCAAGGTGGTCCTTGTGGACCATCAGTGGAGATGTGGTGACCACTGTGCTCACGCTCCTGCTGATGGCTAGCCACCAGCCCCACAACCCAGCCCACGTCATTTTCTAGGAGCTACTTAAAGGTCTGACCCCGGTACACGCCAAACTGAACCGCATACCGGCTCAGAACCAGCATCACGGAATCAGGATCACCGCCCTCTGAGACGACACGGACCCGGGCTTCTGCCTTACATTCTTCTGGCTTCTTGCAAACCATAGCCTGGTCAGGATTGGGCCTGATGGACTGAGCCTCAGGCGTGGATTGCATGGCGAGCTCCTTTCCCCTCCATCTAAACGTTGGGTTTTCCATCTAGGATTCAAGTGGTAAAGTACACATGAATCATTAGTCACTATGAACCAATGAACAAGTGTCTGTGGGGTTTACCTGATCTCTGATCAGTTCTATACATTTATAGACGTTTTAATTAGACATTAGTATAATTAAAATGAGGTAGTTAATAGTCTTATTGGCCTGTTTAGCTGAGCCATTCATGGAACAAACTAAACAAAACCCTGACAATTGATAAAATAACACATTTACACATGATGATCTTATTAGATGATTAGATAATTGCATTTGAAAGATTTTACTTTCAGTAAAACAAATTGCACTAGATTTATAAAAGATAATTTTATGCATGTTTGGCCTGAATTTTTGTTGCTGTTCTGACCACTAGGAGTCAGCGTGGAGAGGGGTGTCAGATTGTTTTGAAGCCGGCACAATATGGCACATTTGATTCAACTGTTTCACGAAGCCTCAATCTGCCCACCACTAGGTGATTGCCCAAACATAGTTAGGTCTTTACACAAATTAAATTATTAGGATTGTAACCAGCTGTACTGTACCACTGTGCTCCATGCTGAACATGCTAAATGAGATAACGTCAAGGTTAATCTATCAGCAAAAACGCTTGATCAGAAATATATATGAATACAAATTCATATATATTTCTGATCAAGTGTTTTTTTGCAAAGATAAGTAATGTCCTTTTGTAACAGGGAACATAGTTATTATATAAGTTATTACTTTAAAGTTAATATATAAACTTTGCTGTTATTAGCTATGATCGACTCATAGTTAAACCCCATCAATAACATCAGATGGCAACCACCAGTGAGGTTTAAATAATTCCTCTCATTGTGCATGCATGACGATTTCTTCTGATCCAGTCCAAAATAATATTCTCCAACTACAACAGAATTATTTTGGCTCTTCTAAATACTATTGTGAAAGTACTTTTAAAACTTTGATAAATTCTCTTAGTACTGGAAATTATCTTTCTTTCCTTCATATTAATGTTTGTAGTTTGTCCAAAAAATCCACTTGTCTTGAAAATCTAAATTATACCTTTAATGTGATAGGGCTTACTGAAACATGGCTGACTGACAATACAGCTGGGAATTTTCACTTAGAAGATTACGAACATATGTGAACTTTCACTGGTGTCACGGTTTGATTCAATTACGATTATCATGTCAACGATTCGGTACAATTCGATATCAAAATGCATTGACAATGCGTTGTATGATTTTGATTACTTAAACTGAATTTGCGTTGCATGATTTTGACTACCTTTTTTCCTCATGTTGGTTTTCAACCCTCTTTTAAATGTAAAGTGATGCTCTTACCTGATTTACCTAGAGCAGGCTCATGGGCTTGACTGAATTCTGTAGGGTGCCCATCGGCTGGATCACGCTCTGGAGTGGATTCTGTTGTTTTAGTAGAAGTTGTGTTGCATGATTTTGTCTAAATTCAAAAGAGGGCTGCAAGCCAACATCAGGAAAAGAAAATAAGAAAAGTGGTGCTCTTACCTAATGTACAGTACATGCAGCGGGCTCATGGGTAATATTTTGAATATATCAAAAGTATATTCTTAATACATAATACCCAGATTGCAGACAGACGTCGATTTAACGTTGATTTTTAGTTGTAAAGGTCGTCAAACTTCTGTAAACATACCTTTTTTGACTTTGCATTAATACGCCACGGCAATCCAGTTCCTCCATAATCATAAGTGACTTCTTCAGATTCTTTTATGTCCATTATTGCAAATAAACATAAATGAGGGAGGTCATCAACTTCAAGTTTTTTTTGTTGGGTTTTGCTTCATCAAAAGTTGGGTTTTGGCTTTTGCTTCATCATTGACACATCTTCCTAGGACCCATCATCCATTGAAGCATCAATACTGAAAAGGAGTAAATAATAAAACAATAGGCTGCTTCTTGCAGTACTTCTGAATCATATGGCTGGTTAAAAATAATAATCTTCTAATTAATTACAATCTCCTTTTAATAATAATCTTAATAATATTTCCTAAAACTTTATTCCTAAAACTAGATTATATATGATACAATATTTTTACAACAGTTTAAATGTGTGTAACAATGAACGAACAATGGGGTGTTTTTAAAACCCCCTCTTTTGTAAGGAACTACTTAAATTCAAAACTCAAATTGACAGTTTTATTTAACACAAGCCTCCATTAACAATTCAAAAAAGTCCCTTTAGAACTAGTAACAAAGAGGGAGAGATTGTTGTTAGAGGAAGATTAACTAAGCAAAGAACTTGTTGCATATGTAGGTAAACGGGCATTACAAAAAAAAGCAGTAACATTTCACTGAAAATGTGGCCAAATGAAATATTACATTTATGGTCAACTTTTTCACAGATGAGAAGACATATACAGGTGTAAAGAAGGAAATTTGAAAAAAATTCTTGTTCTGGTTTTAAAAGAAAACTACCCCTTCAGTAGCTAATGCTAAATAGGGCAATAAGCAATAAATTATTCCTCAGAAGTAATGCTTTAAACATACTTTAAGAATAAGACTATGCATGGTCACTAGTACTCACCAGAAATCTATATTGTAGTGACTGAAGTTGTATGCGTATGGATTGTTAACTTGTTTTTCCACAAGTTTTCCTTTTTACTCCAAAATGAAGTCTCCTTTCGCTATGCTTTGGGTAGCAAATACTCCATGTCCTGACAAAAAAAGAATAGGCATCATTAAAAGTCATTAAGTATGTATATAATTGAGTCATTCCGTGCCATTAAAAACTAAATTTGGGGAAAATTCGGACAAAATTTTTCAATGTTGGTCATTTTTCTACTGATGAAAGAAATACATGTATGATGAAGAAAAATAAAATATAAATGGAGCCAAATTACTGGTGGGTAAAATTGACTTTAGAAAGATGGCAGCATTATTATTTTTGTTTTACACAGAGGAGGGGTCCGGTGCTCTCTGCACACGCAAGGTCTCTCACTCACTCTCCCTCACTCTCCCTACGCTACGTGGTTTGGAGCAGTCTCTAGGCCAATTTATACTTCTGCGTCGAGTGTATGCCGTAGGCTACGCACGCCGTGGTGAGCATTTATACTTCTGCGTTATGTCTGTGTTGCTCTGCAGTTACAACGCCGAAACGCTAGTTGGCAGGGGGGGGGGATTTTAATGTTCCACTGTGTTTAGATTCCTCGCGGCTGTTTTGAGTTTGGGCTACTACAAGCAACGGCGACTGAAAGAGAGCATACAGATGGCTGTATTTACACACCTCTTCAACAAATCGCTTAGTCTGTGTGGACTATATTAACTGAAGTAGAAGAACCGAATATATATTTGTCTAAATTGTTTGCTTTATTTCTTATCTTGTACCTTTTACTTATAGGCCTACTTTATAATGGCTATTGAATTTTAACAAAAAGAGATAGGGTTAAGTTTTGTCATTTTTTTATTTTATTACAAGATTATCACCAATGTTGTTTGTTGTTTATTGTAACATTTGTACAAATGCTTCTTTCCGGCAAACACCACGCCTATCAAGTAAGGGTACTGTTGGCGGTGGAAACGCTAGCCGGATCATGGATTACCGAACCGTACCGTACTGTACCATACCGTACTGTACCATACCGTACCGCTCAGTGGAAACGAGCCATTAGTATGGTGTTCCTAATAATCCTTAAGGTGAGTGTATACGTCATTATTAGAAAACCTTTTTTTTTCTCTCACTTCCACAGTGCCCAGCAATCCCCCTGTGGTCAGGAATGTGGAGGGAGGGAGATCCTACAGAGCCCCTAAAGGGACGTGGTGGTGGATTTTTTTTTAGGATGGGAGAAATTTTTTTTCTAAATCTTTTGCGTTCCCTCGCAAAACTTTTGCGCTCCCTCGCAAAGATATTTGTGTTCCCATGCAAAACACTGTTGTGAGCTCAGACAGACACTTCCTGTTTAATGTCCCGCTGGCAGTGTTTCAGAGCTCCGTACGTTAATGGAGCGTTTCATAGTGTTTGAACTTGGACTCAAATATAAAGAAATGCGGTCAGTTAAAACACAAACGACACCTATTTTCAATCACAGTAATCTAGACAACGCTTTACAATATAAATTTGTCTCTATCCAGCCAATTGAGAGACAAGTCCAAATAAGGGGCCATCTGCAAAGTGCAAATCCCAAAACCCTTCTGCACATTTTATATTATTAAACATATTAAACATCTTCACTGTAAGACACTGTAGCCTACTGTCACCAAATTCAGTTCACACATCACTGCTCTCCTGCTGGTTATACTACAATAATTAGTTTGATAAAAAATGCATAATTTTTATGATTATTTATTATGAAATAAGATCAATAACTTTTTAGAAAATCACCCTTTTTAGAAAAAATATTAAATAACTTCACACTGTTATATAGTATAATGCCATCAAATTCAGTAAGCAAATATAATGCAAAATCTATGGTTGTAACTATTATGTTAGCTGCGTACGGTCCCAATATAATTTGTGTAAAGAATAGGCCTACTTATTTTTTATGTGCAATTACTTCCCAAACTAAGTGTTGTATAACTATAACCAACATTAGAGCATGTGTGGACTAAATTTGGTGTGTCATTGAATATTTTTCATAATATAAAATGTGCAAAAGCAGTGTAGTATGACCAGTGGGTCACCATTGATGTGTAAACTGAATTGGGTGGCACTACAGTTTGTAACATTGAAGTAAATTACTATTTTTTGTATTTTTGACTATGAGTTGATGCTGTAGTCATTTCTTGGGTTATATTGCACTTTGCAGACGGTCCCTTCGGACTTGTCTCAGCCGACTGCTCATAGATCCATTTAGACTATATTATAAAGCTGGTTTTGAGGAGATTTGGGTTGTAGCTTGTCTAGGTTACTGTGATTGTAATTAGATGTAGTTTGTGTTTTAACAACGTTTAACTCAAGAATATTGATCAGGGAAGTTCGATAGCCTATGTATATTATTGCCAACTTCACTGAACTCCTTATGACTGACCGCTTTTCTTTATATTTGAGTCCAAGTTCAAACACTATGAAACGCTCCATTAACGTACGGAGCTCTGAAACACTGCCAGCGGGACATTAAACAGGAAGTGTCTGTCCGAGCTCACAACAGTGTTTTGCGTGGGAACGCAAATATCTTTGCGAGGGAACGCAAAAGTTTTGCAAGGGAACACAAAAGTTTTGCAAGGGAACACAAAAGTTTTGCGAGGGAACGCAAAGTTTCTCTGGGGAACGCAAAAGTTTTGCAAGGGAACGCAAAAGATTTAAAAAATAATAATTCTCCATTATATCCATGCGACAGACAACCTGATATCAGAGCTATAACCCTCATGATTTCCATCATATCGAAGTATTAATCAATAGATACCATTATACTTACAAGGTCATAGACAATCCGATTATCCAATTATTAAATTACACGCAAGGTCAAAGGCGACAATGTCATCGAGAGGGCAGGGGCAAGGCCCATCAATCATCATTAATTATAGGGCCATCAGTCATTTTGACACATGGTATAGGGCAGGGCTATTCAATTGGCGGCCCGTCAATCATCTCCATCCGGCCCAACGGCACCAACCTCCCTCCTCTTTTCCTGGCGGTGCGGCTAATTTAGTTTGATACGCACTTCGATTGACCTGAGAAACGTTTTACGTGCAAATATTTCAGCAGTTATTATATGTGTCCCGAATTTATGGGTGCTTTCACATCTGTAGTTCGGTTCATTTGGTCCGGACCAAGGGAGAGAAATTATACTTTGTAGCATTTTTCAGGCGTTTTGGTTCCTTTTCACACCACACTGATTACTCTGGTCCGAATCAGTTGATGAAACGAACCAAAATGCAGTCACATGACAACATCCACATCACTCATTGGCCAGATGGGTCTTGAACGTATTTTCATAACTGCACTTCGATTGTCAGAATTAACGTGCGGGAAAATTCCAACAGTACTCCCGGAAATAAACAAAGAGGAGGAAAATCCGGCAGACAACGCGCCGGTTTTTACTATGGAGAGACGACTGCGTGGGCTGATTGTATCCCTGGTCATAGTTTATTATATAGTTTCCACTTTAGGCAAACAAGAACTTTTTAGAATGAAGCGATGATGCGGCTTGAAAATGTTTTATGCAATGCACGCGGCGAGTCACTTCAGGAGGAGGCGACGCGTGCATTAATGTTGCTAAACAATGACATAATGCACAGCGCGGCTGACTACGGCAGCTGGTTTAGTTAAAAAATGCGCAGTTCTTTGGCAGTTAGGTCTGTTCGGGGTCGGATCACGTTCTCACCACAAACGAACCGCTCCAGAGTTCGTTTGAAAGCATACCGAGACCACCTCTTTGAGGAGGTCTCGGTACGCTTGTTTGGTCCACTTTTGGTGCACACCCGAGTGCGATTGCTGCATTCACACCTGCCCAAACGAACCGCACCAAAGCTGAAAACGAACTCTAGTGCGATTCAACCGAACTAAATGAGGCAGGTGTGAAAGCACCCTATGTCAACTGAACCAGCGATACCAATCATTCGTGAATGAATCATTCTTTTGGTTCATTCTATCTAAACGCGCTTGCATAACAGTCTAAAACTATTCAGATTAATTCGGATCGCTCCGTCACTGAATCATTTGAAGCGGTTTCTCGGTCAGTACAGTAACAACAACAGTGCTGTTTTCAGTTATTTCACTAGTTGTTTCAACACGGCCAAGGACAGAGTTGCGTTTACTCCCGGTCCCGGACACTATTATTAAACAGCGTTGCGACAACCAGTGGGAAGCGTTTCAGTCCGACAGAAATCTCTCTGTTACAAACCAAAAATCACTCGATGATTTAACTAGTATTAAATCGGATGAAACAGCCTCAACATTTCCAACAAGACTGATGAGGAAAGCAGGAGAAACTAGAAGACTTTAAATCCCCTAATCACCCTTAAAAACATTTACCATGGATGTACAGTAGTAATTTACCATGTGTTGGGCAGAAATGCAATATTTATATTGAATACTATGTAGTAATAAATAAATAAATATAGTAAATATATATATTTACTATATTATATAGTAAGTAGGCTATAATAGTAAATATAGTGATTTATATTGCATATATTGCATTATATTGATAATGCGGCCCTCGAATGAAGCTTATTGCCCTGGTATAGGGTAATAACTACTTATCATAATGTGTTGTAACAGGATATACTCTTCAGAAGATCCTGTAAACTGATGGAGTTGGAAACGATTAAGAAGAGTACAGAGAATGACTAGGCCAATAAGAGAGAATTGGTATGTCTTTAATATATTCACTGTAAATGGATAATACATTTCTAAGCTACGTCATTACTTCAGGTTGAATGATTCTTCTGATTGGCTAAGAAATAGATAAACACACATTTTCCACACATAGACAGATAAACTGAAGGATATCTCCATCGATTATGCAGCTGACACTCGGACGCTAAAGTTAGGCACGTCGTGACCTTCACGGGTCACAGATCTGGGTCTCTGGGCGCCAGCTTGTCCGGAACAAGAAGTCAATAAATCTCCAATAATGCCACTTGTTCCTTAAACTGTAACAAAGAATACGAACAGAGACAGAAACACAGCTTGTTCAGGCTTGAGAAGACTCTTACCAAAACAAACAGATAACATGTTCTTTCTCTCAAGGAGAAGACACTTTAATATTGAACAGTAAAGTAACTAAGAAATTGTTACTTAAACTATGAATTTCAATTACCCCTATCACCACAGCTGTCAGGGTACCCTAGGAAAGCAGATGGATGTATTGACACGTCTAAACGAGTCCATAATTCATTTCTGGAAGCAGGGCTAAATGAGCAAGTAGCCTACTGGTACTGCATTCCTGGCATTGATCCAGACTCTGTCACCTCTTAGATATTTAATCATAGACTGTAAAAAACATGGACAAAGCGTCTGTGATGTCACCCATAGACTTTCTGAATAACGGTTTTGAGGCCGTTTATGGGGGTATGAGCGTCGCCATGTTTGAAATTCTTTGGCTTTGTGTGAGACTGAGCCGGCCGGTGGACGCGCAGCGGCAGCTCTCTGTAACGTTATGATCGACTGGCAGACTAGGCTAGCTACTACATTCATTGCAAAGCTGCTGAAGAGTACAACCCATTTTAAATTACATGCTTGTTTCACATTCTTTTTGTGACACAGAAAACATCTCAACAATTTCTGAAAGTGAACAGTGTTTTACTGTAGCATAAGACGTGTTATTTTAACATCAGTGTAAAGCACAGCGTTTAGGGTTTCATGTTATCCTACATTAGGTTTATTTAACAACAGAAGCCGAATAATCAAATGTAAAAATAAAACACCTTAGTTTTCACTGTATGAATTAAATATATACTGATTCTTAATAAAGTTACATCAGCCAAGAGCAGTGAGTGATTTTCTCTGTCTTTTGTTCATGGACCCCAGTTATTGCAAGCCGTTGCGATATGCATATGCATAGGCAGACGCATTTAGTGTTTCAAACGTCAGTTATAACCAGATAAGTTAGCGTCCGAGGTACTTTACCTATGGACCATAGGTAAAGTACCGCGGACAATAACTTATCTGAGGCGATTTAATGCTAACTAATGCAGTGCCACTGCCCACAAACATTGATGCTAAATAGTGCTAACTAACTTACGTGAAATAGTAGTGGAATGTCACTTACCGGAAGAAAATGGATCGAAGTATTCCTACAGTGTCGGTCAGTGCAGTTTATAGCAAAGCAACCCATTTTATGTACGATATTTCAATACAAATGTTCAGAAAGGATAGAGAGGTGGTATGATGTGTTGTGTCAGATCATGGCCGATACGTCAAATTTCAGGAATTCCACTCGGCGTTATCAGCTGTCAATCAAGCTGTCAATCAAAGTTAACCACGCCCTTATTTGTCATACATTTTATATCTAAATACGATCTAAACTAACGAGTTAGAAAAAAATTCACCCCCCTCACAGTTGTCAGGCACTCAGAACCTATCATCCAGGTGGATGCTGCACATTGGTGGTGGTTGAGAAGATTCCCCCCATCTATGTAAAGCGCTTTGAGTGTCTAGAAAAGCGCTATATAAATGTAATGAATTATTATTATTATTATTATCGCAAAATACAATAAAAGTCCATGGGACCAACCTGTAAAAGCATGAATTTGTGCTGTGAAAACGGACATTTTAACATGGGGTCTATGGACATTTGCTCCCTTTTGGGACCTGCCCCTAGCGGATTTTCGATGTATTGCAGTTTTTCGCACTCCCGGGTAGGCTTCATTTTTCAGATGAGAATGTTGCCGTTTATATTTAATACAAATATTAAAAGAAAACATGAAAAGAAAATTTTTGGTAATCACACTCATATAATGTAAGAGGGAAACCCTTGTGAAAAAAAGTGCACTTTAGTGTACTTTTATAAAGTGTACTTATTACACAAATAATAGACTTTAAAGGTATACACTTAAGTGTGAATTAAATGCAATATTTTCGGCGCACTGAATGCACATTAAGTATAATTCATTTCAAATATATCATATATTAAGTTCAAATAAAATGCAATAAGTTGTCATTAAGAGTGATTTTTTGGTACAACTTAATTGGTACTTTAATACAACTTTATATTTACTTTCATAATTGCTTCTAGTCTATTTAAAATGTATTTAAAGTGCACTGCTCAATGCACTGACAAGCAATTAATGTAAACTAAAATGTACTTTAATGTCACTTAACAATACACTTAAATGTGAATTAAGTGTAATGTTTTCGACAAACTTATTGCATATTATATGTAATTGATTTAAAATGTATCACAGATTAAGCTCAAATTAAATGCTATTAGTTGATATTAAGAGTGATTTTTTGGAACAAATTAAGTGGGATTTTAATACATTTTTATATGAACTTTGACATATGGTAAAAGTGTACTTCCAAATATACTGACAAGCAATTAATGTCAACTAAAATATACTTTAATGTAATATACATGTACACTATTATATAATTAAATACATTTGTAATAAAAAAATAATAAAGATGCAATTTATTTCAAATTTGGACAAAAAAGTCTTAATAACCTAGCTACAATCAACACAAATTAAATTTAAAACCCTCTACATTTACTGACAAAACAATCTCTAAAATAAATACATAAAAACCTTTCTGTTGATGCACAAGAAAAAACCCAAGAAACAAACAGTTACAACACTTTAAAGGGATACCGTAGTTCACTTTAAAATGAAAATTCTGTCATTATATACTCACCCTCAAGTTGTTTCAAACCTGTATGAATTTTTCTTCTGCTGAACACAACGAAGATATTTTGAAAAAAGTCAGTAACCAAATAGTTAATAATAGACCAAACTGGTCCCATTGACTTCCATGGTATTTATGTTTCCTACTATGGAAGTCAATGGGACCAGTTAACTGTTTGGTTACTGACATTCTTCAAAATATCTTCCTTTGTGTTCAGCAGAAGAAAGAAAGGTAACACTTTAATAATAACTGGACACTATTATTCATTAGTTAAGCATGAGTAAACAGTTAATGAATCATTTATAAAGCATTCATAGACATTAATAAGAAGTTTCTAAATACAGCTATAAATGCTTTTTTCTTGATTTATAATCTATAATGTGTTTAATAATTGTATTTTCATACTTTGTTAATGATCAATTAATAATTTCTAAATGAAGTATAGCATTATTTACAAACCAGTTATTTAAGAGTTGTCAGTGATTCATAAGATCACTTAAGTGTAAGTTGAGGGTGAGTATATGATGACAAAATTTACATTTTAAAGTGAAATATCCCTTTAACTCTCATTTAGAAAGAGTCTGGAGGGCAATGATGCTTATATGCACAATCATTTTCTCCCTCATACAAAGGTAACTAAACCTATCATCACAGAAAACATTTTTGTGTTTTTACATTTTCAGAAAACATCATTCTGTATGATTTATAAGATTGTTTCCATGTAATTTACTGGTATTACTATACTTTTGGGGTAATTTGATCCCCATAACCTAGGGATTACCAGTACAAACATCATTTTAGAAGCAAACACCAAACATCAAACACACAACCCATGAATTAATACAAACAAAATGTGATGTGACGTTATACTGCAAAATGTGAACACTAAGATTCAAACGGGTAATGATTTACAAAAAGGTAATATTAGTTAACTCCTTCAGTTAACATGAACTAAGAATGAATAATACTTTAAGAATTTATTAGTCTTAGTTAATAGTAATTTCAACATTTAATAAAGCATTATTATATTCAAACGTTTTAAAACGTATTAAAATTATAATGTACTGTGAACTCGCATGAACAATGACTACCAATTGTATTAACTAACTTTAACAAACTATATTTGAATTAACTAATATTAACAAAGATTAATAAATACTTTTTAAAAAATGCTCATTTTTAGATCATGTTGGCTAATACATAAACTAATATTAACAAATGAGACCTAATTAAAGTGTTACCGAACCTGGTTAATTTTAGCTCTTAAACCTTTTCATAGCACCAACATTAAACAGGACAAAATGCTTACTTCAGCATTACAGTGAATATAAGTTTGTCTAAAAACAAAAAACAAAACAAAAACGGAAGAAATCCAAAGGCACAAAAATAAAAAGAAAACCAAAATCATTTGTCACCAAATGTTTTGAAGTAGTTGGAAAGTGCTGTTTATGCCAATGTCCCAGTGCTCTCCAAAGTAAATGTGAATGGAAATGTTCCAAATAGGCAGGAAAATCAGAAAAAATACCTTGAGAAAAAAAAGAAAAGTGAATGAAACCATTTGTTTATAACACAGATCCAGTCCATTATTATATTTGGCTCAAATGAATCAGGGTATCTGCACATTTTTTAACAGCAAATTTAATGACTTTTAAGACCTTTTTTAAGGCCTCTAAAAGGCAAATTTAAGACTTTACCCACGACAAAAAAAAAAAAAAAAAAAAACCAGGAAAATGTTCAGCACTAATTGACTAAATGACAGTGTTAATTTTGGCAGCCATTTTTGTTTTAGTCTTCAGATGAAAATGCTTATTGGTCTTAGTCACATTTTAGTCATTTTGTCTTTCATAGTTTTAGTTGACGAAAAGTCATTGCATTTTTAGTCATTACTTTTAGTCAAACTTCAGTTACCGACATTAATTTTGGTGGCTATTTTATATGTAGTCTTTAGACAAAAAAAGTCATAATTTTTCGCTTTAGACCAATTCAATTAAGCTTATGAGAAATTTGAATCAAGGTAACAGGCTGTATTGACATTGCACTCTTTAGCGCAGTAGCACTTGTGCAATTCTACATATCCCTGTTCCTTAGTTCAGTGGTTCTCCAATTTTTTTGAGTGCCGTAACCCCTCTTGCAGGGGCTAGGGACAATATTTGCCCCCTTTAATAAAAAATTTTCAGTACATTTTTTACCTTTATAAATACTATAAATAATGCTTTAAATAAAACAATGTTCAATAAAATATGCAATGATGGTAAAAACGAAGTGATACTTTTAAATATTATATTAAAATCACCAGTAGGTGGCGGTAAGTCACTGTATTTATGAGTGAGTCATCGAGTCATTCATTCATCAGTAACATCAGTAACATCAGTGGCTGTATTTATGAACGGGTCATTGTATCTCACGATTCGATCAAAGCCACAGATTCGTTCTCGAATCACCGCTGTGTGCTGCAGTTCAGCTGTGGCTTTCGTTGCAAAATAGCAATAATAAGCAATAATATGATCAACATTAAAAACACTGCTGGATATCAGAATGCATTTTGATCGCAGATTTAGTCGCACAAACATCGCAAGCGGCTCGTGACAGAACACAGACCAACTGTATGACACTTTAATTAATTTAAGTAGAAAATCTCAAATGAAGATCACTGAACTCCAGCTACTTGTCTGTGTTTTCAGATCATCCGCGCTTCTTCAGCAGTGTAGAGAGAGAGCGCGCGCATGGTTGCCAGATACTATTGACAAGACCGGGTAGAAAACGTGTTCTTTTAACAGAAAAGTTCTGACTGGGGATTTAAATTATTTAAATCTGGCAACCGTAAGCATGAACGCTCGTACGGATGACGAGTCGGACAAGAAATGTAAGGTCCCACATGAAATTTAAGACCTCCTTATCGGAAATTTCAGATTTCAAGACATTTTCAGGCCTTAAAAAAATTTTTTTTTATTTAAGACGTTTTAAGACTTTTTAAGGACCCGCGGGGACCCTGTGAATGAAAGTGATAGATATTTGCGCTTTAAAGTTTATATACACCTTGCAATATCTGCAAAATGATAATAATTTTAGCAATAAGAGGGAACACAAAAATGGTTATGTTCTCTTTTTATTTAGTACTACCCTGATGAAGCAGTTTATTCTGCAAGGTGTATGTAAACTTTTGACTGCTAACTGTTGATAACTGTGATGTGATGAATTACCTCAGTCATCAGGGCCACACCGTAGTGGAAATCTGGGCAAGGTTCCTTTCCCACAAACACCAGGACTCCACTGACCATGCCATCTCCACTGACACTGGGCTTAAAGTCATTAAAAATACACTAAAAAAAAATAATTCATTGGATGAACTCAATTTAGTTGTGGGCAGGATTTCCATCCAATAAATATATGTAGTCCCAACTCAAACTGAGTACATCCATTCAACAGAATGTAAATCAGTCAGCCTAACTCATTTGTATCAAATAGATGCAAAAGAATATAAACGAGTGAGGCTAACTTATTTTTATCAAATACTTACAACAGTATGTAATTAAGTTAGCCTAACTAACTTTACCAAATACAGCTGAAATAAAATAACTACATTAACTAAATGAAATTGATTTACATTTGTCCAACTCAAACTTACATAATTATTGGAAAGCAAATTATTATCATCAATTAAATATATAAATCACTTTTCATTTGACCCATTAACATACACAAGACAAACCTGGTTGATGTTTTTTATTTTATTTTATTGAAATACATTTACATTTGAACTTAATTTACTTAGAGCCCCTCCACTCAAAAATGTTTTTCTTCCTGTTGGATGTTCGGATCACATAAATCCCCATGACTGTGGTTGCTATGTCCCTTTCTGCATCCTCGGTCGCCGGTGCCTGAACACCACAAACACAGAAAACACAGCAAGTGTTTAATAAAGATGGACAGAGAAATAAGAGGATATATAGTGATGCAGGGCTCCACAGGTGATGGCGACAGATATAAAAATACATCTAGAAAAGCATTTGTCCATTATCAACAGCACAACTTCATCCCACAGGCCAACAGTACTCTAAACAACCTCCCCACTCCAAGCGCACACACTCACACTCCCCCCTAAACTAAAAAAACATGTACGATCACTTGTCTACACCAGTACATAAGAACATCTCTGTAGGGCTCTGTCAATATAAATAGTGTGTAATGAGAGAAGTAAGAGGGAGTAACAGTTCAACACTACATGACAAACATATTGTGATGAATTTACCAGATATTCTTTGAAGAAGGTGTCTGGATCTTCATTGAGGTAGATGATGAGGCATCTCAGGATACACTCCCTCCTGGTGTTGATGTTGTCACGCTGAAGCAGGGGTGAAAAATGAGACACAATTTAGCCAAATGTGGTTGTTATGGTGACAGGGAAGGAGCAGGTTGTCTAATTAAGATCAGAGGGTCATTTCAGTCTAAACAGGATGCCTAACCCCTAAATGCCCCCAACAAGCAAGTTGGCAGTTTTCTTGCATGTTTTACATTGGTGTGTGAGTGTATGATCCAAATAAAATAAAATAAACATAATATTTGGATGAAAGCACTATACTAGTAAGCCATCTATAAAGTGTTTAAATAAGCAACTATGGACAATAAAACCTTACAATAACCACCTCAATACATGCAAAGGGATGTTAGATGCATTTCGACTAACCAAATCTGTGATAGACAGGACTTCCTTAATCCTCTGCCCCTTCACTCCTCCTTTGCTTTTAAAGATCTGCATCAGCTTGTTTGAGAAGTGGTCCAGCTGTGACATGAACTTTGACTGCAGTGGCTTGGTGGTGATCCTCATAAACTCTGCATTTACCTGAAAAATAAACTAAATACAGCCATTAAAATGTGTTAATTACCACCATCACATGACAATGATGCAAATCATTTTGTGCTAGCATTGAGCAAGTAATGTTAGTCTTATACCTACCATTAATAGGAGGTTGCCACAAACTGCTTTTCAACTTAAACTGCAAAAGACGAGATGCATATATTAGAGGTGTGAGCAATGGAGGAAATACTCTCCAATAAAGTAATTATTAATTATAGTCAAACACGTTAGTACATAGGTAAATATTGTAGGTTGAAGTAGAGCACCTATTAATATGAATGATTTTTAAGTTAACATGCAATACAGATCCAGATTTAACTACTGTGACTGTAAAAAATCTTAAAATTAAATAAAACCACGTATTCTTTTCAATTAATGATGTATGCATTCTTTAGAACTACTTGCATACATTATTCTTTCAAGCAGACATATTTATTTGTATGAATTAAATATAATTAATAAATTATTAAAGCTATTAACAAACAGTGAATGCTTTTTTCTTTTTCTTTTGTTACTTGATCAAAATTAAGGACACAGACCGCATTAAGTTTATTACCCACTGTCACTTTAAGACATCGAATCCAATTGCACTGATGCACATCTGATACACTCACAACCGTTTTAGACATAATGTCTGTGTATTTGTCCATTCAGACATGAAAGAGAGCTCAGTTTAGGACTCGCGCGCTGTGTGTGCGTACAGAAAACGGTACTGAATAGAATCTTTTTTGCGTCGTCACTCTTATTCAGATCTATGTGTCTGCTCTACTCATTCTCCCAGACGTTTTCACTTTTTTCCTATAGTATCCAGCTGCAGACCCGCAGCACCACCAGTTTCAGAACCCCAGCGCCAGAACCGGAAGTAAGGGGCGGAGCTTACGTTCTAACACCAGCGCCAGAACCGGAAGCAAAGAGTATAGAAGTAACAAGAGGCGAAACTCCGTTGCAGTTTTGACAACAGTCGCTAGATGACGCTGCTGTAGCGCTGCCGCCATTTTGGACTGAACCAACGGCTTTAGCGTTAGCACAACTACAGCAGTATGGCTGGACATAATTGGAAACAAAGAAAACAGTGTTCTTTAAAGTATTTTTTAAAGTTTGAGCATGAAATACAGACACAGATTTAGCACTGTGACATAAAATAATATCTTAAAATTAAATAAAAACACTTCTCCTATAGAAGTCTCTTTTTTCTTCAGTGAATGATTGTGCAGTCTTTAACTTACATATGCTACATTAGCCTATTCTTTATTCTTTCAAGGATAAATATTTTATAGGCCTAAATTAAATATAATGAATCCGTATTAAAGCTATTAAAGAGCAGTGCTTTTCTCTTTTTATTTTGTTGTTAAATAGCCTATACTAGACGGCATTAGGTTTAGACCGAGTGTGCAGATCCATTGCACTGTGATGCACATCAGAGTCTGTAAAGTTCTGTAAAGACTACATGCGTTTACGTGAATACTCTCCAAAACGGACATTTAGACATAATGTTGTGTGTATTTGTCCATTCAGGGGCGAAAGAGAGCTCAGTTCAGTCCTCGCCCGCTGTATAGCTGTCTATGAGCAGGGCTGCACTCGTTGGGTCGGGTGTGTGTGTGCGTGAAAAAATACCGAATAAAGCTCTCTTTCGCGTCGTCACTCTTATTCAGATCTATCCATATGTCTGCTCTTCTCTTTCTCCCAGACATTTACATTTTTAACGATTTATGCATTAAAAGCGCATGCCCACTCCTGTCCCGCCGGGTATCCGCTCGTTACAATTCAAATGTGCGCATCTTCCACAAACGCAAATCAGTTCTGAATGGATCTCTTCCCCAATTGTCCCTCCCTAACATTTCGTCTACATTTTATTTGTTGTCAATACATTTTCGTCATTTAATTAAAATGGGTTTCATT
The DNA here is from genome assembly GCA_031834385.1 of Semotilus atromaculatus. NCBI lineage: Eukaryota > Metazoa > Chordata > Actinopteri > Cypriniformes > Leuciscidae > Semotilus > Semotilus atromaculatus. The sequence continues at coordinate 16,239,002 of JAULUF010000040.1, forward strand.
TAGTTATCGTCTCGTTTTCCTCTGTGAAAAAAAATTCAAAACGAAAATAACACGGGCCCCTTTCATTCACTGTTCATTGTGGTTTGGATTTTTCAAGGAATTTGTCAATCATTTCATGAGGAACATGGGCTGTTGTGACTGGTGTTGTAAAATTGTGCTCTGTATGAAAACGGGAGTTATCCCCAAGTTATTGGGGTAAATAAATTTGATTTGACAGATTTGACCATTTGACAGATAAGCTCTATGACGAAACTGTTTAAATTATAAACCGAACCATAAGCATTATTTTGTCGTACATTATTCAACACGCCGTTTTAGTTTAGGCTATAAAGATATTAAAAACTAGAAACTAACTATTTAGTTCCCTTTACCGCTTTTGAATTGGATGAAATCGCGTTCAATTCTATGACAGCTGTGCTGCGTTCAGTCCAAGATGGCGGCGCTGCAGCTCTGCGCATGGATGCGTTTGTTGCAATGGAACGTTCTATTGAGTTTCGCCTCTTGTTACTTCTATACTCTTTGCCGGAAGTGAGGGGCGGAGCTTACGTTCTAAACCGAGTAACGCCACCTAACGTTTTGGAGCAGGATTTGCTTAGACACGAAACGTCATGCTTTATACTAGTGTTGTAGTTCTCGAGACCGGTCTCGAGACCACTTTTTGATGGTCTCGGTCTCGGACTCGACCGCATTTGGTCTTGGTCTTGTCTCGGTCTCGGACTTTGAGGACTCACAACCCGCTGGTTGTGAATTGTGCTAAAATACGTTTAAAAAAGAAAAATTTTTTGTGTCATGTAGTGTGGGGCGCTGGTCTTGGTCATGGTCTCGGTCTCGCCCTCCCTCGGTCTTGGTCACGACTTGGTCTCGGCCCCTAAAAGTCTTGGTCTTGTCTCGGTCTCGATACACTCTGGTCTTGGTCTTGTCTTGGTCTCGGGTTAGGTGGTCTTGACTACAACACTACTTTATACATACCGGTATGTTATAATGAAACATTAAGGTACAGAAACATTGGGCTTCACCATATTTTTAATATCGTGGTCCGTTGTATGCATTTATATTTACTATGGTTCTTTCTTTTAAATAACTTTGACAATGTATTTACCTACATATTGTAAATACAGTTGTTATGATAACACATTTATTTCTATTTGTATATAGGACTGACAGTTAAGCTAATTGACACTACCAATCAGGTATTTCAAATAATTGTAAACTAGCATTAGAGAAAATGCCACAAACTATTGTAAAGTGACACATACCATTGTTAAATGAATTATGAAAACTGGCACCAATCATTCAGAAGTGTGCTGGACCTTTACTGGCTTTTCACAATGCAGAGTAGTGTACGTACATCTGTAGATCATATGTCACAAGTGAAGGAAGTGTGTTCCCCCCCGGAACAATATCAGTGAAACACAGAGCCGGTTCCGCTTGTTATTGGTTTCCATGACAGCGGCAGCTGATGAGGCAAATGGTATCAGGTGCAGGCGTTTGGCGTGAGGATCGGCGATAGGGCTCCGGGGCTGGATGAAACAGTTAAAAGGAAAGGGAAGAGGGAATTGAGTGTGGTACTCCTGTGGCTTAAGGGTGCAACAGTGATTTGTGTGAATACACGCTGGAAACGTGAACTGGATGGGAAGTGGGAGAAGAGTGGAGATACAGTCAAGACTGGAGAACACCATCATTTCTGAGAGGAAGTTAAGTAATAAAGCATCAGATCTGTGTGAATGCATGCCTTGCACTGAGTTGAATAAGGAATTGTGAAGTGTATTGATCACGAGTGTAACTGTCACTTAAGAGTGTGGACTGAGTCATCATTGAGATCCTGATATCTTCATGTGTGAGAGAGTATTGAAGACGCTGTTTTCCATGCTGTGAGAAATCATCTTCATCTCTTCATCTTCTGAGTGCTGATTCAACATAACAGTGGGAGGATTGACTATTGGGTGAGTGCTGGCCTTATTGCACTGAGAGTGGATATGCAGTGCCCGAATTGAAGTGTCACACAGTATTGGACTTGACGTGGAGTTGCAGTGTGTGTGTATATAGCTCTCGTTCCGATACTGAAGAGAGTGTGTTTGCCCCGTATTACTTGTTGTTACTACTGGCCCTCAAATAGTAACAAAGTAAGGCAGGAGAAAGTTCGGCAAACAAATGTCTAAGGATTTATTTGTTAAGTCCAGAAGTTTACATTTGTATACATACAACAATTCAAACACAAAGCAAAGCCGGTCTCTCCCGCCCTCTAACGCCATGTGCCATGCCCGTCTCTCAACTCCTCCTCAACCCCTTTATGCCTATCAGCTGGGACACGCCTCGCGCGCCGGCACACCCCATCAATTAAGCACAAGTAGTAACCTAGGATAACAACAAGACACGAAACAGGAGAAATACAGAAATACAGACAATCACTGGATGTAACACCCCCCCCCTTAAAAAACGGGTCTTGGAGGCATTGCTACACCACCCCCATAATGTGCATAACACTACAGGAAACTTAGTATCCTGGTGTTAAGAGTGAAAAATTAGTGCAGAAAAATGTGCAACACACCCAAAAAATATATACAAAACACACCATACTCTATACAAATTTTGTAACCCCGTTATTCAGACGCAACTCACAACTGTCCAACTTCTGTAATCCGGGCCCTGGAATGACAGAAGAGACAGGGAAGAAGACAAAGGATAACAACAGCAAAACATTAAGCAGCGGGAGCACGAGATAAGGCATCCGCAATCACATTATCTATGCCTTTAATGTGACGAATATCCAAATGGTATGGTTGCAGAAAAAGAGCCCATCTCATTAGGCGCTGATTTGGATTCTGAAGTGAGTGCAAGAACGTTAACGGATTATGGTCACAAAAGACCACCAAAGAAAAGGCACCAGCTACATATACATCAAAATGTTGAAGCGCCCAGATTAACGCCAAAGCCTCTTTTTCAATGACAGCATAATGTGCCTGATAAGAAAGAAACTTTCGAGAAAAAAAAGAAACCGGACGATCAACACCGTTTTCATCTTCCTGGAGCAAAACAGCTCCAACTCCTACCTGACTAGCGTCAACTTGCAGCTTAAACGCCCGGTCCAACTGCGGTGCTGCAAGTACAGGAGAGGAGGTTAAGAGAGCTTTAACGGCCTCAAAGGAAGACTGGCAAACGGGTGTCCAGGTATACTTAACACCGGACTTAAGTAGATCAGTTAGCGGAGCAACAACCGACGAGAAATTTGGGCAGAAACAACGATAGAACCCCGCCATACCTAAGAACCTCATCAACTCCTTTTTATTTATAGGTGACGGATACTGATCTATGGCCAAAATCTTAGCACGAATGGGACGCACTTGTCCTTGGCCTACCACCTTTCCCAGGTAAGTTACCGTCGCCCGCGCAAACTCACACTTTGCGAGATTGATAGTTAAGTGAGCCTGGGCAAGGCGTTGGAACAGAGCTCTAATAGAGTCCAAGTGTTCACCCCAACTGTTACTAAAGACCACCACATCGTCTAAATACACTGCACAACCCTCTAGACCAGCGACCACGGTGTTCATCAGTCGCTGGAAGGTGGCAGGAGCATTTCGCAACCCAAAACTCATTACCTTATACGAGAATAACCCTTGCGAAGTGATAAAACTGGACACCTCTCTTGCACGGTCAGTCAAGGGCACCTGCCAGTAGCCCTTAAGGAGGTCAAATTTACTAACAAATGTCGCGGCACCAACCTGGTCTACACAATCCTCTATACGAGGTAACGGAAAACTATCTGGCTTTGTGACCGCATTAAGTTTCCGATAATCGGTGCAAAACCTAAAGGTACCATCTGGCTTGTTAACCAGAAGGCATGGTGATGCCCAGGCCGATGCAGAAGGTTCAGCCAGTCCAGTGTCGAGAAGGTACTCTACCTCTGTGTCGATGTACTTCCGCTTTTCTTGAGAAGCACGATAAAACCGCTGCCTAATTGGAGAAGCCTCACCAACATCTATATCATGTTCCAAGAGATGCGTCTGAGTCGGAGTATCTGAGAAGAGAGTTGGAAAGTCATTAATTAATTTAATTATCTCAGCACTTTTGTCCCCAGACAAATGCTGCAACAACTGTGGAAGTTGCATCAATGTCTCAGAATTGTGCAAACGCGCACGCAAAACCCCGTCATCAGGAGTTCTGATCTCCCCTTGCTCCTGCGCTGCCACCGAAGGAACAAGAGAAAAACCAGGAGACAAACTAGCATCACTTAGAGCCACAGGCTGTGCAACAGTTTTACTCTTAAATGAATCTGAACGTTGGTGATATGGCTTAAGCAGGTTAAGGTGACACAACTGAGTACTTTTCCTTCTATCCGGAGTGGCAATTACATAATTAACATCTGAAACCTTCTTGACAACCATATACGGTCCAGAAAATTTTGCCTGGAAAGGAGATGTCACAATCGGCAAAAGAGCCAACACTTTATCCCCGACTACCAAAACACGACGCGCTGTTCGCTTATCATACTGCTCCTTCATTTTAGACTGAGTGTTTGTTAACTTCTCACGGGCCAACCTCCCCGCCTCATAAAGACGTCTTCTAAAACCATTGACATAATCACACAAGGCTTTTGTAGGTTCTTTAAGATCCAAACCATCTTTTAGGACAGCCAAAGGTCCACGTACAGAATGGCCAAACACCAAATCATTAGGACTGAACCCTGTACTCTCTTGAACGACTTCCCTAGAGGCAAGCAACAGCCATGGCAAACCTTCCTCCCAGTCACGTCCCAACTCCATGCAATATGCACGGAGAAGCGACTTCAGTGTCTGGTGGAAACGTTCAAGAACACCTTGACTCTGAGGATGGTACGCAGAGGCTTTGTTGTGTTTAATATGAAGCTGGCGTAAGACCTGAGCAAAAACACGAGACATAAAATTTGAGCCTTGGTCAGTCTGGACAACTTTTGGTATACCAAATATAGAAAAAAACTGCGTAAGAGCTCTTACAATGGCCCTGGTAGTAATAGAGCGTAGTGGGTAGGCAGCAGGATAACGGGTTACCTGACACATTACGGTCAGCAAATACCTAGAGCCAGATTTAGCACCAACTAATGGCCCTACACAGTCCAACTGCAAATGTTCAAAAGGACCAGCTACAACAGGTATTGGATGCAGAGGAGCAGGCTTTATAACCTGATTGGGCTTTCCAGTCATCTGACAGATGTGGCAGGTTTTAATGTAGGCCGCAACTTCTTTCTTTAATTTTGGCCAATAGAAATGACGCATAATACGATCATATGTCTTTCTCACCCCTAAATGCCCCAACATGTCATGAGCAGTCTTTAACACCAGCTGTCGAATGGTGACAGGCACAACAACCTGAACCCATGATTCCCCCAGTGAAATGTTCGTTGCGGGTGTCCATTTCCTCACTAGCAGGCCATCAAGAACACCATAACCATGATCCACACTCTCAAAACAGTTAGCAGGAACAGCTCGCTCAAACAACGAAGACAGAGATTGATCTGTATGCTGTTCCTTGACTAGCTCTTCTTGAGAAAGAGTCAAGGGAAAATCTGTTAAAGCAAAGCTAACCTTTCCTGCAGCAGCCCTAACCTCCAGGTCCTCCACATCCGCACGACTAGCAGCACGAGTCACTGCACAAGCAGCAACCACCTGAGGAAATTCTCTAAAATCATCATCAGATTCATTCCCTAGCGGAGGAGAATCAGTCACCACAGGAATAGGGCTAGTCTGCCAAACACGGCCCCCAGCCAGATTATTCCCTAATATAACAGACACCCCATCAACAGGGAGGGCCGGGCGTACTCCCAACTCGACTTCCCCCTCTACCAACTCAGAGTAGAGCATAACCTTATGTAAAGGGACTTCTAAAGTACTAAGATCAATACCTCTCACCAATAGTGACCTCCCGGACTTTGAGGAAGAAGAAAATGGCAACACAGACTCCAAAATAAAGGACTCTGATGCTCCTGTATCACGCAAGATTTTTACAGGAAACTTCTCCTCATTGCCAAGTAGTGAAACAAAGCCATCTGAAATAAACGGAAGATAATCAGGCTTCAGTTTACTAAACACAACATCTGAATTACTAGGCGACACCGCCAAAGCAGCAGGTTTCACAAACGAAAAACGAGCTTTAGCTTTTGATTTCAGCACTGGACAGCTTCCTTTCCAATGACCTTTCCCTTGGCAATAACGGCATGTTTGCTCTGCATCAAACGTTATACTTGAGCGATCCTGACTTACTGGTAGAGGATTGACGTTTGGAGTATTATTACGAAAAAACCCCGCGTCTCTTTGTCCACTTACTGAACGCCCTCGTTCGCCAGAATGAGCTTTATGCGTTAGTTCGTACTCATCCACCAACACAGCAGCATCTGCCTCGTTTGTTGCCTGCTTTTCAGCAATATATATCGCAACTCGCTCCGGCAACGTGTTTTTAAATTGTTCCAAGACTATTAAGTCTGTCATGTTATCGACTGTTTGAACATTAGAGGCGACGCACCAGCGTTGATATTGTAACCGCAAATCTCTCGCAAACTCCACATTCGTTTGATTGAAACGTCTTCGCATACCTCTGAATCGCTGCCGATAGGCTTCTGGAATTAACTCAAATGATTTTAAAACGGACGTCTTTATGATTTCGTAGTCTTTCGCATCATCCACACTGAGAGCGGAGAACGCTCTCTGTGCTCTCCCCGTAAGAGTGCACTGCAGCATAAGAGCGCGATGTATATCAGACCAACCCTGTGCGTCTGCCACCCTTTCAAACAACAGAAAAAAAGTGTCCACATCATTCTCATTAAACGAGGGAAGAAGCCGTAAACTAGTGGAGATATCCAACTTCGAATCCCCTAAACCAGACATTCTCCCTTGTTTTATTAAATCCAAACGTTCAGCTTCAAGTTCAAGCTTTTGCTGCTCTAGTGCTCGTTTCGCACGTTCATTTTGTTCGTTTAGATGCAACCTGTCCATATGCATTTGATGTTCTAACTTACGATTTTCTAATTGTAAGAGCAACAATTCCTTTTGTTCAGCAAAGGTTAAGTTCCCAGCAGGACCTGACGTCGGAGAAACTGTATCACCATCATCTTCAGATACCTCGGGAGACGCTATCAATAAACCTTTAGCGCACAAGGCTTCATTCACTATCTTTTTTATCTCTTTTTTATATCGTTTACTTGTAAGCTCTATTTTATAATGATCAGCAAGTTCTATTAACTGTTCTTTTGTCAATGCATTTAACAAACCCTTTGAGGGTTCCTCTACAAAGGTTTTTACGAGTGACGCCATCCTTCAAACAATACAGACCCTATTATTAAGAACTCAAATCAATGTTTCTTATTACAGTCTGTATGATCTGAATAAAACAAACATGAGCCGGGTAGGCCAGCGATATTTTCAAAACGAAACAACCATTTCTCTTAAGCTTACAAAAAGTACCCCACACAATTTAACTAGACGCGGATCTTCAAACAGGCCTGCGGTGGGATGGATTAAACACCAAGCCCGCAGGAGTGGCTAAACAACCAGTAATCTGGCGATTTCTCCAATTCCTCGGTAGTACCCCCGAGACCAATGCTCTAGCCACAGACCCGTTCAAAAACAAAAAAAAACCACACGACCCAATAAACCGCAACCTACAATGTAAGCACAAAAAGAAAGGTTATGGCTTATTGATTAAATACATATCGCTGAACTTACCCACATGTCCAACATTTCCGTGTAGCCTCTGGTTACCTCCAACAAGACAACCAACATTAATATTAGTCCCAGAAACGCACAAGTCACAATAACGTTTAGGTTTAGCCACTGTCCGACCGCACAGCTTTTCCTCTGTTTACATTACTTGCAATCGCGCAAAAAACAACAACAACGCCAGCCTTAATAACGAAGACACACAAGCGAGCGTCCCCCATCAGCTTTCGATTACAATAGATACAGGCAAAATTGTTTTTAGACGAGCCCCCACTTTGTTACTACTGGCCCTCAAATAGTAACAAAGTAAGGCAGGAGAAAGTTCGGCAAACAAATGTCTAAGGATTTATTTGTTAAGTCCAGAAGTTTACATTTGTATACATACAACAATTCAAACACAAAGCAAAGCCGGTCTCTCCCGCCCTCTAACGCCATGTGCCATGCCCGTCTCTCAACTCCTCCTCAACCCCTTTATGCCTATCAGCTGGGACACGCCTCGCGCGCCGGCACACCCCATCAATTAAGCACAAGTAGTAACCTAGGATAACAACAAGACACGAAACAGGAGAAATACAGAAATACAGACAATCACTGGATGTAACACTTGTCCTGTCTATTCAGCTAGATGATTCTTCTGCTGCTGTCTTCTTGGGCGCTGCCTGTCTGAAAGAAGGACCCACCCTAGCCTCAGCGCCGTCCGCTTAGAGCCACACAATCCAGCCATAAGCCTGATCCTCCATTCTACAGAGGAGTGTGCCTGCACTTGTATAAATTGCTCTGTCTGTTCAGCTAGATGATTCTTCTGCTGCTGTCGTCTTGTGTGATGCCTGTCTGAAGGAGGGACACACCCTATCCTCAGTGCTGTCTGCTAGAGCCACACAGTCCAGCCGTAAGCCCGATCCTCCATCCTACAGAGGAGTGTGTCTGCACTTGTATAAATTGCTCTGTCTGTTCAGCTAGATAACTCCTCTGCTGCTGTCTTCTTGTGTGCTGCCTGTCTGAAGGAAGGACCCACCATAGCCTCAGCGCTGTCCGCTTAGAGCCACACAGTTCAGCCGTAAGCCCGATTCTCCATTCTACAGAGGAGTGTGCTTGCACCTGTATAAATTGCTCTGTCTGTTCAACTAGATGATTCTTCTGCTGCTGACTTCTTGTGTGCCATCTGTCTGAAGCAGAGGTTCGCCCCGGCCACATCGTGTCCACACAGCCATCCGCTCCAGCCGTAAGTCCTTGCCCCACGGTAAAGGGAGCGAGCTTGAAGAATTGTCTCCGTCTTGGAGTAGAGGATAACTCCGCTAACGACTGAACCCTGCTGAGAGAGAAAGAGACCCGAGGGACCCCTCACCTGTTTGCCCAGCGACGACACGGGAGTGTGCCCTGCCCGAAGGAGAAATACGTACCCGGCCACCCACCTGTCCTCCAGTGAGGCCCCTCCGCCCGCTTGCCTGCTTGGGAGGTATACGTACCCGCCACTCACCTGTCCAGTGGAAGAGTTCCCTTCTAGTCCCCAGTCTCGGTCCAGTCCTGTCCGGGCATCTGTCCGCCTGCATCACACCCAAGAAGTTTGACTTACCCAGACACTTACCTGCTGCTGGAACGGCAGTCGAACCCCTCGCCCTCTAGGGTCCAAAAGCAGGTCCCCCTTCCTGGAAAAAGATACAAACTCACATCAAGACTTTAATTTCCTTTTTAATATTAAATAAAGATTGTTCATTTTAATTCTACTTGTCTGTCTGGTCTCTGGTACGCTCCTCAGGGTGGTCCTGGGTTTGAGGGGTGGGTGCAGTCTGGCTTGGCCCCCCCGACCTGTGACATTAGTATCAAAGCTTTTTTGGTGGAAGGGCCAGTGATAATTTCATCACAAAGAACAGTGGTTTTGTTCATCGCCTGATCCCTGGTGATGAGATTTTAGCAGATTCACCATCATAGATATATTGCCTCCAGGAGTGATGGTGCGTTCATGTTCTATGGTAAATACCAAAAACTGACGTGGAAAATGCGCATGAACACCACCTCATGTGGTATTTTCCACTAGGCAGCTCGTAGAATATTTTAATGCACGAGTTGCCGAGATGAGAACCTTTGACCTGTTCAAAATGGCGGAGAGCAAAGCAAGAGTCATAAATGGTAAGCATTGTACACAACTAAACGTTTTTTTGGTACTGTTAGCGGCTAGTTTTTGTAACCTATACAATGTTGTGTCATTAACAATTGTAATATAATGCGTTAACACTCAGTGTCAGTTTTAAAAATACCGTTATGGTTTGGTTTTACCTACCCAGAGCAGGTGCTATCTAGCAGTCAATAGGAGCCTCCTAATAATGAGCGGTCAGGCAATTTACTCGCGTGAATTTTGTCTGTAGTTTACGCCAGCGACAGCATGCTTTATTGGGACCAGGAGATGACCCAGCCCATAATTCAAACGCTCTATCAGCGGGAAGGAGAAAGTACCCTGTACATGGACCATGATTTCGCCACTGCTCTGCAAATAGTTCCCCCCGTTTCTGTTTCTGAAACAGGTGTGTACCCGCTTACATGACGAAATGCAGTTGCAGCCAGCCACGGCTCCTCATTGTCTGTAATATTCCCTTGGTTAATCTATTGCATTAGGCTATGTTGAAATGCACCAACCTGTTAAATATGAATAAGGTAATTGCAGACACGCTTGAAAAATAACTTGCATGTAATTGCCTATCTATCTATCTATCTAAATTATTTAACTATATATCTCAATTAATTATTTTTCAATCTATCTATCTCAATTATTAATTGTTCTCATCTAGATAAATAGATAATAATTACAGTACACTACAGCAGAGCTGCCCCAGAACCAGGGTTTCACCAGGGACCAGACCCTTTTTTTTGATTGACCTGATGCGCCAACATCTAATGAAAGATGACAGTGAACTTCCTCACAACCTCGCTGAACTAAACTCCAGGATCAAAATGTCCAGGGGGAAGAAGCAATCTTTCTGGCAGGAAATTGCGGCAAAGTTGATGTTTTGATGTAGACAAGGTGTCCAGAAAGTGGACCACCCTGGAAGATGCATAAAGAAGGCAGTAGACAACAATGCATCCACAGGGAAAGCTCCTACCAGGTTCCAGTTTTTCAAAGAAATGGGAGAACTTATTGGGGGGCATCATGACGTCGATTGCAACCCTTGATGTTCGGCAACTCTTCTACTGAGGAAGAATGGTCTTCTCCCTCCATTGCACATTCCTCAGATTCTGAGAGCGCAAAGCCTTCAACTTTATCACCTCCTCACACCAGTGCTTTGGCACGGAACGCAGGTGATGTCCCGTGTTATTAAGGAGTGTGAGGAAGCCACACAGCGCCGACATGAAGAAATCATGGAGGAAATTAAACCCACTAATGCTTTATTCAAGCAGATGCTGCAGCAGTCCCATGAGCAACAATAGATAAAATATGTTTTTTTTGTTTTGTTTACTGTTTATGTTTTAGGCCTGTTTTTAATAAAGCCTACACCTCTGTATATTTTATGTTATTTTAAAGGTACTGGACATATTTTTTTTTACAATAGTTTGTTTACAGAAAATTATTTATGTTTATAAATGAGATTCTATTTTATTCAAATGTTTATTTTCACAGAACAAATTACTTGTTAACAAAAGAGATCACAGAATTTCAAAAAATTCAAAAATATAGTATATGTTCAAATAATATAATACGTTGAAATCAAACAGCATAGATAGTGAGATAGTGATATAGTACATAGAGATATACAGAGATAGTGTTCTGAAATGTTGTGGAAAAGAGTCGTTAAATTAAACTATTATAAAGAACCACACCAATGTCTGATTTGTTCTATTTACATCTGAACATAATGTCTTTAACTTGTTAATCATTTTTCACATGTTAGGCATTGTTTTAACTTGCTTGGATGATAAGTAAAAGTGTCAGGGGACGAAATAGAATGCCTATGATAAAAATTTGTTTAGATAGGCTAGTAGCATATTCATATTCAAATAGTGTAGCATACAGTAATGCTCATTCATTCTCATCCTCGTCACGAGGGCACCTGATTAGGTGCTCATCACATGTACTTTCAGACTCCCCAATACACATATTGTGAAGCGCACAAGCTGCTACAATGACTTTCACAACTACATCTACACGAGAGTTTTGTAGTTCACGGAGCCGTCTCCATTTACACTTTAAGCGGCCAAACGCTTGTTCCACTATTACCCTCCCACTGCATATCTGTCAGCATTCGGCCGGGATTTTCCCGGTTTTGGCCACTAGAGGTCCCCATAATGACTTTTGTCTGATCCAGTTATTATTTGCACCTGTGCCTCGTTTCCCTTGTATGTATTTAAACCCTTATGCCGAGTTCAGACTGCACGATTTTAGCCCCGATTTTGGCTCGGCGACAGGTTTTGAGAAATCGCCGACAAATGCCCGAAATCACAGGCAAATCGGTGCTCGTTCACGCGAGTGACAATCATGCAGTGTGAATGAGCAAAGACGCGATCTGAGAGAATCACCGACGAGTCGCCGACGCCCGTGAGATATTTGGCATGCTAAATATCTGGACCTGTCGGCGATTCAAAATCCTGCAGTGTGAAAGTGTTCTGACTGAAAACTACATCGGCGATGACCGACAGCCAATGAGAGAGCAAGAGCGGGGAGTTCGGGGAGGAGTTATAGACCAGAATATCTGTATTTTAATAGATATATTTACAATTATATCAAACAGAAACAAAGTAGCCTACATATTGCTTGACCAGCAGCACATTGCAAAATTATTTCTTTACCCTCAGCTCTCTTTGTTGAACACACAATCCTTGCTCAGAGCTCAGCAAGTTGATCTCGTCTCCCCAACAATTTCTTCCTGCATAATCTTATTTTTTTTTTCCTCCTTTTCGCTGCAAATCAGCTCACAGATTGGGATCGCAAGCTTCTTGCAGGCTATAATTTTTTATAACAATTTGAGTCTCGCGCGAGAACTCTGGTCTCACGCACGCGTGATCTTGCGTTATTTTCTTATCACTTCTCGCGTGTGTTTGGTTGTGAAACGTAGTTTGCGTGCCAAACAGTTGTCGGCGATTCTTCCTCTTGTAAAATCATGCAGTGTGAAACCACCTGTCGCCGATCCATCGTTCAGTGTGAACACAGCAGCGACTGAATGCTGGCCAAGATAGTCATGCAGTGTGAAAAGAACAGTGACCCGACTACTTTGAAAATCGTGCAGTCTGAACTCGGCATTAGTGTTCTTTAGTTATTTGCTCTGTGTTTGAATGTTAGCACCCAGCCTCAGTGAAGCTGTGAATGTTTGTGGCTCCAGTTGGATTCGCTTGTGGTGCTCATTTATTTAAATTTTTTTATTATCTTTTGAGGCTTTTTTCTGCGTTACATTCTTACCTTGAGGATTTGCCTTTTTTTTCTTGGAATGACTTTTGACATTGTGGATTTATATTTTTTTGCCTGAAGATCTTTACTTTTTACATTAAAACACCGTCTCTAGTACAGCTGTGTCTGCCTCATCTTCTGGGTTCTGCCGACTGCTAGTGGCTCAGTTTGCTAAGCGACTGTTTCTCACACCAGAGACCCGAGTTCGTGACCAGGTCCTGACAATATCATTGCATTTCTGCGCAAGTCATCTTCACCCAAGGCTCCATTGTCTCATTTTGGAGTGACAATGAATGGGAAGCTGTTGCAGACATTTGCACCATCCCCGAGTAGTTTGTATCCTCCCAATTTCTGTACATGGGAATTGAAGAATGGGGATAGCCTAAGCATGTGTGCATCATGTACTCTACCGAGAGGCCCAGCAAAAATATCTGTGAACCTTCCTAGGTCGTCTACAATACCCTGCAGCAGCACAGAATAGTAGGCCTTCCTGTTTAAATAATCTCCTCCCCTAACAGGTGGCCGCTGGATTCTGAAATGGCATCCATCAATTGCACCAACTATCCCATCAATTCCGCACGACCTTCTGAATAGAGCTTCTTGGATGGTCTTTTGACAGTCATTTAGCCAGACAATGTAGTGTTCTGCAATGGCACATGTACGGTCAAGCATTTCAATGATGACGTTATGCGCTGCTCCTTGACTGACATCAAATTAGGGACTACAGATGAAAATTAGCTTTTCTGCTAACTCTGGCGCATTTACATTTTGAGTGTAAACGAAAAATGTCAATTGATGTGCATTGTCCCTTTTAAATAATAATAAAAAATAAAAAAAAATTATCAGAGATCTCACGAAATGAGTTCTGATTCGCGAGATACCAAAGCAACATCACATTTTTCTCTACAGGAATTCTTGCAGGACCTCCTGGTGAGTCGTCATCAGTCATCCCATGTTGCCTTAATTGATTGCAGGTGAGCCTCAGATGTCTCTTAAATGTGCTGTCCTACATGTCTAGAAGAGTCATCCAGGCAGTTCCGGTTTTTAAGACCGCCGGATTGTCTTGCTCCAGGCAGTGTAGTATGACAAGTCTTTAGAAAACAAAAAACCCACGGTCAGTTCACTTTATAGTTCACACTAATTCACTTTATGTATGTGTGTATGTATGGTAGGCCTTATTACAACAACACTGTTTTTGAGCTGGTAGGAAAAGATTAGGCTAGTAGCTATGCTTCACATAAGAAGGGTAAACCTAGCGTTTGCATAATTTATAATAATGTATAGCATATTATTTACCGTTTGAGTTTTGATAAATCACCTTCTTGCTGTAGCAGATGACTTAAGCAATCTAAAATTGTTTTAGTCAAATAACAGGTCTGGATCTGTGAGTCCATCTTTTCACCACGTTGCACCACATTACGACAACAAAAGCACTTGAACGCAACACACTGGAAAATATCATCTTTTCCATTGCACGTGAACGCACCATGAGTCTAGCTCTTCCTGCATTTACACGTGGACGTAAGGACCTGTCTGAACATGAGGTGACATCCACACGTTGCCTAGCTAATGTCAGAATTCACATTGAGCGAGCAATTCGAAGGCTGAAGAGTTTTAAGATTTTGTGTAATGTTATGTCTGGTAGGTTGCAAAGTGTTGATGAGATTGTAAGTATTTATGCAGGGTTAAGTAATTTGCAAACTCAGTTAATCCGTAACCGTAATCAATTAATAAGAAACACCTGAAGAGTGTGTGTGTGTGTGTGTGTCTGTTTGTGTCTGTCTGTGTGTGTGTGTGTGCGTGTCATGGGAAAGTGTGAGTGTGATATGGCTAATATTGTATAGATTGTGTCCTTAGGCTAAAGAAGGTCACAGTATACCAAATATTAATTTGTATTTCAACAGAAAATCTAACAAAGCAACCAACAGTTTCAGACAGCAATTGCAAATAGTTAAAATGTACAGGTTTAAACTGTAAACAAATGTCAAACTCTTTATTTGTGTATTAAGTTGCTATAACAATGCAATGCAGATAGTTCAAATGTACAGTTGTAAACGGTGAACAAATGTCGAACTCTTGATCTGTGTATTACTGCTAAGTTGTCATGGGAAAGCACATTAAAGTGTAATAGCTACTTGAGCCCACAAATTGTCATAACCCCATGTGCAATTCTTGTTGCTACTGCTGGTAGCAGATGCTGAAAGTACACCCTCTTCAGGTGGAAGATTTTGTTCATTGTCCACTCTTCGTTGTAGGGTACATCTGTAATCACAATTCTTTTTTTTTTTTTTGCACAGTGCTTTGCCAACTGGACCTGATAGTAGTACCCTAACCAAGATGCTGTTTCCCTCAGAACGTACTTTCCATCAATCAATCTAACATCGTATTTGTTCGAATCTATAATTTTTTTGCAGACTGCCACCATGTGCCTCAAGCTTTTTTGGTGTAGGACACTTAATCTCAAGAATAGTATCTGTGTCAATAATTCCATCTAGACTGTCACCAAGCCAATTTTCTTGATTGTGCATAAACAGGCCTGTAGTCTCCACTGTAAGCCCTGTTGTCTGCTCAAAACATTGTCTAGCCAAAGGCTCAGCTTGTTGAACGTACCTAGTAGCCTCATTTCCAGAAAACCTTGTGTTAAGTTTTCTTTCTACCTAGTTTGTTGGGTCTGTCTTTTTTGGTACCTCAGATGCCTCACTACTGGTTATTCTAATTTTTCTCTGGTCCAGCCACAGCTGGCCCTTGCCCTTGGTCTCCGTTTCTAATCTCTGCCTGTCATGTTTCCCACATTGTATATCATTTTTAAATGTTGTGTTGCAAAGTGTGCATTTTTGTTCTGCACACATTGTGTGCTCTTTGGGTTGACCTGTTTCAGTGTGTGCAGTGTGTGGTTGAGCAGAGGCAAGATAGTTCCAGGAACCATAGATAAGCCAACCATGTCTGGTGCTGAGAAATGTGCAATAACATTTTCATCTCAGAAATGCAGTAGAAAGTACACTCATGAATTTAATGGGGCCACTGCGCTGCGTTTGCGCAGGCCAAGCCTGTGAACCCTCTTGTTGTCGTATCTTTAATTTTGTACAGGAGCCCTGCTGTATGGCTACAACACTTCCCTCGGCTGGCAATGCAGTGTTGTGGCAAATCAGGTTCAGGTCTCAAAAATCTTTCAGAGTCGAAGTTTCAGGTCTTAGGAGGATTAACTTTATTGAGCAGTTAAACAATGACAATGCCCCCGAATTTTTTAGATACCCCTACCGGAGGTAGAACTAAACCCAACAATGTTTTTTCCTCATCTCTAAGGTCTCCCATATATGAAATGGATTCTTGGCTCAAAATATTTTACTGCTAAGATTGTTAAATTAACAGATATTGTTATACACCCCCAAACCAAAAAAGGACTAAAATATAGCCTGTCCGTATGGGAGTTAAGGCATATAAACTAGTGCAGATCAGTCACACAAGCTCTGAGAGCTTTGAAACTTGACATGTTTGTAGTCAGGAAGTTGCTTTAACTACTAGAAAAGACTGAATGTGAATATCTTGATGTATGGAATAAATAGAGACAAACACATTCCCAAAATAAGCGGACATGCACAAATTGAATATCTATGCTGAATGTTTTCATTTACTTTATAGTGGCTTTGCCAGGGATTATCATATAAACACATATCATGACTTGTTGGAAAGGTGGGGTTGTGCTGAATCCAGAAATACCAAATATGTAAATATAGCATGACAAATCAGGGTGTTCTGTCACTCAATGTATGAGGTGTCTAAAATGAAAGAAAATGGAACACTGACATAATTTAGTCCAAAGCCCATATCAGTGGTAAGAAGAATGTTGAGAAATTAAAATATAAGATACATTTAATTATAAAACATTTCATATGACACCTTGTACTATATGGAAACAAAGATTGAAATTGAAAGATAACACCTTGCCATAGCACAAACAGGAGACCAGGAGTCAGGATTGCAGTTTGACCTTAATGAGGCTTTTAATAAAACTATAACTTAACTTCACAAAATACAAATTAAATTACTGTCTTAAATCAAACAAATGGCAATCAAACAAAACAAACACTCTGAGGGGGAATGAGCCCCAAATCTAGCTTTGAACTGACAGGGTGTGTCTGCTTCCCGGACAATGGTAGGAAGACTTTTCCAAAGTTTTGGTGCTAAATAGGAAAATGATCTACAGCCAGCAGTCGATTTTGATATTCTAGGTATTATCAACTGGCCGGAATTTTGAGATCGTAATAGACGTGAAGGACTATAATGCGTTGAGAGCTCGCTCAAGTACTGCAGAGCTAAACCATTTAGGGCTTTGTAAGTAATCAGCAATATTTAAAAATGTATACGATGTTTAATAGGGAGCCAATGCAGTGTTGACAGAACTGGGCTAATATGGTCATACTTCCTGGTTCTGGTAAGAACTCGAGCTGCTGCGTTTTGAACTGTAAAACGTTTTAGCTGTAATTTGTTTATTAAGTGTGCAGGGCAACCACCCAGTAGAGCATTACAATAATCTAGTCTTGATGTCATGAGATGGAAAAATGCGGTTTTACAGATACCAAACATGTGACTTTCAAATGAAAGATTGGCATCAAAGAGCACACCCAGGTTCCTAACCGACGACGAGGACTTGACAGAGCAGCCATCAAGTGTTAGACAGTATTCTAGGTTATTACGTGTGGAAGTTTATTGTCCAGTAATTAGAATTTCTGTTTTTTCAGAATTTAGTAGTAGGAAATTACTAGTCATCCAATTTTTTATATCAGCTATGCATTTCGTTAATTTTGTGAATTGGTAAGTTTTGTCAGGGTGTGAAGAAATATAGAGCTGAGTATCATCGACATAACAGTGAAAGCTAATTCCATGTTTCCTAATGATATCTCTTAATGGTAGCATGGACTGCAGTGGTCCTAGTACTGAGCCTTGTGGTACGCCATACTGAACTTGTGATCGATAAGACATCTCCATTTACTGCAAATTTAGTGCAATTCCACTAATGCCAACATAGTTTTCTAGTCTATTTAAAAGAATGTTGTGGTCAATGGTGTCAAATGCAGCACTTAGATCAAGTAACACTAATAAAGATACAACCACGATTGGATGATAAGACCAAATCATTTGTGACTCTAATGAGAGCAGTCGGTACTATGGTACGGTCTAAATCCTGACTGAAAATCCTCGCAGATATAATTTCTTTCAAGAAAGGAACACAGTTGAGAGGATACTGCTTTTTCTAATATCTTTGACAGAAAAGGCAGATTTGAGATCGGCCTGTAATTGACTAGTTCTGTAGTATCAAGTTGCGTTTTTTTTTTACAAGCGGTTTAATCATAGCCAGCCTAAAGGTTTTTGGTACGTATCCTAGAGATAAAGACAGATTAATGATATTAACCCTCTGGGGTCCGAGGTGTTTTCTGGGTCCTGGAGGTGTTCTGACATGCTCTGACATTTGTGCTTATTTCTGATACTTGTGACATTTTCATGGTTACATTATACTGATTACACTGTATTCAGCACAAACTCTGCTACAGTAATATGTCAGCAGCATGTATGTAAAAGATTTTAGTTTTGAGATAATGACGTTTATGCGTGGTTTGTGAAAAAACAAAAAAACATTGTCACTGAAATAAGGTCATAAAACCCATACTAATTATTTCTTCACAAGACTTTTGAAAATTGTATCACGTGGCCTAGAATATTTGCTTCAAAACTATGTGAAAATCATCCTGACTACTTATTCAGATAAGACAATATATTGACTTAAAATTCGTAAGACGTGTTTTGTGTAAGAAAGCTTTATGCGAAGGGGCGTTAACAACCCATGAATATATAGTGTTTTCACACCTGAGAAAGACAAAGGCCCTCCCCTATTGGCCCTATAAGGTGCTGTCATTGTGAGAACCCTTGCACAAAGAAGGAGGAGAGACTTAAAAAAGAATGGCTTTTAGATGGTTTGGATTTATTTACAACACAACCAAGTTATTTACAACACAACCAAAAAGATACACAACCAAAGACAAAAAAAGCACATTAGTAAAACACACTGATCTAAAGACAGAGACTTGGACAGTCACACAACATTGTGCCATTCCTAAAACACATAGGTTACATACCTGTCATCTCCAAGGTGTTTGATTTTTCACCATGTTCATGTACAGAGACTCACGTGAATGTAAGCTGGACTCATCAGTCTGGTCCCTGTAAAAAAAAATTTTAGAAAAAAAAACACAGCTGTGAACATGCTGATATCAGGAGAAACTATTTTAGATTTTTCTGGTTCAAATTATGAAATTTACTAAATACATACATACATACACTATATATATGAACTCCCAAGTGTGCTGTGCCTTGTAGGACTTGTAGGACAGGGCTGCATGAAATAATAACAATAGCCTGTAGACGGCAGCCTATAAATCACTAAAAAGTTCAGTCACACTACATTAGAGAAAACTATATGGATTATCATGTTACTTCAAACGTTTCCATTCGTTACGACGTTATGAAATGAGATTGCTGGAGTAAAAACATGAAGCCTAATGTTTGTTTTGCTTTTCAAACCCACAGCGCGCGTGATTCAAACGTCTGCTCAAACTCAGCGCGTGCAAACATTTACTGAATGCGATCGAGCCGTACCAAACTATGAAACATTTTTCTTACATAATTATACATATCTACTAGGGGTGTAAATCGGACAGTTCATCACGATACGATACGATATCGATTCTCTCAGCCAGCGATACGATTATTGCCGATACCTTAAAAAATTCTGCGATACGATTACGATTCGATTCGATTCAGGGTTATAAATCGATTTATCGATATTTAGATATTATGTGCCAAGTTTACACAACCAGTTACATTTATTAACTCACAAATGCATCCAAAAATATATGAAAGTTTAATTAAACTCTTTGCACACCCTCTCCCAATTGGGACATTTACAAGTTGTTTGTTAAGTTACAAGTAAAAAAAAATGATATATGAAAATGAACAAGAACGGAGTTATCTGTTTTTGCAAATGAACTAACAGAAGAGGTTGTTTTGATTAAGTAATAATAACAAAAAAAACTGAAAGTATTTTTTAATATATATTTTTATTGTGTGTGTGTGGCAAAAGCAGATAACTCCACATTTCATGTTTCAGAGTTAAACAAAGCCTAGTAATTGCTATGATACTTAATAAAACACTTAACGTTAATCTTTGTAACGTTAATCTCCTCAGCTGACATCTAGTTAGACGCCTGTCAAACTTTGTTGTTGTGAATAACGTAACTTACACGCGATACAGAGAGCTTTTCCCTCACCACTAACCTGCTGTTTTAGCAAGATTCCGTGAAAAAGTTTCAGATCTTATTTTCCTTTTACACCATGAAGAAGATATCACGGGTTCATCAAGTTCGTTGAAATCCTCGATCACTTTTAATCAGCTTTGACGAAACTCCTCTCAGCTAGCGCGTCTTTTCAAAGTGACTAGCAGGCTTGTCACCTGACCTGAATACTGTGCACTGATTCGCAAACACAGACTTTTCGGGTTGAATTCACAAACAAGGGTGCTTGTCGTTTCTGCTGTAAAAGATGAACTCGCGATACCTTGACAGTGGAAAATACCGGCTTTTATGACAAAGGGTTCAGTCAATCTAGTCAGGCGTCTATTTCAGCTGAGAAAAGTTACGTGAGGATGTGGAGAGTGTCAAAATAAAGGTACCGTATAATCGATATTTTATGTGTGGCATCGATGCATCGTATCGTTAGACTTTTGATCGATGCATCAATCCATATCGATGTATTGTTACACCCCTAATATCTACGTGTGAGCAGATATCCACAAAACACCGTATTTAACAATAAACACCGGTCTTACCATCATAATATTCACAATCATACGAGCCTTCTGTTATATCGTGCTGTGTTTAATTATCGAACATAAAAACATTCGTAGCCTGTAACATGATAATGTTTTTATGTATATACATTTAGCATTAGGCTTCATGTTTTACTCCAATCACATTTTATAACCTACATTTAGTCTGGCACCAGTTTAACTAGTAGCTACAAGTTTATGCCACAATAACATCCAGCTAACATGCTACAAACAATAATATGTCTTACCTTAAACATCGTTCTCATAATCAAATCGTGTTCTTCTATCTCTTCTGAGGTAAATCCAAGATAAACAGCACAGTATTCCACACTTGTGAAAAGCAGAGCAGGACTGAAGACTGAAGTCGCGGATTATCTGTTTTGAGAGCGTAACAGTTTGTGTTCCTCCACGTGGCTCATTAGTATGCGAGCAGCTGTTGGGCGTGGTCACATTAACTTTAATGAGTTCAGGCTGGAGAAACTGTACAAGTCGTTGCTTTCATACAAATTACTTAAACAGAGAATATTTGTTTTAGTTTTGAATTAGATAATTTAAAAGTACACACTTAAATGATTATAAAGATATATTGATCATGCCTGTGTGACTAGTATTCGTGGAGTTTTGTTTACGTTTAGAGATGTGCTCCAGAAAAAAAGTTCACGGAGACGGAGAGGCAGAAAGCACACCCTGTTTATTTTCTTTATTTTACAAAAGCACAATGTTTTATTTCGATTGTAAGTGGACCCATAAAAAAGTAGACATTTAACAGTTTATTTTTTCATATTTCTTAAGTGTGTATGACCAAAAGTGACTGAGTATTTTAAGTCTATTTTGCTGCTATGTGAAAAAAATCGCGCAAAACGCGCCGGCGCGTTTCTCGACTCCAGAGGGTTAAAGTCCAATGAAGTAGCAAAGTCAGATGAATTAAAAACCAGGATGTAGAAGGAGGTTGCAGAAACCAGGGTTTATTGATGACTGTCAAATGGGAGCTGGTGGAAGAAGAAAAGCCAAGTGGGATGCCCTGAAGGGACAATGTAGAGCCGAAGGGTAGCAAATCCTCTGTGGTTAGATGTGCACCCTGCTAAATTGCTAGTTAGGTGGTCTGGTCTTCTGTTACTGGACTCAGAGGAGCATAGTAGATGGACTGTATGGCCAGTGTTATTGACAGGTTTGTGGCAGTACACAGAATGCAGGTGAGTAGATCCACAAAGAATAAGACAGCTGTCTGGTCTTGTCACAGGACTCAACGGTGGGCAGAAGATGGATACGATGGCTGGGTTTATTGACAGGTCTGTCGCAATTTACAGAATGCAGCTAAGTAAGCTAAGTGAAGCAGTACAAATTTAATTGACTGTACAAGTTCTTTGGATTCCAGCTGAAACGAGGAAAAAAGACACCAAGTGGAACAAATACATTAAAGGGGTCAGAAAATAGCCTATTACTTCTAATTTATGATGATTTTTATGTAATAATATTGATATTGACATTAAAAGCGGACCTCAGAACAGCACGAAATAAAAGAGGCAGTTCATTAACCCTTTTTAAAGAGAACAATGGAGCAGACGATGGAGCTGACAATGGGGCAATAAACAGTTCAGTTAGGGGAGTCTAAAAGAGCATCACTGAAACACTCAAACTCTTCCAGTACATTAAGTTGGTGATCCAAGGAGGTCTGAAACAGTCACTTACTAGACCATGTGTATGTGAGTGCAGCATACATATGGTGCAGGTGATTAGAACTGTGGTGATTCCGATCAAGTGGGAGGAGCTGATGGATATGGAGCAGAGCATGTGACCGATTCTGTGACAGAATATCTCTGGTAGAGAAGACAGACCTTCTGACTCTGATGGCATTGGGGAGTTGTAGCTCTTCTTGCATTGGCCTGGCTCTTTTGTCTCCATACTGCCCTCCGTAGATGGATGTGAGCTGAGTCCCTGACCCTCTCGCTCTCTTTAGAACCAATGGTTCACAGCTGGAACCTCAGATGGCACACCTGATCAGGTTAACAGGGGAGGCTGGTAGCAGAGAATGCATTAGAACGGTCCAGTAGTGGCTTGATGCAAGGAGTTCTGAGCATACTCTACCCAGGGAATGTGGTGGCTCCAGCTGTGTTGGCAATCGACAATAGGACCATAAATGTCTCTCTCAACCGCCTAGATCTTCAGCTCAGTCTGGAAATTGGGGTCTGTGGTCCAAGACAATATCCTCTGAGATCCCAAAACATAGAAAGATGTTTTTGAAGAGGGTCTCGAAGCAGTAGGTAGACCTTTCAAGGGGATCAATTTACAGGCTTTGGAAAATTGATTGTCTACTACCAGGATGCAGGTATGGGACTATGAAGGTGGTAAACCTGTAAGAAAAATGATTCCAATGTGGGACCACGGACGGTGTGGATCCAGTTTTCCCTCAGGCAGATGGCAGGGACCTTAAAACCGGCACAGACTGAGCATCCACAAACACACTGGGAGACATCTCGGGCCATAGGCCCGGCTCCCCAGCGAAAAACAATAGCGAGTGCATCCACTTCAGTATTTATACCCGCGCTGCGGGGGCAGAGTGTGTGATGCAAACACTCGTTGCCAATTTTATTGGCTTGTTAAAATATATTCATAGAGGATTGGTCTCCCTAGCGCGATTCCAATTCGTTGTCTCTGACCAGACGTGGCATCTCCGCTCCCTCCTTCAGGGAATGAGGGTAACCATACGTAACCATAAGTTTTTTTGCCCTACTGAACAAAAAGATGTTTTGAAGAATGTTTGTAACCAAGCAGTTTTCAGGCAACTTATACTTGCATAGTATTTTTCCTACTATGGAAGTCAATGGTGCCCAAACCTGCTTGGTTCATCAAAATATATTTTGTGTTCAGCAGAACAAAGAAATTTATAAAAGATTCAGGGTGAGGAAATGACAGAACTTTAGTTTTTCGGTGAAATATCCCTTTAAAAAAGATTCAGGGTGAGGAAATGACAGAATTTTAGTTTTTCTGTGAAATATCCCTTTAACCAAATCACCTACACCTTCTCATCTAAGTATACAAATACAAGGAGAATCCTAACTGGTATGTAGACACTTTTTTACATTCAAAATACCTACCATTCATTTCAGCAGGAGAATCTTCCTGCTGTAAATTTTTAGCAGGAATGGTTTCCTCATCATCGCTGTCATCCTCGTCCTCCTCGTCCTCCTCCTCTGTGAAATCTGAAAAATGGAACCTATTTTATTTTCAGTTTCAACAAGTATTAGACTTCACAGCTACAAACATTAGTTCACCCAGAAATGACATTTCAGTCATTAATTACTCACCAACTCACAAAAAAACAAAAACTCTCAAAAAAAACAAACAAATAAAAATTATTCTCATAGCATCATAAAATTACAGTTGAACCACTGATTTCACATGAACCATTTTAACAATGTCAAAGCTCTTGGATTTCATCATAAATATCTTAATTTGTGTTCCGAAGATGAACGAAGGTCTTATGGGTTTGGAAACGACATGAGGGTGAGTAATTCATTTTTGGGTGAACTATCCCTTTAAAGGTATTTCTTTCTACAATATAGACCTGTGAAGATTGTAGTGATGGTAATCTTGAGGCACCTCATAATTTAATCTGAGTAACAATTCAACTCCAACACAATTCTTGACCTACATTTTAAATTGATATTTTAACTATTTATACATTTTTAAAATAAGCACTTAGAGAAATTGTAAAATTAAATACAAGTGATGATAAAGGTCTGTAAAATATTGCCCTTTAAAACAGTGGTTCTCAAACTGGGGGTCGCGACCGAATGATTTCAAGGGGTCGCGAGTTGGTTTGCAACTGCAAGAATGGATACATTTGTAATTCGCAAGGTTAAAAATGTTGAGGAAATTGTGGACAGTCTGCCTGAATCATCTGAACCGTGTGCCTCTACTAAACACAAGAGCAAGACCCCTTATGACCAATGTAGAAAACGTCGGAAATATCAAGAGGAATTCATAAAGTATGGATTCACTTGCTCTACTGTCAAAGACATGGACCATCCTCAGTGTGTAATCTGTTCAGAAGTGCTTTCCCATGAAAGTATGAAGCCTGGAAAAATCCAGACATTTGAAGACAAGACACCCTGCTTGTGTTGAAAAACCTAGACTTTGTTCGCAAAAAAGAGAAGGAATTACCGATTAAAAAACGCACACTCACACAACAAACCTCTGAAGGCATCTTATGAGGTGGCATACTGCATGAGGAAATGCTCTTCTGCTCAGTGCTGGAGGGGACTTGTACCGGCAGTGACATTTTCAACAAGCTGGACACCAGACTAAAAGAGATGCAACTTTCATGGCATAACTGTGTTGGTGTATGTACTGATGGTGCAGGTGCAATGGTAGGTAAAAACACGGGACTCAAGGCAAAGGTTTTAGAAGTGGCTCCTCATGTTAAGTTTACGCACTGCATCATTCACCGCGAGTCTCTTGCTAGCAAAGCACTTGACAGTGAGCTTAACAGTGTTCTCAAAGGTGCAATCAAAATTGTAAATCACATAAAATCACGCCCAGTAACCAGTAGACTGCCAGCCACCCTTTGCAATGAGATGGGCTCGCAGCACGAAGCGCTGCTGTTTCATACCGAAGTCTGGTGGTTATCTCGCGGGAAGGCACTCGGCCAGCTTTACGAACTGCGTGAGGAATAATCTAAATCTGAATTCGCGCACCACCTGACAGATCCAGATTATCAAAGCAAGGTTATCAAAACTTGCTTATTTGGCCTGTATATTCGAAAGGCTTAACATGCTTAATCTTTCATTACAAGGTCCAAACACAAACATCTTGACAATGAATGAGTGAAAAAGCTGGAAAGATGGGCTGAGCGAGTTGAACAAGGTAATGTGGAGATGTTTAATGAGCTGGATGAACATCTGGAGGAGATTGGACTGAGTCTCGGCAACCTGAAAACACACATCACTGGTCATCTCCACGGCCTTTTGGAACAATTCCATAAGTATTTTCCAAAAGAGACGCAACCAGAACTGTATGACTGGATACGGCAACCATTCACTGAAACTAGGACTAATCTCCCCACAAAACTGGAAGATGCTTTGCTGGAGCTGTCCAGTGATCGAACATTAAAAACTTTATTTTCCAGTTCCACACTGCCTGAATTTTGGATCGCAGTAGCAGAAGAATACAGAGAGTTATCCGGTGTGGCAATGGATGTACTGCTTCCTTTTGGATCTACATATTTGTGCGAGCAGACTTTTTCCGCTGTTACATACATGAAAAATAAATACAGATCACGTCTTGATGTCGAGGATGATCTGCGAGTAGCCGTATCCAACATCAGGCCACAGATTAAGCTTTTGTGCACCCATCCCACTGAAAGGTAAGCCTACATTTATATAGTAAATATAGTGGAAGTTATGGAAGCTTGTTTCCGCCACATAAGAAAACATTTGAAAAGATAATTGCTATTTTTTTATCTAAAAATTGCGAGTTTACATCTCGCTATTCTGACTAGTTTTCTCATAATTGTGAAATATAAACTAGCAATGCGAGTTATAAAGTCAGAATTGCATGATATAAAGTCGCAATTACCTTTTTTATTTTTTATTCTGTGGTGGAAACAAGCTTCCATAGGAAGTGGATGTGGATTTAAAAGAACTGTTTATTGTTTATTGGGAACAAAAACAGAAAAATGAATGACATAAGTGAATAAGTGGCAAAAGGATCATTTCCGAGTGAATTCTGAAAGCTGAACCCTTACATTGCTTTACGCTGTTGTTTCCACACGGCTTCCTAAGAATAGCGCAAGTCGATGCTAACTGAATGTTAAGAGCTTGAGGGAATGGAGTGTGTTAGCAGGCCTTTACTTGTCCTGTGACCTGCGAGGCACCACCAGCAGGAGCGTTGAGGCTTGTTCCCTGTAATAATAATAATAATAATTCCTTACATTTATATAGCGCTTTTCTCGGCACTCAAAGCGCTTTACATAGTAGGGGGGAATCTCCTCAACCACCACCAATGTGCAGCATCCACCTGGATGATGCGACGGCAGCCATATTGCGCCAGAACGCCCACCACACACCAGCTTACTGGTGGAGAGGAGATGGTGATGAAGCCAATCAGTATACGGGGATGATTAGGAGCCACGATGGACAGAGGCCACTGGGGCAAATTTTGGCCAGGACACTGGGGTTACACCCCTACTCTTTCGAAAGACATCCTGGGATTTTTTGTGACCACAGAGAGTCAGGACCTCGGTTTAGCGTCTCATCCGAAGGACGGTGCTCTTTGTCAGTACAGTGTCCCCGTCACTATACTGGGGCGTTAGGACCCACACAGACCACAGGGAGAGCACCCCCTGCTGGCCTCACTAACACCTCTTCCAGCAGCAACCTGGTTCTCTCATGAGGTCTCCCATCCAGGTACTAACCAGGCTCATCCCTGCTTAGCTTCAGTGGGCAACCAGTCTTGGGCTAAAAAGTTTGAGAACCACTGCTTTAAAATACTGTAAGTGAATACTGTTAAATGTCTTTAACCCTGCTCCAGGGGACCCACTATCCAGCAAATTTTCTTTCCAACCTGCTCCAGCACTACTGGCCTGTGATTTTTCAAGTGATCATGAAGACCTTGATTTCCTGGTTCATGTGTGTTTGATTAGGGTTAGAGCTTGGGTCCCTACGAGGAAAGTTGTGGACTTATGCTCTAACAGTTGATTAAGGCAAGTTGACTGTTGACCGCAAGAAGCAGTAATAATGAATAAACAAAAACATAACATTTGACAATAAAACTTAACTTGACGTAAATACCTTCAATTTGCTCAAGCGATTTTCCTTGCAGTTCATGTAGCTTTCCCTTTTCCAGTGCAAGCAGCAACTTAGAAATTTTTCCACTTTGTATTGTGGGCTCAGACAGTCGGTAAAATTGTCTATGAACTGTTATGTCATGTCCTAAAAAGTCAGCAAGCTGATCAAGTTCATTGTCCTTTAAGTTTAAAATTTGGCAAGTGGTTGCTATTTCTTTGCGCAGATTAGTGGACCGTAAATAATCCGGTTTCTTCGCACCACATTCAGCTGCAAGTCGTCTGAGACTTTGATGTCCTCTGTAGTATGTCAGGCAGTGTGGTACAGCGAATAAGTATTCATTTTCTTCTGGCACACCACATTCCATTCTCTTCTCAATCATAAGATTGAGTGCAGTTGACATTTCAGGAGTTAGTAGCACTGCTACCTTTCTCCCCCTTTTCCCTTTAAGTTCAACACGCTCAAAATAGTTGCAGAGCTTCTTTTCGTAGTCCGACAGTCCCATTCTTTCATGCGTGTTTGAGTTATCTCGTTCAAGAAAATTCTTCAGTTTCATCTTTGAAACCTCTCCAATACGTCTTCTGTTGAAGAGGACTATCTTCGTCAAGGTTGTATGTGCTAGACTTGAATAGTTCTTAACTGTTGCCACCTTCTTCACTGCAGTTCCCAATTCTGCATTTTTGTCTAGATGCTTGTGTAGTTTTTGGATGTCTTCAGTGAGTGGTAGTTTATCTAATTTGTTGTACTTCAAATCACTAATGGTAGTCAGTGCACAGTGTGAAATTTAATGAGGTCCTCATCTCCATCCATCAGAGCACGACATCGTAAAATGTCACTCACTTTTAACAACGAGTGTCCTATTTTTAAGGCAAGACTTGGAGTTTTGTAACTGTTGTTATGTTCGTCAAATCCTGACGTCTCCTTTACCGCCTCAATGACCTTCATAAAGTTGCTTGGTTTTATTGCATCCTCTAGAGATTGGATTGAGGACTTTCTACGCAAAGTCTGTAAGAAACGTCCAAGTTGGCGGGTTTTTTGACGTATATAATCATGCTTTGATGCATCATGGCCGTGTTTGCTGTAAAGAGACTCTGCAAACCGTAGCAGGCAAATGTCGTTGCGAACAATAGTTGCAATCTTGTCATCATGCATACGACTTAGCATTTTTAATCACGCCATTGTCAGTGCTAGAGCATGCAGATTTGACCACTGCTGCAAGGCCAAGATCTCGCTTTCTGCCATGTTCATTGTCTCCTGGTTTGGATGAGCACCTCTTCATGTGTCTCCACAACTCGGGCCGTAAAAACATCCCCTTGCAGTGGACACAGTACTCATATTTTTTGTGGTCGCCTTTAGCCTTTCGCTTCACTTTGAGTGAACCAGATTGATTTTTAAGAACTTCATTGTTGTGCATGAAGTTTCCCCTATTCCTAAGTTTTTCAAGTAATTCCTTCCTAGGTTTTGACCTGACAGGGAGACTAAGAGCCATTGCAATGTCACTGTCCTCCTTTATGTGTGCTCTGAAATGTCGTGCTATTTTAAAAACTGGCTTTTGGCAAACAAAGCAAAAATTTTGCCCTCCGCTTGAAACAGCAGTTTTGTCTTCTGAAGTTTTATCAGTTGAAGTTTTAATTGTTGATTTTTCAATAGTGTTGACTGGTGTTATAGTGTCAACAAATAGTGATATATGTGAAGGGCTATCTGTTTCTGTATCTGATTCGGAGTCTGGAATGTATTCTGGATCTTCCTCATCAGAATCTCCACTTTTGTCAGTTTCCTCCTGATTTAAAATACAAGGAAAAGAAAACATAATATGTTCAGGAACTTCAGAAAGGTTGTCAGAAATCAGTAAATTCACAGCACAGGTTGGAGACAGAGAGGGTTGCCCGTTATCCTTCACTGAAATAACAAGGTTCTGCTTCATATTGTCAGATTCAGAAATGTCTCGTTGTGTTTTGATCTCTCCACTATGGAGACCAATGGAGATATCTCAGGAAGGTATGTTTATCTTTGTAATTGTGAAATTTACTAACAATATCCCTTTAATGGACATAAAAGAATACAGGTGAGTAACAGTGGTGGAAAACAAGGAAAACACTTGGGATTTGTCCTTCCTAAAGGTGGCTCTTGATGCCTTAATGTCCATCCATGGAAAACATATATGGAGGTGCCAGAGTTCAGACAGTGAGCTGAGAAGGTGGGGAAAGGGGATCAGAGAACTAATAATGAGCTGGGAAGACCTAAGTGGAGTCGAAGAAGTGAAGATTCTTCCGCAGGCCTGGAAATTCATGGTAGAACCAGGTGGGCTGACATACAAGATAAAATCAGAAGGACAAGAGTATCTGTGAAGAGGGATGACAGACCATAGTGGAGCCATTGTTTTGAAGGGCCAAGGTGGAAACCTGGGCAGAGAGAAAAAAGGTGCAGTCGAAGGGTCTAAATTCTAAGGCCACCCCTCTGAAGACAATGGTGGATGGGGATTTAGGGCTAAGGAGTTTCAGTCAAGTTGAATGAAACCGCTGAACCAGGGAACTGACATAACTGGCCACAGAGTCGGAGCTAGTTAGCTTGACGAAACCAGCAAAGACAACAGAGCAGGTATTCTCTGGAGTGAGGATTCAACCTGTGATGGCCTCCATGGCTTAGCCTGGACTTGGAACCACCAGTCTGTGGAACTCTCCAGTGTTTGGAAGGGAGTAATTTTATTTTCCTGCTACGCTGTGCAATGACCAAACAAGGTGTCCAGATTGAATAGTGGAGTACTAGATGGGTCAACAAGAAATCTGAAGCCATCTGACAAAACACTTGTGAGACCAGACAATGTGAGTGTGTCTGGATATATATGCAGTCTTAGATTATTTATTTATGTTTTTTATTTTGTGAATAGGAACAGATGCTGGTGTTACATGTATGTCCTGTGTTTCCCTCTGCATTGTGTTTTTTGTTCAGTCCGTGTCCCAGTTTTCCCGCTCCTCGTTAGTTTTCAGTGTGTTCACCTGTGTTGAGTAAATTTGCCCCAGCTGTGTCTTGTTTCCCTCTTCATTCCTCTGTGTATTTAAGTTCCTCTCTTGTTAGTGTCAGTTATTGTTTGTAGTTAGTGTTAGAATGGATGTTTCCGCTGTGTTCTTCAATTAAAACCCTTGTTTCCTGGCATTCCTCGTCTCCTCGTGCTTCTAACCACCACGGAACGTAACAGAATAACCGACCTTAAAAAAAAAAAGTGACTGCAGAACGGACAGCATCATGAACTGGGAGCTTGCAGGACAGATCGCTACTTTGGCCCTGGATAACCGCGACCTCTTCCAATACACCTGGGGTTTTGTTCCTCTCGCGGCCTCCTGCTCATTAAGTGATGAGATTATCAAGGCGTGTTACCGGCGAGGGGCCAAGGTGGTTGATCTGAGGGAGCTCCCAGATCTATCCGGTCTGGACTGGAGAGAGGCACTCTGCAGTTGTCTGGAGAGCTTCCTTCCGTGGCATGCCATGACATCGCCGGATCTTCACGTCAGCCCTGCTGAGCCTGCGCTTCACGTCAACCCAGCCGAGCCTGCGCTCCACGTAAGCCCTGCCGAGACTGCACTCCACGTCAGTCCTGCCGAGCCTGCGCTCCACATCAGCCCTGCCGACCCTGCGCTCGACGTCAGCCCTGCCGAGCCTGCGCTCCACGTCAGCCCTCCCGAGCATGCGCTCCACGTCAGCCCTGCCGAGCCTGCGCTCCACGTTAGCCCTGCCGAGCCTGGGCTTCACGTCAGTCCTGCTGAGCCTATGCATAACGTCATGCCCGCCGTGCCAGTGGGAATTTTAGTGGAGCTTGAAGAGGAAGACTGTCTACCCAGGCAGAGACTGTTCACTTCCCAGAGCCAGTCCCTGAGCTTATCTCGATCCCAGTTCCTGTCCGAGGGGCTTGTCCTGACTCTGCCACTCTCCCCAAGTATTTTTTTTTGGGGGGCCATAGGTCCTCGCCGTAGCCGCCCAGAGGCCCACGGCCACCCGAGGGGTCTTCACCGCCATGGCCGCCCGAAGGGTCTTCACCGCCGAACGGACAGCATCATGAACTGGGAGCTTGCAGGTTGGCCCTGGATAGCCGCGATCTCTTCCAACTCTTCCAAGTTTTGTTCCTCTCGCTGCCTCCTGCTCCTTAAGTGATGAGATTATCAAGGCGTGTTACCGGCAAGGGGCCAAGGTGGTTGATTTGAGGGAGCTCCCAGATCTATCCGGTCTGGACTGGAGAGAGGCACTCTGCAGTTGTCTGGAGAGCTTCCTTCAGTGGCACACCATGACATCACCGGATCTTCACGTCAGCCCTGCCGAGCCTATGCATCACGTCATGCCCGCCGTGCCAGTGGGAACAGTGCTTTTAACCACCAAAGAACGTAACAGCTGGTGAGTTCAGAGAAAGTGAGCAGACTGTGTTGGGACTGTGTGGAAACTGGGTGAGAGTGATATAGGTGTGACATAACAGTAGGGCAATTAATTGCGTGTGGGAGATAGTGAGATCGTGAGGGCAGACCATCAGAGCAGTGCTGGTTTTTGTGGCCTGCTGCCAAACAAAGAGTCAGTGTGGAGACAGTTTGATAATGTTGATGCAGCCCTTGAAGCAACAGTCAAGGGTGGGGTGGACTAGAGGCTCCGAACCATGAGCACGTTTATAATCAGCATCGCTTCAGAAAGGTTTGGCGCCAAGGAACAACGCGCCACCAAGATGTCTACTGCGGCACCAATTCTGAACCGACGAGGTCAAGATTACCCAACACAGTCAAGAGCTAAGGTCACTCAGGACCCAGTACCGAAAGGCAACCGAGGAGAAGGTAGCCCTGGCAGAACTTAAGCCTGGTTAACACGGGACGATTTTAAAATTGTCGGCCGATTTTCCAAACCTGAGAGACCCTACACACGGCGATAAAAAATCACGGGTCTAACAGTTTTGGTCATACAGTGTGTGGTGCGCAGCCACACGGCAAAATCAACACATCACACACAAACCGATTTGACTCCCGAGCATTCCCAGGTCAGACGGAAAATCTCGCTAAATCCCTCGAGATCAAACGTGACTTCAGAGTAAACAATCAGTGTAGTTTGTTTTTAACCGAAAAAAAAAAAATTTTATCAAAAGAAAAGGCGATGGTCAAAGAAGTGGAGACAACACGAGCATGGACTATTTTGATTTTGTTTCCCGGTGCTTTTGTTTGCCTCGTCACCTCGCTTTCTGATTGGCTTCTGACAGTCCACAGGCTGCGTGCTCGTTTGTCCCCGGGGGACACAACACGTGAGGAGAAATCGGGCCAAAAAAATCCAACATGTTGGATATCCCCGATTTGAGATCGGAGCGGTCCCGACGTTCTTCAGAGCAGACGAGAGCAGTCTTAACACATGACACACGGCAGGAATATCTGATCAGATTATTTATGATAATCGGAGCATCCTTAAGATTGTCGGAAGGGGTAAATCTGGGCTAAAATCGGCCTAATTATCCTGCCGTGTGAACCAGGCTTTAGGGAGGTGGTAAGGGAGAAGCTAATCACCCTTCGGCGTGCTGAGTGATGCAAGGAGAGGGCCCGTGGGCACAGTGCCTTCATTGCAGATCCATTTGGTTTTTACAAGGAAGCTGCTGGGAGAGAAACGCAGTGGTCAACTCTCATGTCCTGAGGAGGATATCAACTGTTATATCCGCAACACCTACAACGATGGCATGAGGGAGCAAGATCGTGGTCACTGTGCAGCCCTTATATGCCCACCTAAACCTAGCACATGCTTTAACATCGACGAACCCACCCTTAAGGAAGTCAAAGAGGTCATTAAATCCGCCAGAACATCATCAGCACCGGGACC
Organism: Semotilus atromaculatus; assembly: GCA_031834385.1. Lineage (NCBI taxonomy): Eukaryota > Metazoa > Chordata > Actinopteri > Cypriniformes > Leuciscidae > Semotilus > Semotilus atromaculatus. The sequence goes on from JAULUF010000040.1 coordinate 16,272,551, forward strand.
AAGTAGAGTTCCATATAAGGTCTTGAAACACTGCCCCAGGCTTCTGGAACGTTTGTGGAAGATTCTGAGAACCATCTGGAGAAGAGGGAGAGTACCTCAGCAGTGGAGATATGCAGAAGGCGTGTGGATTCCCAAGGAGGAGAATGCAAGAAACACTGAACAGTTTAGGACAATCTCCCTCCTTAGTGTCGAGTGCAAAACCTTCTTCAAGATCGTTTCCAATCGTCTGATGGGATTTCTCCTTAACCCTCTGGGGTCTGAAATCACGCCGGCGTGATTTGCTCGCTTTTTTTCTTATCAGTGCAAAAGAGACTCAAAATACTCTGTTGATTTTGATCTTACATTTAAGTGTTATACATCATTAGATCCTGTTAAGTGTCTATTTTTTTTGTGGATACTCGCAATAAAAACAAAGTGTTGTGCTTTTCGCCAAATAAAGAAAAACGAACATGATGCGAGTTCTGCGTTCTCTCTGTCTGTGAAGTCCATTCTGAAACACGTCCTAAGATTAACTGTAACTCCGCGAATACTTGTCACACAGGCACGAGAGATTTTTCTTTATGAAGCTTGAATTCTCTTCTTTTAAATGAAGTAATTTATATAAAAAACAAATACTCACAGTTTATGTAATCCGTTTGAAACCAAGGAGAGGTCCAGTTTTTTCTTTCTCCCCTCATTATTTTTAATGAGTTGAGGCCGCCACGCCCCCGGCGCTATTCACATGTAAATAGTTTAGGTGATCTATATGCATCGCACACGCCCCCGATCAATGCCATAAAAACACAAAATTTCTTCATGAGATTCGCTGATAGTTCATCGCGTTTTGAGGATGGCACAGCGGGCACGCTACTCCGGTAAAGAGGCCGCCAGATGATTCTGTACAGCGAGGAAGAATTCACCTTTTTTCCTCAGAGGAAGATTATTGCAACTCAAGACGACGAACGGCTGCATTTTGAAGAGAGAATTGATCCCGCCGAGGATACAAGTTCGGAGTAAGTGTTATATTGTTTAGTGTTATATAATTATTTTTCTGATCATATAGAACTCATGTTTTCAGACTATATTTTGCTTAGTATTGCCTTACAATATAACATTCGTGTACATGCTCAAGTGTAAACTTTCAATATGATAACGTTACTCTCTAAACATTTGTATATTAAATATATTTCACTCAGTTTTGATTAGCTTATGCGTAATGTAGCTTATTTGCGAATATCTGCTTAGGTGTAGCCTAAATATAATGTGATTTAGTGCAAATATATTTCAGCTTCCGGTAAAATACTGTCTAAATACTAGACATTATATTTTTATATATAAATGTTCTGTTTTGGTTAGCCTATGACACTGCTTATCCTGCTAAAATACTGCACAGATGATTGTGAATACAGGTGTAAATGTTTGAAATGCTCTAAATGCGCGCGGTCTATACGTTATGGCCCATCAGCAGATTCTCGCGGTGTATGGCCCATAAATAGATATTTCTCCGTCCTATGGCCCATCAATAGATATACATTGTTCGTCCATACCCATTAATTGCCCACAGTTTACTTTGGATTATGTATGCTAACAGTTTTTGTTGTTGTTGTAGGATTGTGTCTGCATCACGCTCTCCTTCTCCAGCACCGCAGAGGAGCACGCAGGTGTCGTTCAGTTCTCAGTGCGATCGAGAATCATACTGAGTAAGTGCACAGACGTAATATTTACAGATGAAATGTAATTGTGTTTACATCGTCATAATATACAAGTACCCATTCTTGTGTGAAATGACAAAAACTTTTTGTCTTTTTTTTTATCCATGGCCATTAGTGATTGATAATGATAATAATACAGCTTCTTTGATTGTGTTATCAGCAAATATAAATGGATGGGTATATGTAGAATTTTATACAGGTATCCATCAAAAGTTTGCAAACTTTTTTAATGTTTTAGAAGTCTCTGATGCTCATCACGTCTGCGTATATTTGATTAAAAAACAAACAAACAAAAAACCCAGTAATATTGTGAAATAGTATTACAGTCTAAAATAGCCTAACTGTATATTTTAAAATGTTGTTCTGTTGGTCTGTGATTCATCATTACTTCAGTCTTCAGTGTCACATGATCCTTCAGAAATCATTCTGATATGATGATTTATTTTTAAAAAATCAATGTTGAAAACAGTTGTGCTGCTTAATATTTTAAAAAATATAAAAAATAGTAATGTGTTCTAGGAATTACAATAAAACAGATTGAAAAACCAAACCTTTGCATCTCCTGTCATTCTTTGTTCAGGTTGCCTCACAGCACATTGATGGGGCATTAGCCTTTGGGGGAGTGTCTTTTGTCTCCCCTGGTGTGAATCTCATTAATATTCATGGTCATTGACACTCCCACGCATACAGCAGTGCTGACACAAAAACTGACTTTACAAAATTTTAATTGTTATATTGTTGTTTGTGAAAGAGTGGTCAGAATGATTTTCACATTATTTTGTAGTAAAAATTCTAGCCTACAAGAATAGTAACTCAAAAGTCTTGTGGACAACTGTTCAGTATGTGTTATATGGCCTTATTGCGGTGACAATTTTTTTCCCAAAACTTACTAACCACGCATAATATTTTTTTTCTATAAAATGCAAACATGTACATCTATTTTGCTCACATATTATTGTAGCAGAGTTTGTGCTGAATACAGCCAAATTACATGTTGGCCAATGGTATGTTGTAAGTAGCTGAAATAAGCACAAATGTCAGAGCATGTCAAAACACCTCAAAGGCCTTAAAAACACCTCAGACCCCAGAGGGTTAAGAGGTTGTGGTTCCTCCTGTAGGAGTCATGGGTGCTATCGCCATTGCACCAAGCTCTGTTCGCCTTCATTCTGCTTTTTCTCCTAAGACTTAAATCACCAAAAAACAAACAAAAATTTTACAGACCTTCCAGGACCCTTTCAGTATGTATGTTGTCGCGAATGTTCAGTGGAGATGCGGAAGGGTTTCCCTTACCATAATATACCTACAACACAGAAACCAGTAATAGGCTAACTAATTTTTGGTAAGAAGCGTTTTCTCATACAATACGAGTTAGCTTGTCAATGGTTTGGAAACCGTTAATTGACTATTGTTGTGGAGTAGCCATTCAGCCATTTATCTTACAACTGTAGTATTGCCCAGTGGTTTATGCATGTATGCATAATATTTCTATGTAGACAAAGCATTGTAAAACAATTATTTTCCTATCCATTACAGAGCCTTTGGAAAGGAGGAAACCGTGCCCGAAGGACACATCTGAAAGACTAGACGGAAATGTCTCTGAAAACAATGGTATGGTAAATTTGGGTTTTAATTGTAATTTAATTCATGTAATGCATAGAGATTAAAGAAAAAGAAAAAAGAAACGTAACACTTATTTCCTAGTTCTGAACACTGTTTAATAGGTTTAATTACGCAAGTCAAATGCTTTCACATTTGAAGTCGCAATATGGGCATACAATCCCATTTAAATTTGTGTTGGCTTACCTGTTCTCAAATACAAACACAGTCATGCACATTTTGAATAAACATTACTTAATTAAACATATATTTGTATTAGTTCAACCAGGGAACAAGTTCTGGTTAAAAGGCACATGACTTAAAAATGGTAGTCAGTAATGCTAACAATTTAACCCTCTGGGGTCTGAAAACGCGCCGGCGCGTTTTGCTGTTTTTTTTTTCACATAGCAGAAAAATAGACTTAAAATACTCTGTTGATTTTGATCTTACATATAAGTGTTATACATCCATCGATCCTGTTAAGTGTCTATTATTTTTCTGTATACTCACAATAAAAACAAAGTATTGTGCTTTTTGTCAAATAAAGAAAAATAAACATGATGCGAGTTTTGCCTTCTCTCTGTCAGTGCAGTCCATTCTGAAACGCGTCCGAAAATTAACTATAACTCCGCAAATACTTGTCATACAGGCACGAGAGATTTTTCTTTATGAAGCTTGAATTCTCTTCTTTTCAATGAAGTAATTTATATAAAAAACAAATATTCTCAGTTTATGTAATCTGTATGAAAAGAGAGTGCTGTCAGTATTTTTTTCCCAGCTCATTACACTTAATTACGCGTTAATCTGACATGCCCACGGAGGACGCGCGCTATTCAAACGCAAATGTTGAGGCAAGCCATGACAATGCCCACATCAGCTGTTCCACCGCGGCGGTAAAATGTGGGGTGTATTTGCTGCCTTTTACCGCTAAGAGGCGCTACAATCATAGACTCTGAAAAGTGTTCGTTTATTCTCTGTAATGCGTAATCTGCTGCCGCGCCGCGGCTCATTCAGAGCAATTGAAAGCTGGTAGCAGATGAATTCAACAAGTGAAACGTAGTTAAAATAATTCATAATCACAATACTGAAATTAGGCTACTGATTATTTAACTTTGAACCAATTCTATAGAATGGCCCATATAGCATTTGACCAGGATTTGTTTCCAGGTATGACTAAAAATGTGCTTTTGGCTTTCATTTATATTGTGATCATTTATATTGTGATTGTTTGTGTATATATATATATATATATATATATATATATATATGTGTGTGTGTGTGTGTGTGTGTGTGTGTGTGTATATATATATATATATATATATGTATGTATGTATATATACACAAGAAAGAATGCAAGGACAATATATATATATATATATATATATGTATTGTCCTTGCATTCTTTCTTGTGTGACACCCCTGAATGAAATGTTCATTATTATGCAGGGTCATTGTCTGCTCAGGTGAGAACTGCCTAATTATTCATGAGGGGGTTGGGCGTTCATGCCCATCCGCATATTGCCTTTGCAAACAAAATTTATTTTTTTCACAATTTAAAACAATCTATTGTTTTATGTGAATGATTAGGAAGGATGATTTTCAGATCATTTTGAAGCAAAAACTCTAGGCAACAACATCCATTAGTCAAAAGTCTTGTGGACACATATTTAGTATGTTTTTTGTGTCCTTATTTCAGAAACTTTTTTTTTTTTATAACCACGATATTCTCTCAAAAATACAAACATGTACATACATGTTGCTCACATATTATGGTAGCCCTGTTTGTGCTAAATAGAGTGTAATTTCACCTGTCCCATTAATATGTTTCTAAGCAACTGAAAAAAGCACAAATGTCAGAGCATGTCAAAACATCTCAAGGACCCCAAAAACACCTCAGACCCCAGAGGGTTAACATCTTGTTTGTTTTTAGTCTCAAGCAGAGGAAAGCGGACACCGAAGGACACATCTGAAGGACTGAACACTGACAGAAATGTCTCTGAAAACAATGGTATGGTAAATTTGGGTTTTAGTTTTAATTTAATTCATGTAAATGATGTAATGCATAGAGATTAAAGAAGAAAAAACGTAACACTTATTTCCTAGTTCTGAACACTGTTTAATAGGTTTAATTACGCAAATCAAATGCTTTCACATTTGAAGTCGCAATATGGGCATACAATCCCATTTAAATTTGTGTTGGCTTACCTGTTCTCAAATACAAGCACAGTCATGCTCATTTTGAATAAACATTACTTAATTAAACATATATTTGTATTAGTTCAACCAGTGAACAAGTTCTGGTTAAAAGGCACATGACTTAAAAATGGTAGTCAGTAATGCTAACAATTTAACATCTTGTTTGTTTTTAGTCTCAAGCAGAGGAAAGAGGACACCCAAAAGACCATGGACAAAAGCTGAAGTGAATGCAGTAATGCGTCACTTCAGATCTCACATTAGCAAAGGTCACTTGGCGTCAATGAGAGAATGTGAGGTGTGCAAAAGGTGTGAGCATCCAGTGCTACAAAACAGGACAGTTCAGAACATCAGAGACTTTGTTAGGAACCGAGGGCTTACCTTTAAGCGCATGGAGTTTAATTAATGACAAAAGTGACAATGAGTCACAATGTTCTGAACGCGTTGTTATTGTTTTGAGAAGTAACGTTTTGTAATTCCTGTCACTAAGTGAAAATGTTCTGAATGTAATGTTATTGTTTTTAGAAGTAACAGTTTTTTAAATTCCCGTTACTGTACTCTATAAACAGAAGGTCTTGTTACACTACATGGTGGGCATGGTTTAATTTTGTGGTGTTGTATTCATGTATTCATAGTCTGTTTATATTACCCTGTAGGTATTCTGATTACCATTGTTGGTATTATCATAGATGTATCCATGTATTCATAATCTGTCTTATTTTACCTTGTAGGTATTTGATTACCATTGTTGGTATTATTATAATTGTTACTAAGGTCATATATGGTGTGTATTTAGGATATGTTGTGTTTTGTTTTTGTTTTTTGGTATTGTTTTGCTTTTTTGGTGGGGGAGAAGGTTTGACATGTAATGTTATTGTTGTTTTTACAAGTAATGTTTTTTTTTAACTCACTGAGTGACAATGTTCTTTTTAATTACTGTCACTGAGTGACAATTGTTTTTACCCATTTCAAAAAAAGAATTTTCCATTGAACGTTTTACTCTCCTGCTGATGCTGTTGATTTTTGTAAGGTTTTGTTAAACACCAAGAGAAAAAAAAACAATCAGCAATTTAAATAAGAAAAACAAATACAGAAATACAAACACCTGAACTGCCTCAGTTGATCATGTATTGACAGTAACAGCCACACCAGTTGACGTGAGAGAATCTCGTGGAGAAATCAGAAAAAATTAGTACAGACAAAGAAACATATAGAACAAACACTGCTGTTCAAATTTAGTTTTTACATTTATAGTTTATGATGTAGCCTAGTTAAGCAACATGAGACGGCCAGTAGTGTTGTTTCCCGGATATCAGCACGATTGCAGATTTGACATTGATTGTATTCACTCAATAAACAAAGTTGCAATAACTGGCTTACACTTTTAAATAGAATACATTTTAAATTAGTTCAAAAAAAAAAAAAAAAGATCACTGCAGAACAGTCACGCATCTCTGATCAACACAAAGTGGTGTTTCTTAACTGAATGATTCAGCATTTTGAATGAATCATTCAAGTCAATGATTCAGTGATCCATTCATAAAGACAGGCACTTGCCTTCGTTCTTTAATGAATCAGTCGTCTGAATTAATTAGTTGAACTAAACAATCAAACACTCACTCATTAACACAGTCCTAAACTTGCATATGTGTATATTTTAAATTATTATTAATGAATTAATAATTTAAAGCATTAAACTTTTTCAGTTCATAGCTTGATTTTTCAGTATGTTTAGCATTCAACATCTGGTGGTACTTTGTTAAATACATTTTTAAATATCTGCACATGTATTTTTACATTTAAAATGGCATACTGATCCAAAATTCTGTTCAGAGTAAATTTTTTACGTTTTCTCAAATATCCAAGATTATCATCATTGCATTGTCAATTTTAATTAATTGAATTGTCAAAAATACAATAGAAAACGTAATATTGTGAAATATTTTCAATTTATAATAACTGTTTTTTTATGTGAATATAGTTTAAATATATAATGTATGGACCCCATAAATTATAATTTATTCCTATGATTGAAAGTTGAATTTTCAGCATCATTACTACAGTTGTCATATTTTTTGTGGAAACTACATTCAAAAGTACCAAAAGTATATATATTTTTTATAAATACTTTGATTTAAATTGTGATAGTAGACCTTGTAATGTTTGTCAGTCCCCTTAAACCAGGATGAGGCTAGGTTTGTGTGTTGTGTGTAGAGTGGCCTTATAAACCACAATTCTGCATGTTGTGTGTAGAGTGACCTCATAAACCACAATTCAGCATGTTGTGTGTAGAGTGGCCTCATAAACCACAATCCAGCATGTTGTGTGTAGAGTGGCCTCATAAACCACAATCCAGCATGTTGTGTGTAGAGTGGCCTCATAAACCACAATCCAGCATGTTGTGTGTAGAGTGGCCTCATAAACCACAATCCGGCATGTTGTGTGTAGAGTGGCCTCATAAACCACAATTCAGCATGTTGTGTGTAGAGTGACCGCATAAACCACAATTCAGCATGTTGTGTGTAGAGTGACCTCATAAACCACAATCCAGCATGTTGTGTGTAGAGTGGCCTCATAAACCACAATCCAGCATGTTGTGTGTAGAGTGACCTCATAAACCACAATCCAGCATGTTGTGTGCAGAGTGGCCTCATAAACCACAATTCAGCATGTTGTGTGTAGAGTGACCGCATAAACCACAATCCAGCATGTTGTGTGTAGAGTGACCGCATAAACCACAATCCAGCATGTTGTGTGTAGAGTGACCTCATAAACCACAATTCAGCATGTTGTGTGTAGAGTGACCTCATAAACCACAATTCAGCATGTTGTGTGTAGAGTGACCTCATAAACCACAATCCAGCATGTTGTGTGTAGAGTGACCTCATAAACCACAATCCAGCATGTTGTGTGTAGAGTGGCCTCATAAACCACAATTCAGCATGTTGTGTGTAGAGTGGCCTCATAAACCACAATTCAGCATGTTGTGTGTAGAGTGACCTCATAAACCACAATCCAGCATGTTGTGTGTAGAGTGACCTCATAAACCACAATCCAGCATGTTGTGTGTAGAGTGGCCTCATAAACCACAATCCAGCATGTTGTGTGTAGAGTGGCCTCATAAACCACAATTGACCCTTCGCGTGGAGCTTGATTGACAGGTGTTCTGACCAATCATACTTCGCCATCCGCCATTTTGTCTGACAAAGCAGTCAGGAGAGATATTAGATTAACATGTGAGGATTTGAACTTGAAAATTCTTTGAACTGAAAAACTGAATATACTGATGCCTTTCCACGGTTAAAACAACATTCCATCTGATGTTCATTCATGTTTATTTGATGCTATAAATGAACTAGAAGGAAGAGATGATCGGTTCACGAGCAGCTTTAACTGATGCTCTAGCGCAGTGTTTCCTAACCCTTCTTCTTCTTCTTCTTTCAGGATTTAATGGCGGTTGGCAACTCAACTCAAAGGTGCATTACCGCCACCTACTAGACTGGAGTGTGAGGCATTACACTGGCATCAAAAAGAGATAGAGAAACTCCTATTAAATTCTTTCGCTTAGCCCAGTGTTTTTTAAAAACAAAATTAATAGCTTATGTATTTTCCCAGATGTTTTCCCCAATAAACACTCAAGTGTAAAGCTTTGTTCATTCATTTGTGCCTTTAATTCTATTCTATCTTCTTCATATTTTTTGCAGTCTAACAATATATGTTTCACTGTCTCTTGTACATTACAATATGTGCATAATCCAGTAGGGTGTTTTCCTATTTTATACAGTGTTGCATTTAAACCAGTGTGACCCATTCTAAGACGTGAAACTAACATCTCCTCCCTTGGGCTTCTGCCCTTCCTCATGTTTGTGACTACTTGATTTTGTATACTATATAGATGACGTCCTGTATCCGCTGTGTTCCAATATTCCTGCCATTTTTTAAGTGAGTATTGCTTTATAATGGTTTTAACCTCTGCTCTGCTTATTGGTATATGTACTTCTACTGTTTCATGCTTTATAGAGTTTTTTGCTAACATATCTACAACTTCATTTCCTTCCACCCCTACATGAGCAGGAACCCAAAGGAAGGAGACATTTACTCTTTTATTATGAAGTATGAGGAGCATGTGGAGTATTTGATGAATAATATCTTGTCTACATGATGCTCTCCCAGATTGAATGCTTAATAATGCTGATAGACTGTCTGAAGCAATGACAACTCCTTGATTGTGACTATTTCCTTTCACCCACCCTAACGCCAGTAAAATTGCTACTAACTCCACCGTGTAGACTGACAGGTAATCTGTTGTTCTCTTTTTAACTGCTACTTCATACCGAGGAATAAAAAAAGCTGCACCAGTAGTTTCCTAACCCTGTTCCTGGAGGCACACCAACACTACACATTTTCCAACTCTTCCTAATCAATCACACCTGAATCAACTCATCAGCTCGTTAGTAGACTCCAAGACCAGAAATATATGGGTCAGATAAAGGGAGACATCCAAAATGTGTACTGTTGGTGTGCCTCCAGGAGCAGGGTTGGGAAACACTGCTCTAGCGATCTGTCACGACACATTAAAGAGCCACAAAACGTTATTTATTGTTTAAATTTCTTTCAAAAAATTCCATATTTGAAAGGTGAGACTTTGTTTAATATGTTTAATATCAAAAGTAACCAAAAAGTAACCTGGTCTGTCCTGTCTGTCAGCGTGTTGTCAGTCTCCTCTCTGCTCCGCGATGTATTTTTCACTGCGTGAGAACGGACATAGCGACAGTAAATAAGGGGGGCGGGTCTTTGCGAAGGGTCAATTCGGCATGTTGTGTGTAGAGTGACCTCATAAACCACAATTCAGCATGTTGTGTGTAGAGTGACCTCATAAACCACAATTCAGCATGTTGTGTGTAGAGTGGCCTCATAAACCACAATCCAGCATGTTGTGTGTAGAGTGACCTCATAAACCACAATTCAGCATGTTGTGTGTAGAGTGGCCTCATAAACCACAATCCAGCATGTTGTGTGTAGAGTGGCCTCATAAACCACAATTCAGCATGTTGTGTGTAGAGTGGCCTCATAAACCACAATTCAGCATGTTGTGTGTAGAGTGACCTCATAAACCACAATTCAGCATGTTGTGTGTAGAGTGACCTCATAAACCACAATTCAGCATGTTGTGTGTAGAGTGGCCTCATAAACCACAATTCAGCATGTTGTGTGTAGAGTGGCCTCATAAACCACAATTCAGCATGTTGTGTGTAGAGTGGCCTCATAAACCACAATTCAGCATGTTGTGTGTAGAGTGGCCTCATAAACCACAATTCAGCATGTTGTGTGTAGAGTGACCTCATAAACCACAATTCAGCATGTTGTGTGTAGAGTGGCCTCATAAACCACAATTCAGCATGTTGTGTGTAGAGTGGCCTCATAAACCACAATTCAGCATGCTGTGTGTAGAGTGGCCTCATAAACCACAATTCAGCATGTTGTGTGTAGAGTGACCTCATAAACCACAATTCAGCATGTTGTGTGTAGAGTGGCCTCATAAACCACAATCCAGCATGTTGTGTGTAGAGTGGCCTCATAAACCACAATTCAGCATGTTGTGTGTAGAGTGGCCTCATAAACCACAATTCAGCATGTTGTGTGTAGAGTGACCTCATAAACCACAATTCAGCATGTTGTGTGTAGAGTGGCCTCATAAACCACAATCCAGCATGTTGTGTGTAGAGTGACCTCATAAACCACAATCCAGCATGTTGTGTGTAGAGTGACCTCATAAACCACAATCCAGCATGTTGTGTGTAGAGTGGCCTCATAAACCACAATTCAGCATGTTGTGTGTAGAGTGGCCTCATAAACCACAATTCAGCATGCTGTGTGTAGAGTGGCCTCATAAACCACAATTCAGCATGTTGTGTGTAGAGTGACCTCATAAACCACAATTCAGCATGTTGTGTGTAGAGTGGCCTCATAAACCACAATCCAGCATGTTGTGTGTAGAGTGGCCTCATAAACCACAATTCAGCATGTTGTGTGTAGAGTGGCCTCATAAACCACAATTCAGCATGTTGTGTGTAGAGTGACCTCATAAACCACAATTCAGCATGTTGTGTGTAGAGTGGCCTCATAAACCACAATCCAGCATGTTGTGTGTAGAGTGACCTCATAAACCACAATCCAGCATGTTGTGTGTAGAGTGACCTCATAAACCACAATCCAGCATGTTGTGTGTAGAGTGGCCTCATAAACCACAATTCAGCATGTTGTGTGTAGAGTGGCCTCATAAACCACAATCCAGCATGTTGTGTGTAGAGTGACCTCATAAACCACAATCCAGCATGTTGTGTGTAGAGTGACCTCATAAACCACAATCCAGCATGTTGTGTGTAGAGTGGCCTCATAAACCACAATTCAGCATGTTGTGTGTAGAGTGGCCTCATAAACCACAATTCAGCATGTTGTGTGTAGAGTGGCCTCATAAACCACAATTCAGCATGTTGTGTGTAGAGTGACCTCATAAACCACAATTCAGCATGTTGTGTGTAGAGTGGCCTCATAAACCACAATTCAGCATGTTGTGTGTAGAGTGGCCTCATAAACCACAATTCAGCATGTTGTGTGTAGAGTGGCCTCATAAACCACAATTCAGCATGTTGTGTGTAGAGTGGCCTCATAAACCACAATTCAGCATGTTGTGTGTAGAGTGGCCTCATAAACCACAATTCAGCATGTTGTGTGTAGAGTTGCCTCATAAACCACAATTCAGCATGTTGTGTGTAGAGTGACCTCATAAACCACAATTCAGCATGTTGTGTGTAGAGTGGCCTCATAAACCACAATTCAGCATGTTGTGTGTAGAGTGGCCTCATAAACCACAATTCAGCATGTTGTGTGTAGAGTGGCCTCATAAACCACAATTCAGCATGTTGTGTGTAGAGTGACCTCATAAACCACAATTCAGCATGTTGTGTGTAGAGTGGCCTCATAAACCACAATTCAGCATGTTGTGTGTAGAGTGGCCTCATAAACCACAATTCAGCATGTTGTGTGTAGAGTGGCCTCATAAACCACAATTCAGCATGTTGTGTGTAGAGTGACCTCATAAACCACAATTCAGCATGTTGTGTGTAGAGTGGCCTCATAAACCACAATTCAGCATGTTGTGTGTAGAGTGGCCTCATAAACCACAATCCAGCATGTTGTGTGTAGAGTGGCCTCATAAACCACAATTCAGCATGTTGTGTGTAGAGTGGCCTCATAAACCACAATCCAGCATGGGCCCCATAAGCCTGTGAAATGTCACATAATAATTATTTGTGTGTTGTAAAAGTGAAATTGCTATTTTGAAGCATGGATTGTTTTTTGTAGATCAAATAAAAAATTTTGACATGACTTTCATGTCGATTGGATGTTGGGAAAGGTGTGTCCCCGTAAACCACTAAAAAGTCACATTGACCTCATAAACCACATACCTGTATGTGTGTGTGTGTGTGTGTGTGTGTGTGTGTTTACTGGGTGACTCTTTCTGGGATCTCCTTTTTTCCTTTTTCATTGTGTTCTCTCCCCCGAGAGATGACTGTTTTAAATTGTTAAATTATTTAAATAAATTGTTTCCTCAAAATTGAACATTGTCTTTAGCTGTATTGTATACGTACCTGTGTGTCCTTAATTGTTAGATCTATAGAGCTTGGGTAGTAAAATCATTCTCTGGGTGAAATTCCCAGGGTGGCGTAGTCGGTGTTTAGTCTGCCATAGGGCCTAGAGCACCACACACTGTTGTCTTGTTTTCAACTGTGGCTAATCTTCTGCGCATGCGCTTTTTTAAAAAATATGACTTCATGTCTGGTTTTCCAGTACTTTCCAGTCGACCTGTGACTCTACTCCTGTCATTCATATTTTCTTCTCTTACCTTTAGCCTAGTTTTCTCCCAACACTACTGCAGGCATTATTAGAACCATGTATGAGACATATGGAATTCTCCATCATGCACTACTTCGAGAACTTTGCAGTTTTCTCTCTGTATTGTTACTGACACATTATGGTACGAGTTCACTGCCTGTGAAAACCTCACGACACCTTTGAATGTGATGAGCTCATCTGCGATGGTTTGCAGTACCTGTCCAATTCATCCGGAGCTCATGTAATTCTGAAACTTCAATTAATGCCCTGTAGTTTAGGTTCTGAAGCTCATCGCATGCCAGATGATTAATAAAATAATCTTGAATACCTGTAAGAACATGTCGTGGCTAATAGTTATTTGCAACTTGTGAAGCTTGTAAACATATTAGCAACACAGTTAGTAATGACAGCTTTCGGTTTCATTGTTGTCTTCAATTAAATACACGTCTTAAGGGAAGACACTACAGGCGAATAGGGTACAATTTTTAACTAGCAGATATTACCATGAAACTTTCCCAGGTGATTATATTAAGATGAGAAAAAACGTTTTTTTTTTTTTTTGTAATTTAATGTTTAAATGTGCAAATTAGGCAATATCTAATTAAATATGTGCTAATATGCATTAAAAAAAATCTGAGTATTGGATAAAGAAATATTTTTTCATTGTTTACAAATTAGATGGGAAACCAATTACAGAGAGATTTATTGATATCTACTTTTGTTATCCTGTAAATCAGAATATACTGTCAATAGCCTTAAATTTATTTTCGCCATTTTTTGGGGAATAAAATGTTATATAAATCAGGCTAGGAATAATATATTTACAAATCTCTCTGTCAATGCCTTCATAATATAACTAGGAACAAGACTGGAAAGTTTGGTGTATATTGGTGCTACTGAAGTGGAGATTTCAGACTTGAATTTTGTGATTTTGAGAAAACGGGCTTTAAATATTTAGCATCAGCCAATGATATTGCGCATTCAGCATCCTTTACTTTCAGGTTGGTTGCTGATAAAAAGGAAATGGCCATATTTGGATCCGACAGCATTGCACAGGAGAGAGAGAGAGAGCTTTCTAATGGTATATGTGATGACAGGGTGCAGAAAGCGATTGCGGAGCAGCAGGATGATTAGGGTGGCCATACGTCCGGATTTTGGCCGGACAGTCCGTATTTTAAGCCCCCTGTCCGGCGTCCGGCGCAGCATCAAGCCGGACACTCATTTGTCCTCCTTTTTGGAGTTGCGGTGAATTATTATTATTATTTTTTAAATAACCTATAAAAATCCCGCATACTGAATCTAGAGCTGCGAATGCGAGACAGAACATAGCCTACTGTATGTGGCTATGTGCGCCAAACCGTGTAGCGCGTACGCACGGCAGGGAGGGAGAGAGCGAGAGAACTTGCGTGCGAGTAACGCAACAAAATATATTAATAATGACTTCTTGCAGGTTGGGATGTCTGTGTCCTCCTTTTTGATGTTATAGAAATGGCCACCCTAAGGATGATTAAGAACGACAACTTTTGTTGAATTTATGAGAAATCTACAGACGCACACAGACAAAGTGTAGTAAAATAAAGACCTAAATGTGTATTTCACCACAAGTCTGAAAGAAGACATGTTACTGAAGACAAATAGCCCAAAATCTCAAAATTGACCAGTGAAAAAAAAAACTGGTTTTGCCTGCCGTGTCTCGCCTTAATTTCTTTACATTTGGCTGACGCATTTACATTAATACATAATGTTGTCAATAAATTACCTTTATCTGTAAGTTTTGGCCACTGCCTGACATCATCTACCCAATGTACTCTTTCACCAGACATTTTCCTTCATGAGTAGAATACGCTTTCATTGAAATGCCATTAGCCGTTACACTTTGCAGGCATGCAGTAATGGCGGCAGGAAAGATGGCGGCGCCCATAGAGTTCGCAGCGGATGTGTCTATACTCACTGTGTTAACACATTTCATTGTGTTGATTGCTGAGAACATAAGATATTTATGGTAGTCGGTGCAAGCGACAACTAACCGGTCAGCTGACTTTGTGCATTTAAGGTGGAACCACTGTCTGAAAATAATGCATAAGATATATTCCTCTCTGTTTTTGGGTCGATGTTAAGCAGAATCCAGTCTTTTCATGATACCAGTGTAATCTGCTTTATTTACAGATACTGTTTTTGTGACTGCCTCGTATTTCTGTACTTCTTTTTTAAAGCATTGCTGTTTTTCCTGTGAGAATCCCACTCTATTTTGATGCCCATATCTTTCAGTAAGGGAGTTATCCACATTCTTCTCTGTTGACTTCTCTGTGTTGTCACTGATAGCACAAGTGTTCACAACAGCAAACACACCACAGCTCTTCTACTCAAGCTGAGACTTTCATCCACATGGTTCATGACTCCCAGACATTGCCTCCCATCTTCTCATTGCATATGCATGTGATGTGATTATTTGTGAGGCCCCATTTACACTGCATGGTTCAAGTGACCCAAATCCGATTTTTCCTCTCATGTGGTACAGATCGGATATGACCAGCGAATGTGTAAGCAGGAAAAAATGGATTCCGATTTTCTCAGATCGGATTCAGGCCTCACTCATATGTGGTAATAAATCGGGTATGAATCGGATACCAGCATTACATGCCAAGTAGGCAGACAAATTGGATATTCCCCAGTAAATGTGAGTCGTACGTCATTAAAAAGGGGACATCAACTCGATGGACACCTGCGATCACATGAGGCGCGATGGAGGACGAAGGCTCACGAATTTTTCTCCGCCTTACGAGAGCAATGTTTTGCTGACCTTTGAAAATAATGCGGAAAGTAAAACACTTGATAATTAGAGATGCGCGGATGAGCTCCAACATCACCCAAATCCACAGCCAAAAACAAAATCATCCACCCGCCACTCACCTGCACCGCACCACACCAATAATGTTCTCTGATTTAAGTATCAACATCGATGGTCTTACTATTTTATCTAACTTACTATTATTGTGTTGTAACGCGTGAGGATAAATGGATTATCATCACCTTCAATGGCGGGCTTGGCAACGGCTGATGCTGCTTTTAAATGAACATTTCTTTAAAACAAAATTTATTGACAGAATTAAATTTTTTTAATGGCACTGACAGGCTTCACTCCCTTGAAACTTAAACTGGAATTGAACATGCTCATATTTTAGAGAATGTAGTTAATATTTTCGTTAGTAATGATTTATCATCGCCGCGACCCACCCGAAATTAATCAGAATGTTATTTTTTATTACTTGACTCGTCCGGTCCGAGGATTATCCGCAGAGCCCCCGCGGATATATATATATATATATATATATATATATATATATATATATATATATATATATATATATATATATATATTAACCTTTATTTAACCAGAAAAGCTCTCTGAGATTAAAAATCTCTTTCACAGGAGTGTCCTGGCCAAAAATGTGCAGCAGTACAATCAGTTCCATCACAGATAAACATCACACAGACAGATTAAAACACTTAAAAGCAATTGCATAATGTTAGATCAGCTTCCATTTGCCGGATAACTGATTTAAAACGGTCTAGAGTCAGCAAATTTTCTAATTTTAATTTAGATTGGAGGAAATTCCAATCAAACGGCGCTGCGTACGTAAAAGACTTCTTACCTAACTCAGTTCGCGCAAAAGGGACAGATAGAGTATAGCAGTTTTGCGAACAAAGAGAATAATTCTTAATAATTTTCTGATGCATAAAACAACAGAGATAAGAAGGCAACAACCCCAGGATAGCTTTGTAGATAATTAAGTACCAGTGCATTTTTCTTCTGGTAGACAGAGAAGGCCAACCTACTCTATGGTACAAGGTGCAATGATGGGTTGAGGATTTACAATTTGATATAAACCTTAAAGCACCATGATAAACGGCATCTAAGGAAAAAAGAAGATAAGAAGGTGCAAACTGATATACAACATCACCATAATCAAGGACAGGGAGAAAAGTAGTGGAGACTAATTTCTTTTTTACATTAAAAGAAAAGCAAAACTTGTTCCTGTAATAAAACCCAAGCTTGATTTTCAGTTTATTCTTCAGTTGAGTGATATGAGAACTAAAAGATAAGGCATCATCAACTATGATGCCTAGATATTTGTACTCTTTTACTAATTCAATCACTGTACCTTGAAAGGTCTGAAGAGATACAGAATTATTTTCTAGTTTTTTTTTTATTTCGAAAATAACATATACTTGGTTTTATCAGTATTCAGAACAAGTTTTAAACTGTGAAGCCTTAACTGAGTAATATTAAAAGCTGACTGAAGCTTAGACAAGGCTTGCTGTCCAGAGGAATAGCTGCTGTACACGACAGAATCATCGGCATAAAATTGAAAATTTGCATCCTGAATGTCATAATCAAGGCAGTTTATGTAAATGGTGAATAAAAGGGGCCCCAGCACCGATCCTTGGGGAACACCTTTGGAAATCTCCAATGAATCAGATTGTTTACCTTTGGCTTGAACACACTGGGTTCTTCCACTCAGATAATTTTTAAACCAAGGAATAGCGTGACTTGATAAACCAACAACCTTCAGTCTGTGCAGCAAGATACCATGATCCACTGTATCAAAAGCCTTAGAAGATAAATCGATGAAAAGCGAGGCACAAGATTCACCATTATCCATTGACCCCACTATATCATTTAAAACTTTCAAAATAGCCGTTGTAGTACTGTGTTTTTTGCGAAACCCAGATTGATTGATGGACAACACCCCACTTGCATTCAAATAGCATGTCAACTGTTCACTAATGAGGCTTTCTAATATCTTAGATAAAACGCAGAGCTTTGAGATAGGTCTGTAATTATTCATTATAGTGGGATCCCCCCCTTTTAATAAAGGAATAACAAGTGCTGATTTCCAAATTTCTGGAATAACACCAGTATTTAAAGAAAGATTAAAAATATAAGTTAAAGCGGATGTAATATAATCTGCTGCTAGTTTCAAATACACAGGCTCCACACAATCAGGACCTGGAGATTTGTTTATGTCAAGCAGACAGAGTGCTTTATAAACGTCAGTGCTCTTAATTTGTTTAACCCTCTGGGGTCTGCTGTGTTTTTGGGGCTATTGGGATGTTCTGACATGCTCTGACATTTGTGCTTTTTTCAGTTATTTATAAACATGTTAATGGCAAAGGTGTAAATTCACTCTATATAGCACAAACGGGGTTACGATAATATGTGATTAACATCTACGTACATGTTTGTATTTTTAAGAGAATAATGTTTATGCGTGGTTATTGAAAAAAATAAAAATGAAACTTGCTGAAATAAGACCACAAAACAAATACTAAATATGTGTCCACAAGACTTTTGACAAATGGATGTTGTAGCTTCGAGTTCTGGCTTCAAAATGATGTGAAAATCATCCCATCTAATCGTTCACATAAAACGAAACACTAATTTATACTTTGTATGACAGTTTTTTTGTCTGAAGAGGTTTATGCGTGGGAGTGGTAATAGCCCATGAATATTAATGAGATTCAGACCAGGGGTGTGACAGACACTCCCCCAATGGCCCATTAGGGTGAAGCAGCCTGAACAAAGAATGAGAGGAGATTCAAAGGTTTTGTTTTTCAATCTGTTTTATTGTAATTCCTCTGTGTGGAGAAACTAAATGTTCTAAATTTGCTCTAAGCAAATCAAATGTGAGTAAAATAAATAAATAATCAGTCAGCTATAAACAAAGCAATTGTGAGTGATAAATAAACAAAAGTAAAGGCAGGTATCTCACAGTAAATGCTTATGCCCCGTTGAATGACATCTGTCCATTTATATTTGCAGCCTTTTGCCAGCTGCCTTAGCAGCCTGAGCATTGGTGTTGTGGCACAGAGTAGACACAGCACTTTCTGAAAAAAATAGTTTGAATAGACTCATGGGCGAATGCGAGTCTACAGAACTCAGTTGCGGTCCAGCTTCCCGTGCAGGAAGGAATCGCACAGTCTGTGGAACCATGTCAACATCAGTCTCTGTTTTCCATGACAGAGCGGACTGCCTGTTGCTTGCCTGCTTGTTTGCCTTGGCTCTCTTCGGGACAGGTGCCTGGACATGTTCATTGTCACATCTGTAAAAAACAAGTGTGCGCTGTTACACAGTACAAGAGCACTGAAGAGACTGCTAGCATTATACAGAGCGAGAGGACACATAACAAACTCACTGGCTGAGTTGTTTACGTTAACACGTGAGGCAGCACGAGCACGGAGATTACAAGCTGCACGGAGTGTGCATGTGGTGCATGTGTATGAAGTGTCTTTCGTTCGTGATTTTTTTCCGTTTTTTCTAAATAAAAATCAGAAAATGTTTTTTTTATTTTTGTCTATTTAAATTCTATTTACAAACTCACCACACACAATAATGGTCAATAACTGTAATTTGCTGAAAGCTTATCTGTTTCTGAAAAAAATGACACCTTGCACATGAAGATAGCACTTTGTTTTAGAATTTTACAGTCCAAAAATCTAAATATGTGAAAAACACCTATTTTAGCTTCATGTTCTAAAGGGTTAATAAATGTTGTAGAAGTATCATTCATTGTTAGTTTTTTAATTTCAACATTTACTTAAACATTTTAAATTGAGTAAAATTTTTTTATTGTATCTGTTATTACCTTAGATAATGTAGGCCTACTATGAACTAACAAGAATGATCGAGGTACAATTGTATTGCTCAAATATTCATTCATGTAGTACAAACTTAATTTCTTAGTAACTAGCACAACACTGATCACTAATGTAAATATTACGTCTGTGCACTTACTCAGTATGATTCTCGATCACACGGAGAACTGAACGATGCCTGCGTTCCCCTCTGCGAGGTGCTGGAGAAGGAGTGCGTGATGCAGACACATTTCTATAAAACAACAACAACAACAAAACTGTTAGCATACTGTTAGAAATGAAAAGATTTCCGAACACGAAGTGCCTTTTTCTCTCCGTCCCTTTATTGAGTTGTGAATGAATAAAGTCATAAACCCAACGCGTTGGTGAAGCCAGAAAGATAGCTTAACTTCACTTTCGGGGTCCCATAATATATAGTGAAATATCAAGAGGAGTAACATACATCTAACCAATAGAAACATACATGACTTCATACAGATCATATATACGTTATATAATATTTATATAATAATCCTATATTTGGTCAATATCCGGTTAGATTTCCTCTAGTTCCTTGGGCTCCAGAAGGATTCTATAATAGACACATTACATAGGACACAAAATACAATGCATACACAGAAACCAAAGAGGGAGGGTGAGCTCTCACTCCTTCTCTAATATGAAACAGATGTTTGACTTACATACAGACAAAAGAATGTGTCGACCATGCATTAACTCTGGACAGAGCTGAGATATAGAAAAACATTTCTCACAGTGCCCCCTTTGATAATGACAGTTATCCTATAACACAATTATCACAGTACATTATTCTCAGCATGTCCATTATAGCAGAGTAATACATGATAACATACTTCAATTAACCATTTTCCTTCAAAATCATTAGTACTTTATAGTTCTGTTTGCTAAGGAATATTGAGAGGATACAAAAGTATTCATAGAACGATAAATCAACATCCTAACAAATGGAATAATACAGCAAACAATAAATGCAAGGATTAACAGTATAACTCCTATTGGTATTAACGCAGATACAAGCATTTGTTTCCAGCTTGTGATCCAGTCGCCAAAACCACCTCTATCACTCACTTCTCTTTTCTGTAATTCATCAGCAATTCTTGTCATATTCTGTATTCCATCTGCTATGACGTGACCATCCTCATCATTTTCTGGTATATATGTACAGCAAGAGATTCCAACGATCACGCAAACTCCGCCTCTCGCCGCGGTGAGTTGGTCTAAAACTAATCGATTCTGTAATGCCGTTAAACGAAGTGCTCGAAGCTCTTCTTTGACACCAGCTAAGGTGTCCCTTGTAGTTTTAATAAATGAAATTAACTCATATCGTGTAACTTCTACCTCAATTTGAAGACTACTAACTCCAATTGTTGGAAATATTCCTTCAAAGAATTTTTCCATACCAGTCCATAATCGATGTTCTTTTGGGACTGGATTGTCTCTTCCCAAACTACTAGTTGAACTGCGGCCAGAGAGAGAGCGTGTGTTTCGTTGGTTCATCACAGTATCATTTCTGTGTGGTCTAATAATCATAGAATATTCTTCTAAGGTTACTAAAGCACATCGTCCACTCCAATTAAATGGTAACGAGGTATAAACTGCGTGTCCACATAACCAG
This sequence comes from Semotilus atromaculatus, assembly GCA_031834385.1. Classification (NCBI taxonomy): domain Eukaryota; kingdom Metazoa; phylum Chordata; class Actinopteri; order Cypriniformes; family Leuciscidae; genus Semotilus; species Semotilus atromaculatus. The sequence goes on from JAULUF010000040.1 coordinate 16,294,217, forward strand.
AACCAATCTCTCAAAGCTCTTGATCCTTTTACAGATGGAACATACCTATTACAATTCTTTCCTGCATATAGTCCACAATACTCATCACATAACTCTTGAAGCTCAGGTGTTGCTACTGCATAAGCACTCATAGCTAAAATCGGAAGAGGAGGTCTTTTTAAACATGCGACCAAGTCAAATTTTCCTTCCCCCTCCAAACAGCTAGCACAACAGGCCGTGTTTCGTACTTCACAGCGGCGATATATTTGATTACATTTATTCTCAGGGATTGAACCCAATGTTGCGGCTCCTACTTTTCTTTCTATACATAACAATGAGTCAGGAATGGGACCTACAGTTGCCACTTTAGCATGTACTTGTACTGCAACTGTCAGTCTCCTATTATCAGGACAAGTCCAATTTACCGTTGAATTTTGAGGTGAAACCGATCCCACAGTACTAAGAAATAAAGGACAGAACAGGTCTTCATCTGTCTTTGGTGATTTAACACTTACATGAGGTCCGGAAGCACTTTGTGGCATTTTTGTACAAACATAACAGTCACTCTTTTTTCCTGTAGACTTAGCAGTGAAGTTGGCTAACCTCCACCACATATTGGAGGCAAACGCATGTGGTTCGTCTTCATGGCTCAGCCAAGTTTCATTCCCACTGCTAATAAGTGCATGTGTATGAATGAGTAAGTTCGTCAGCACAAACAGGTATAACAGCGACTGTATAGACATAGTGTAATGGACTCAATGGTACTTATTGCTAATTTCAATCAGCAATCTAGTTCTTCGTCTACTTCTCTTCCTCATTCTCCTTTCGATCAATGCTGGATGTCCACCTCCGCATAGGCTTATGCGTTCCCTGGGGACGGGGCTGCCTTCACTCTGCTAGCATGAATCCACTGCGGCTGGAGGTCAGTCAGAATACCTGTCCTCGTCACAGCGATGACTGTCGCAGGCCCCAGGTAGTTGGGTTCCCCAAGTTTCGTGGGTTTCAGACACCTTATCAGCACCGATTGTCCTGGAACGAAAGGATGAGTTGGCTTTTCTGAGGGAAGAGGGAGAGAGAGAGAGACATCACCATTTATGCCATTTAACGTTCTAACTAGGGAATCCACGTAATCTGCGATGATCACCTCCGTGTCACCTGTGGAAAGATTGCCAGCGCGACCTCTGACCCAAGGGGTCGGGAAAGGTCTACCCATGAGAATTTCAAAGGGAGACATTTTTGTAGTGGCTGATGGAGACATTCTCATTTCAGTCAGTACGGCAGGCAACAAATCAACCCAATTTCTGCCCGTATCTAGACACGCTTTATTAAGACGTTCTTTTATCGTCTTATTCGTCCGTTCTACGTTGCCAGATGACTGAGGCGCATAGGGGATATGGAAGTGCCAATTAATACTAAGTTCTTTAGCTAATAATTGCGTGACTTTAGAAGCAAATGGAGTTCCATTGTCGCTTGCTATAACAGTGGGAATACCGAAACGTGGTATAATTTCTTTTGCAAGAACCTTCACTACTGTCTTCGCGTCTTCTTTGCCACACGGAAATGCTTCAGGCCACTTAGTAAATCGATCAATGATCACGAGCAAATACTTGTGATTTCCACATGGAGGCATGTGTGTAAAATCGATCTGTAAATATTGGAAAGGAAGTTCAGGATGCGGTAAAGCATCATGTCTGATTGCCTTGTGCCTGTTTGTTTGCGCACACACCAGGCAAGCATCCAATATCAACAAAGTATTTCTTCGAACATTTGCTATGCAGTATGATTGATTCAAACTTTGTATCACTTTCTCTTTTGACACATGTGATACACCATGATAATGCCTGCACAGCATTACAACGGTGGATCCTGGTAGCGCGATTCTACCTTGTTTATCCCTTAAGATACCAGCTTCATCTGGTTTTACTTCGTTGGCTGCCCAATGATTCAAATCATCTTGAGTAGGATTCGCTTGTAAAATTTTAATGTCCAAATCATTAATCAATGATGAATTCATCATCGGCACTTCATTGCTTTGTTCATTTACATGCGGACTACGTATTGCTTCTTTTGCTGCCCATTTCGCTACTTCATCCGCAAATCTGTTTCCTTTGGCCTCGTCAGATTCACCTGTTTTATGACCAGCTACTTTAATGACAGCAAGCTTCAATGGTTGCTGTGCTGCACTAATCAGCTCGGCCACAATGTTATGATGCGAAATTGGTTTTCCGTCTGAGGTTTTGAAATTTCTTTCCTCCCACAATTTAGCAAAATCATGAACTACACCGTACGCATATTTGGAGTCAGTGTATATGTTGATGCACTGACCTTTTGCCAATTGACAGGCTCTTGTTAGAGCAATCAGTTCTGCAACTTGTGCTGATTTATGTGGCAGCGAATACGCTTCAATTACTTTATCAGGTAATTCAACAATAGCGTAACCACACAGATATGTACTATCGTTTAGCTTAAAGCAGGATCCATCGATATACCAATGCATTCCCTCCTCCAGGACAGACGTGGAAACGTCTGGCCTGCAGGCAGTTGTCGTTTGGATCCTGGTCAGGCAGTCATGGTCGTCACTCTCAAATTCACCCTGTGTCAGCAACCTGTGTAAATGTACAGTAGGGCCATGAATAACAGAAGTTACTTTCAACGTTACATTAGCGGTTGCTAACAATATAGCTTCATAGCCTGAACGGCGTTGGGCAGTCATGTGTTGTGTAGAAATATTGTGCATAATGGCTCCTACCTGATGAGAAACATGTACAATGAGTGTATGTGATAAAACAACCTTTTCAGCATCCTGTATCATAATCGCTGTGGCAGCCACTGCACGCAAACAGGCCGGGAGTCCCCTAGCCACTGAATCAAGGGTTTTAGATAAATAAGCTACTGGACGGAAAGTGCCCCCATGCTCTTGGGCCAGGATTGCCGCGGCTGTGCCTCCACTTTCGTACACGTACAAATGAAATTCTCGTGTGTATGAAGGTAGGCCGAGGGCGGGAGGCCTTAAGAGTGATGATTTCAAATGTTTGAATGCTTGATTCATCTCACTTGTCCATGTAATGTCCTCTTTGTCACCCAGCGTAGCTTCTCGCAGGATTTTATCATACATGGAGCAATTAGGCACCCACAGGCGGCAATAATTGACCAGTCCCAGGAAGCTTTGCATTTGCTTCCGTGTGGATGGATGCTTAAATGTAGCGATGGCTTTGATTCTGTCTGCAGACAGACAAACTTTGCCTTTTGACAGTTCATGTCCGAGGTAATTAACTTTTCTCTGCACCCATTGCAGTTTTTCTTTAGATGCCTTGAAACCAGCCTCAGCCAGAACGTTGCACACAATCTTTGAGGCAGCAGCACACATGTCCTCAGAGGCACCAGTGACCAGGATGTCATCAGCATATTGGAGCAGGCAGGTGTCTGGCGGGAGTTCGACATCTTTCAGTGTATCGTGCACTACAGCGGAGAAGACAGCCGGAGAATCTCTGAACCCTTGTGGGAGTCTTGTCCACATGTATTGACAATTCTGAAAACAAAATGCAAACAGTGGCTGAGTTTCATGATCAACAGGAATACTGAAAAAGGCAGAGCTTAAATCAATAACAGAATAAAATTCATGTTCCGAAGGAATTGAATTAATTATCGCCTGAACTTCCGGTACAATAGGAGCAAGTGGTTTAATCAAATCATTAATTTTTCTCAGGTCTTGCGTTAAACGCCAAGAACCATTAGCTTTCTTAATTGGATTGATTGGTGTGTTATAGGGTGAATGAGTTCGAACCAGAATGCCTTGTTCCAGAAATTTATGAATGAGAGGCTTAATTCCCTCCTCTTTTTCCTTTGAAAGCGGATATTGTTTTTGAAACACAGGCCTATTAGTTATCAGATTCGCCCTATAGGGCTGGACATCTATTAACCCTACGTCATCCTTGTGTTCCGCCCACAAGTGAGGGTTGACAACCGAAATTTCCGGTGTCGGCACAGTTGCAGACGAATCTTCAACAAGAGCACTTCCTGTGTCGGTTGTAATGGAAAAAGCTGCAGGAAACAGAAGTGTCAGAGAGTCAGATTCAAAATTCAATTTCATACCAAGCTTATGCATAAGATCTCTTCCGAGCAGGCAGAAAGGTGACTGCGGAATGATTGCAAAATCATGCATTTTAAACAATGACGGTACATCCTTAGAAGTAATTGGTAACTTTGGTGTCAATTCGCATTTCAAAGGAACGTTATTAATCCCGACAGAACGAATTGTCCGTCCCGTAACGGAACCCGAGTACACATTTGAACTTAACGAAGAGATGGAGGCTCCGCTGATTTATTTGGATATTGAATCGAAAGTAGTGAAAACTCAGGCTCTTGGCTCTGCGGGCAGCGTCAGGCGCGTCTCCATTCAGTCTGGAATCTTTCTGCACCTGTCGCTCCCTGCCTCTGGCTAGGAGAAAACGAAGGAGGGGGCTTTGGCCCGTAGCCATCAGAGCGCCTTCGCATCTGGTACCTATTAGGCTGCTGCTGCTCGGTTCTCTGTCTGCAAAACTTGGCTGTGTGCCCAGAACGGCCACAGCAATAGCATGTTATAGGCTTTTTCTTATTAAAGGAAGGACGGTTTTGAGCTGCAACATCCACCTGTAACATCATCGGAGTTTTTCCTTTGGAGGAAGCAAAGGCTCCAGCAGAGGAAAGCTCCCGTAAACGCTTGCCAAGGTCATCAATTGACATCGTTAAAAAATTATTCGTGGTGATACGAATCAATTGTGCAGTCTCATCATGCATGTTATTCAGAAACGTGTTCACAAACAACTGACAATTATCATCATCAACCGGAATAGCAGATTCTTCAATCCATGCACGTTTAAATCTGTTGAAAAAAGCAACAGGACTCTCGCCAGCTCTCTGCTTTGTATTAGCAGCATGCGAAATGTCTTGTTTAGCTGAAGATATCTTAAGCAGGAATGCCGTCAATTGTTTGAAAAAAAGTTTAAGTTTACCCGAATTGGCCCAAACCCAATCAACATCAGAATCTTCATCGTCATCATCGACAACCCTGACGCCACGGAAATGTTTAGACAAGTCAACGGGCTCTGCGCTAGTACTTTTGATAAAAATACGAGCCGGCGGCGCATCATAAATTGGGTTTAACAGATCAATTTCCTCAATTAATTCATCCTCCGTAATTTCAGCTGGGAGCGTTTTAGTTAATATGAAACGGTAATCACGCCCTGTTAATTGACTGTACGCTGTCAATCGCTTCAAAACCGAAACATACTGATGAGGTGTTTTAGTCGGGTCTGGCAGTTCTTTCGAAATAGCTACAACGTCGGCGAGGGGCAGTGGATGTACCTTGAATCCATCTGACGTTTCCACGAAAGGAAATGTTGTCGCTGTCTTTAAATCAGGATATAATTTATTTTTTACTGGTTTAGACACCGCAGAAGTCTGAATAGACTCATATCTAGGAGGGTGGGGGACGCTGACTACTGCAGTGTGAGAAACTTTTTTCCATCTCACTCTGTGTATCCGAGTGTGCTGCTGTCTCAGGCTGTGAGACTGAGGCAGAAATAGCAGGCACCGTTTCTCTTCTCACAGACTGTGCAGCTGGAGAGGGAGAAAGTCTCCGATCTTTATTTACCTCTACATTTTTATTTATCTCCGGTCCGCGATCCCAGTATTTTTTCATCGTTTCCCAAGTTTTATAGGATCGTTTCATATAATCAAAATCCCAAGCCGGATCTCCCCAATTTCCAAAAATCATGTCTTTAGATGAAGACATGTCAGAGTCTTTAAAAGAACCATCACGCGGGAACGGATCCAGCTGTGTTTTATCAGCGGACCAGCCAGCTAGATTTGATAGATACGGTTCAGTAAAAAAGGCTTGATCATTCCGAATCATAAAATCTTTAGGAGTTTCATCAATTAACGGCGGACTTATTTTATTTCCCATTTTAAGCCACACAAAAATTTCTCCTCTAATTCAGAATAAACAAATTTCAGATAATCAAAATAGAAAACAAAGTGGAAAAATGCTGCAGTTTCAATTGTTAGTAAAGTATTTTAGTCAAGGAAACAAAGACAAGAAGAAGAGAAAAAAAAAAAAAAAAAACAGAAAAAAAATCAAAATAAACTATGCATCTATTCATTCACAAACCCAAAAGAACGACGGAGTTTTATGAAATATTCCGCGAAAATATTTCCTTCTTACAAAAGTAAGGATATCACAAAAAAAACGAAGAAAATTGATCACTTTTTCTTACGTTCGTCCCGCATTAATACACGAGGTACACCACAACATAACAGCAAAAGAGGAAGCTTAGATCTCTTTTGTGTTCTTCCCGTATCTCTATTAGAAACACGAGGATACCCTTCCCGCAGTTATCAAACTTACGAGGTACCACAAAGACAGACTGATCATGTCTCCTTTGTCGGTCTTCCCGCATTAATTAAAACACGAGGATTGTTACCAAATCTGGCAACCTATACGGCACGCATAAATATATCTCTCAGCAGATAGGAAGATCTTTATCAAAAAGCTCTTCTTACCTGGAGCATCCCGGGACGAGCCCCCAATTGTTAGAAATGAAAAGATTTCCGAACACGAAGTGCCTTTTTCTCTCCGTCCCTTTATTGAGTTGTGAATGAATAAAGTCATAAACCCAACGCGTTGGTGAAGCCAGAAAGATAGCTTAACTTCACTTTCGGGGTCCCATAATATATAGTGAAATATCAAGAGGAGTAACATACATCTAACCAATAGAAACATACATGACTTCATACAGATCATATATACGTTATATAATATTTATATAATAATCCTATATTTGGTCAATATCCGGTTAGATTTCCTCTAGTTCCTTGGGCTCCAGAAGGATTCTATAATAGACACATTACATAGGACACAAAATACAATGCATACACAGAAACCAAAGAGGGAGGGTGAGCTCTCACTCCTTCTCTAATATGAAACAGATGTTTGACTTACATACAGACAAAAGAATGTGTCGACCATGCATTAACTCTGGACAGAGCTGAGATATAGAAAAACATTTCTCACACATACATAATCCAAAGTAAACTGATGGGCAATTAATGGGTATGGACGCACAATGTATATCTGTTGATGGGCCATAGGACGGAGAAATATCTATATCTATACACCGCGAAATATACACCGCGAGTGTTGATGGGCCATATAGACCACACACATTTAGAGCATTTCAAACATTTACACTGTATTCACAATCATCTGTGCATAAGGCAGTATTTTAGCAAGATAAGCAGTGTCATAGGCTAACCAAAACAGAACATTTATATATAAACATATAATGTCTAGTATTTAGACAGTATTTTACCGGAGGCTGAAATTTTGCACTAAATCACATTATATTTACACCTAAGCAGATATTCGCAAATAAGCTACATTATGCATAAGCTAATCAAAACTGAGTGAAATATATTTAATATACAAATGTTTAGAGAGTAACGTTATCACATTGAAAGTTTACACTTGAGCATACACGAATGTTAGGGATATAGAGATCGCTAAGACATGTGACCAACTGGGCGGCAACGTCATCAGAACGCAAAGAATTATGGGTATGTTTGGCCCGTTTACATGGGCTGCCATAGCAGGCTATAGCGTTCTGGCATAAAAATCATGAAAAATTAGCGTGAAAAACAGAATATAATCCTACAAAATGCAGCGGGCTAAAGAAAACATTGTTGGACCATACTGCTTAAAACTAAATCCTAATGCAAAGATGAGATATGACGAGAAAATAAAGGGAATCAAAGGACTGGATCCTTACGAGCATATTGACAGGTCAGGAGACGTCATCCTGTTGCCCAACTTCCAGCACCCATATACAACTACATGGTGTTAGTGCATACACACACCAAGTTTTCAGTAACTTCAAGTCGCTGCAGCACCCAGCAGATTTCATCATGAGTCATTTTGTACCCACCACTTAAAAAAAAAAAGCTTTGTCTTGTTGTCCACTTCTTTTTGACATGATGCTGGTATAATTCTCTCTATCTGACTATCGCGCTTCCTTTTTTAAAGAATATCATGAGTGTAGAATGTCCCCTCTGTGGCACCAGTTTATTTTTGTTATTTTCCAAATGAAATACTTCGATCCGCACACATTGTTTGAGTTCTTAAATGGTCTAGTGGTAGATATTCTGCCAAGAGTGTCAAAGGTTTCGGGTTCTAATCCACTCAACGTTTGGTTTTTTTCTCTGTCAATAAAACCGAACATGTTCATCAGTGGTTACAGTCTATATCAAGCAGGGACAAATTTGTGTGCAGTTTATTTTGTGATTTTACCGGAACGAACAGAGAGTCTCTGCAACGGCGATAGATTGAAGCGCGCGTCCGACTGAGGACTGTGCGCGAGCCACAACACTATGCATGAGCAGCGGCAACGAGCGCTCAGCTGGATCTCAAAAACAGATTTAAGCGCTAGATCTCGTATTTAATAGCGAACTAAATGAATGCTCTGCTAGTTAACTGGAGATGTTTAGTTTATTTATATTAGGTACATCCGTTCTATGACATTAGTAGGCAGACCTATATTTTTTACTAACCATACATTTACGTATATTTCGTCATTGTACCCAGCACTTCTGAAAATCCACTTCCGAAAGCGTCTCTGTCCCCAGCAGCACACTTCAGACCAAACTGATGGGGGTGGCTAAGGGCTGGATTAAGATAGAGGGGATGAATGGTTTACATGTGGGGGCTGGGGGGGCAGCGTGTTGTATGTATGAAGGGAGTGAGTTTACTGTTGTTGTGGACAAATGCCACTTCTATCGTGAGAACGACTATTGCAGTTTATAACACAGCAGGTAGACGGCATCTTGAACACAGCGTTTTCCCCTCCATGCAATCAAGTCTGGCGCCTTATGTTTGTGCCGCGGATTCCCAAAATGCTTTGCGTTCACCATTGGTAATACGTCATGATGACGTCACATTAGCAATCTCTATTGTAAGGCAATCTTTCACGTAGTAGGTCAAAAGCTAGCCAAAACGAAGCAAAATATAGTCTGAAAATTCATATGAGTTCTATATTATCAGAATAAGAAGTATATAACACTAAACAACTTACTCTAAACTTGTATCCTCGGCGGGATCAATTCGCTCTTCAAAATGCAGCCGTTTGTCGTCTGTGTTGCACTCTGAGGAAAAGGTGAATTCTTCCTCGCTGTCCAGAATCATCTGACGGGCTTCTTCACCGGAGTAGCGTGCCATCCTCAAAACGCGATGAACTATCAGTGAATCTCATGAAGAATCTTTTGTGTGTTTATGGCATTGATCGGGGGCGTGTGCGATCACCTAAACTATTTACATGTGAATAGCGCCGGGGGCGTGGCGGCCTCAACTCATTAAAAATAATGAGGGGAGAAAGAAAAAACAGGACCTCTCCTTGGTTTCAAACGGATTGCATAAACTGAGAATATTTGTTTTTTATATAAATTACTTCATTTAAAAGAAGAGAATTCAAGCTTCATAAAGAAAAATATCTCGTGCCTGTGTGACAAGTAATCGCGGAGTTACAGTTAATCTTAGGACGCGTTTCAGAATGGACTTCACAGACAGAGAGAACGCAGAACTCGCATCATGTTTGTTTTTCTTGATTTGGTGAAAAGCACAACACTTTTGTGAGTATCCACAAAAAAATAGACACTTAACACGATCTAATGATGTACAACACTTATATGTACGATCAAAATCAACCAAGTATTTTAAGTCTCTTTTGCACTGATAAGAAAAAAAGCGACCAGATCACGCCGGCGTGATCTCAGACCCCAGAGGGTTTAAATCTAAACTCTTCCTTTTCTAGAAGACTTTCTGCATTAATAAAATCAGAATCAGAGCCTATAAGATTTAGTGGTTCAAATAGAAACCCAGAGGCAACAAAATGCAATTAAGCATATGTTCTTTATCTGATATGCTAGTGGAATCCATTTTTATACATGATGGAAAACTAGACTTGTTTTTACTACCTGATATCAGTTTTATATTCTGCCAGAATTTCTTGGGATTTTTTTAGTTAATAGTGGATTTTTCAATAAAATAATCAGCCTTTGCTTTTCTAATAGCAACTGTGCATTTATTCCGGAGCTGCCTAAAACGGATCCAATCGGAGCCAACATCAGATTGTCTGGCTTTTGGCCATGCCACATCCCGCTCACGAATTTGAACAGAAAGGGCTTCGGAATTTTTTGTAAGGTGCATGCCTGTTGATGATTGATAAAAATCCATCATAAAAGTAATACCAGGCAGACTCAACATCGGGAATGAGAAAAATCCTGTCCCAATCATAGCGTGCTACATCAACAAGAAAGGCTTGTTCATTAAAATATTGTGTACAACGTTTAGTGATAATACGTGGTTTATGCTTGGGTAATTTTGTATCTCTGACTATGGCAACGACGCAGTGATCGCTAACATCATTAGCATATACAGAGGCCAAAGCGTACTTGTGAGGCAAATTACTAAAAATAAGATCAATCAATGTGGACTTTTTGTAATCCTTCGAGTTAGGTCTAGTAGGGTGTCTCAACTAGCTGAAAGAGATTTAAAGAGTCACAATTTGCTTCTGAAACAATCTGATACTGACTGTAGCCAGTATAACCATAAATATCTATGGCATTATCTGAAACAGTTTTTTTAAGCCATGTTTCGGATATCACTATCACATCAGCACTGGTATTTTTTGCCCAGATACGCACCAAGCCCAACTTAGGAAGCAGGCTTCTCACATTCATATGAATAAAACCTAATCCTGATCTAGATTTAAAATCAGCAGGAACTTTGAACATTAGGGAAGTATCATTAAAAGGACCAGGATTTGGTAATACATTACCTGATATCAGTAACATAAGAACTCCGACGCCTTACTGTTTTACTTACATTTCCAACAGGAAGATTCAGACAAGTGGAATAGTTTAAAATGCTGGGCTCCTTATTCGTTTGAGCAGAAACTATGGAGTTCTCGTACACAAAGTTTGAAAGCAGTGACTTCAAACGGCAGTCCGAGAGAACGTTAAAGTTTGTATATATACCGATCCCCATCCAAAAGTTAATACCGTATAGTTATACCGTTTCTAAAGTTAATCATCGATTCTGTGGGTCCAGGTTTGGTATCTCTTTTTAACAAGCGTCTCAATACGGGCTCTGTTCTAGTTAATCTTAAAGTGGCTACGGTCACTCCTTTGCTCAAGAAGCCTTCACTGGATCCCTCTATTTTACAAAATTACCGACCCATCTCTGTCTTGCCTTTTATTTCCAAGTTATTGGAGAAAATCGTGTTTAATCAACTCCAGCACTTTCTTTCAAATAACTGTATCTATGAGGCTTTCCAATCTGGGTTTAGGACTGCCCACAGCACTGAGTCTGCCCTTCTGCATGTGCTAAACGACATTTTTATCTCCACTGATTCTGGTGATTCTGTGGTTCTAGTTCTCTTAGACCTTTCGGCAGCTTTTGACACTGTTGACCACCCTACTCTGTTGGCTAGACTTGAGACTGGGGTGGGCCTAAAAGCTTCTGTCCTGTCATGGTTTCAGTCGTTCCTTTCTGACAGAAAGTTTTTAGTTAAGATGGGTAATTTCTCCAGCTCCACGGCACCTCTAATCTGTGGTCTTCCACAGGGCTCCATTTTGGCTCCCTCTCTATTTTCTCTATACATGCTACCGTTGGGCGCTATCTTACGGAAACACAGTGTATCATTTCATTTTTATGCGGACGACACCCAAATTTACATTCCATTCAAAAGAAATAACCCTGCAGCGTTAAACTCTCTTCTGCTATGCTCAAAACTTCCTCTCTCTAAATGATGATAAGACCGAGGTCATTGTTTTCAGCCCGAGTGAAAGGTCCCAGTGTATAAGCACAGACTTGGGGAGCCTAGGTGTTCTTGTTCACCAGTCTTTAAAATTTGACAAACACATATCAGCTGTCATCAGCTCCAGTTTCTTCCAACTTCGCTTATTATCTAAAATCAAAGGCTTTCTTACTCCGATAACTTTGGAAATGCCAGTTCATGCATTCATCACGTGTCGGCTAGATTACTGTAATTCACTTTATTGTGGGATATCAGTTTCTCAAATTGCCCGTCTTCAGTTGGTCCAAAATGCTGCGGCCAGACTTATTTTTAACTGTCGCAAATATGACCATCTCTCATTTATTAATTCATTCATTATTTATTTGTAGAGCACATTTAAAAACAACCCAAGGTTGACCAAAGTGCTGAACAGGACAGAATAATCAGTACAAACATAATATGATATAGTAACATTTCCAGAGAAAATCGATATATTTACAAGCAATAGAATAACTGATACATTGAATGTAATGCAATTGAAAGTTAAGAAAGTGCATTTAGAATCTACATTAAGAAAATGTTTTTTAAGCTTTGACTTAAAAGTGGCAAATGACGAAACTGATCTGATTGATAGTGGTAGGCTATTCCATAGTTTGGGGCCTGCTACTGCAAAAGCTCGATCGCCTCAATGTTTCAGTCTCGATTTATGCACAGAGAGCAATCCAAGGTTACTGGACCTAAGGAACCTGTTTGGGTTATGGTAGTGTATTAAGTCGGATAAGTACCCTGGTGCTAGGCCGTGTAGTGATTTAAAAACAAAAACTAAAATTTAAAACTCGATTCTCTGTTTGATTGGTATCCAGTTTAGAGAGGTTAAGATCGGAGTAATGTGAACAAACTTTCGAGTACCAGTCAACAGCCTGGCGGCAGCATTTTGTACTAGTTGAAGGCGCCCGATAGATAATTGGTTAGCTCCAAAATAAAGTGAATTACAATAGTCAAGTCGTGAGGTGATAAAAGCATAAATGACTGTTTCAAAAATTTCTTCGGATAGAGAAAAGTTTTGACTTTTGCAAGACGCCGTAAATGAAAAAAAAAAAACTGGATTTAACGACGGAATTGATTTGTTGATCAAACTTAAGGCCCGAGTCAAACAAGAAGCCTAGGTTTTTTGCAGATGAAGTAACATGAGGATTTAACTCATCGAGATCTAAAATACCGGAGTCATAACGATCACTTGGTCCAAACAATATTACTTAGGTCATTCTACGAATATGGTGGCTTTCCTGTCCCAGGCTTAACCACCAGGAAAAACACTTAAAAGTGTCAGATAACGACACAAAATATCTGTTTTTTGTTTTAATTTAAGTGTTTTATTGTTAATAAAACAGATGTAAGACAGTTATATTGAAAAGCAATTTTTTATATATATTGTAGAATACGGTCAGTACCATGAAATTGGCTTGTCCCTCGGGTCAGGAGTTGTTGTTTAGTGACATATTTTTAGTTGAAAAATATATTTTTCTCCCGCTTTAAATGTCATTATACAAATGAAAGTAGTATAGTTATTTAGTGGATTACTTAAAAAACTAAAATATCAACTAAATATTATAAATAATTTACAGGGAATACCTGTCCCTCAATTTCATGTCACTGGTGTTACAATTTATAAAAAACATCACTTTGAAAAAAGGCAACATCCTTGCCAACTTCTTCCTGGGTCAAAGGTTCATTGGAGCGGGGCTGTTTTGAAAAGCACATCGTGAGTGTTCACTCTCTTCATCTTTTAGCAATTTGATAAATAATTTGATAATTTCATGCGAGGACTTAAGATGCGTCACTGGTGTTCTACAGTTTATAGTAAGGGGAAAGGAAATTTGATTAAAATAATTTTTCAAATTGCAAGATTAAGTGCTTTATTTACAATTTAAGAAGTGTAGTTTGAGCTACTGTGGCCGCCATTTTAGATATCCCATCTTGTCTGCAGATTTGTCACTGGTGTTATCGTCAATGGTGTTACTGTTGCTGCTGGTAACACCAGTGACATGACGATAACACCAGTGACAATCAATAACACCACTAACATTTTTCTCAACATAAGATTTCATAAAAGCCTCAACAATTATATTAATAAAGACTTATTAGCATTTTATTACTGTTTCAATATTGTACAAACATAATATGGCTTTCCTTTTGACAGGTGGTGAAATTAAGTGCTGCTGAAAAGCAAAAACTCTACAGACAGTGCAGGGCCGCTGACCCAGACCGCAGAGATTTTATGAAATCTGAAATTATTTGTAATGTAAAATATTACAAATAAATGGATAAAAATTTGTTTGAAATAATATTAAGTTATGTCATTGGTTTCACATTGCGTCACTGGTGTTACTGCATGGCATGTGTTCTGGCATCAGAGTTGCCCAGTTTCTAGATTATGGATTTTGTATCTACCTACAGTAACTGTTGCTGCATTCATTAGTAAGCGTTTTAAGGATATGATCATTAAATTTTTATCACTCAACCTCAATTATTTCTAATGTTACAACAAAAAACACAATGGTAGAAATAAAAAATGTCACACAATAGAACTTTACACATACCTGTTTAAAGTAAATTATTACTAATCAAGACAATTTCGTAATATTACATTAATCTTTTCTGTCTTTGATTATGTATGAAAATTAAATAGTCAAATTACATTCTGGAAAGCCTGAATTGTCAGCTAAAATACAGGTAACACCAGTGACAAAAAGGCAGCACAAGCTATTTTTAATGCAATGTAGTAAAAATATCAAAATACATTAAGCTGTCATTTAAGTTGATTTATAATGTTAAGAGGTTAACTATTATCTGACTATAAGTTTTGGTATAAAAAAAAAGAATTACATTTTTTAAAAGTTGTCTGTTCAAAAAGCCACCATTTTCATAGAATGACCCACTTCAGTTTTATTCTCATTGAATTATTTTGTTTAAATGGGAAATACAATTGGGCATGGTCGGCGTATAAATGAAATGATACTCCGTATTTCGAAAAGATGGAACCCAATGGTACCTGACTTACCTGACTGGAAAGTATCATATAATGAATTTGTGCTCAGAAAGGAGTGTAGTTGATGAAGAACAACCATTTCCAGGATTTTCGAAATAAATGGAAGATTAGAAATTGGTCTGAAATTACTTAGATTAGATGTGTCAAGATTAGATTTTTTCAACAGGGGAGTGACTGAAGCATGTTTTACGCAGTCCGGGACTGTACCAGTGTTCAGACAGGTATTAATGAAAAATAAAAAATCAGGCACTATGATATCAAAAGTTTGCTTAAAAAAGTGACGGAATAATATCATTTGGACAAGAGGTAAGTTTCAGATGATCAACAATATCTCTGCAAGTAAGTAGGGAAATTGGATCGAAGATGCTCCAGGTAGATGAGCACCTAGGCACTTCAGGGAAAATAGAAGAACTCAGCGTTGTTTGTGGTCTTAACCTTATTGTCTTATTAATAAAAAAAAGATGAAAAGTTTTCACATAAAGAGTCAGACACATCAGGGAAAACATCAGCCACAGGGTTTAAAACAGTCGATAGTGGAAAATAAAATTCTTGGTCTATAGTGATTTTTGGAGACAATTTCTGCAAGATATTTTGATTTGGCAGACATAACAGTTTTCTGGAAAACATGAAGAGATTCTCTTAAAATATCATAGGACACCTGCAATCGGTCCTTGAGCCATTTGCGTTCTGCTCGTCTGAAATAATAATCGAATAGAGTCAATGAACCATGGTGAAGATTTTTTGATAGAGTGTTTAAGTTTTAAAGGAGCAATGTTGTTAACAATATCTAAGCAGGTGTTACTGAACAAACTTAGATATGCATCAGCGTCCGCCGTCCGGGCTTTCAGAGACCCGTTTCGTAGCTAGTAGTTCCTTAGCTGCATTATAGGCAGTGGAAAAGTCCTCACTGGCTGTGGATGAGAAATAACGAATCCAACGTGCCTGAGCAGGTTTGTATTTGATCGACGAGAAAGGACAGTTGTAAAAGTCACAGATTTATGATCAGAAAACCCATTGTCTCTTGTCTCCAAAGCCATGATAGAAAATCCATGAGCAAAGACCAAGTCCAGGATGTGACCATAAACATGCGTAGGACATTGTACATATTAAAAGAAATTAAGAGAGTCCAATAGATTGCAAAAATCTTTGGTTAACGGCTTACTAGGACAGCAAATATGAATATTAAAATCACCAAGCAATACAATTTGATCATATGTTGTTACTACATTGTAAGAAAAAATAATGTGGACGTCGAAGATCTCAAAAATGAAGTTTATTACAGCATAGCAGTGGCAAGGTAGACACGAAGCACCTTCGTGAATGAACCCAGAACATCCAAATCTCAAACCTTTTATGCTGTATTTCATTCGTCTTCCCCCTCAGCATGTAAATGAAGCTCTCTCTCTCTTAAATGTAAATTGAGGAGAACAGTAAAATTGGTACCTCTGTGTCTATGTCTTTGATGTTCTTTCAAACAAGAACGGCCAAATGTTTAAGGTGATAACATCTCTTTGAAGCTCCCTAATCAAGATGGTTATTTAATACCCGCTGTCATTCCCACACTATAGGTGATAAACGTGACTCTGTGATACTTTTAAGATTGTAAGGAATTGATTCTATGATAAATAAGCTCTTTTAAGTGAAGGAACATTTCAATATATCTATATTGGAGTGGAAGTTGGATCGGAGCAGACTATAATTTCTTACAGACCCCCCTTTGATGCTCTTGGCCCAAAAGTAGCATCACATCCACTCCCTTTTCCTAAATAACACCTCCCTTCCCTGGTGGGCAGGTGCCCAGTGGCGGTGGCATCCTGGCTTGGGTTGTCCCCCTATGGCCATCAGAGAATCTTACCCGTCATAGGAATGACACCTCATGCACACTGGTTACAGCTCTACTTCACTTGAGCAGAATTATCATAGTTGGAGTTAAGAATTATTATTATTATTATTATTATTATTATTTTTTTTTTTTTTTTGGAAAAGTATTTCTTGGGTTTGAGAGAGGTAATCAAGAACCATCACATCCAACGGGAACGTCCAATATTGATCATAGAATTATCTTCAATCTGACGTCTCAACATGGAACACATACAGCATAACATAATGCACTGACCGATAATCAGGATGATACATACACAAACAGCTGTTTTAAAGGTAACTTCCCAAAGAAAACCAGAATAGGCAATAAGCAAGTCTCCATCATGCATTTGTTTTGTCAAAACTTCGTCTTTTCCTTTAAGGCCTTGTTGGGCTCTCACATTGTGTCTCTTTCCTTTGCCTCAGTGATATTAGCATATCGTTAAGTTTTGATAACTCAAACAATCGACAATAGACAATATAATGTGTGTGTGTGTGTGTGGTTTTTCATTTTGTCATGTGTTTTGTGTCCATTTTCTCAGTGTGGACATCATTTCTCTACTTGTTTTCTCCTTATGTGGAAAAACTGCTGGCCGTAGTCTTGAAATGGTTTGTTTCTGAAAACTCCTCTTGTTTCTCTTCTCATTGTCCATTCCTTTTCACTTGGACCGTAAGTCCTTCTAGAAGAAGCAGTCAGTGCTGATGTTTGAGTCTGTGCCTCTTTATCAGTTCCATCCATCCCATGGTGGGTCTCAGGGTTTCTAGATCTTTTAGGCCTGGAGTTCTGGATCTTGCAGGTCTGGAAACCTCTGTATTCTGTTATTTTCCCTGGCTCCACTGGTTCTACTTCCTTCTCGTCCTGCAAATGACCAGATCATCTTTCTCCAGGAGGTTACACATTTCAGACAAACATCTTGATGCTTATATCTGAAACAATAATCAAAAAGAAGAGGTTGCCCCCCTTTTCCCCACAAGAATATTTTCACATTCAAAACATTAAAGTCACAGATTTAATCAGTAATGTCTTAAAAATTCATTTTAAAATGAATGTCATTTAAACATTTATTATAAATTACTTCTACATAAATGCTAATAAAACGTTAAATCATAAAGAATCAAAGAATCACCCCCCTTTTGATAGTAAACCGTTTTTCTAAAATGTGTTACTATCATAAAACTAATTCTAATTTGCATCAGCATGTGTCAGCATGTCAGCATGTGACTGAGCTACAGTCATGTTGGTTGTGCAGACTTCTTCTTTATTTCCTTTCAACAGTGCTAACTGGGTTTCTAAATTGCCTATTTTCTTAAGCAAACAACGATAGCCCATTTGTCCTTTTTGTCCTCTTTTGTGTGAAAAGTGACACTGTTTTGCCTTGTGCCCCATCTTTCCACAAGCAAAACAAACAACTTCCTGATCTTCCTTTCTTTTCTCTAAACAGTGCTTTAATTGCCCCATTTTTGTTCTTAGGCATTTTGGGATCATTTTCAAACTTAGAGATAGCCCACTTGTACAGTTTATCAACAATATTCTCTATTCCGTCAAACATTCCCTGAGAACCGTGTTTAGCGATGTATTTAACAATAATTTCTTCCATTTTCAAAAGCCTTGTCAGGCTTTAAAAGTATCTCGTGAAATAGTTATTCACAACGTCTGATTTAAATGACTACACATTTTCTAGTTGCCTTAAGTCAGATATCCACTAGTCTAATTATTTACAGTTCCAGTAGCCTACTTTGGACGCAAATTAACACAATTAGTCACACTACCGAGGCTTCTAAACTTAACCACGACCACAGTCCTTTCGACCTAGAATTTCACTACGCAGAACAGTAAGAAATGAAAAAAAAAAGAACACTGTCACAGTACGTCGGAAAAAAACCCATTACGTCGGGTTTTATGTTATTTTCTTAAAACAGCTTACTTATCTATGGGATTAATATCCTGCCATGATTCAAAACTGAAAATAAAGTTCTGAAAGGTTGAAATTAAGTGTTCGAAAACTCAAAATCGTACAAAAAAAAGTTTTGCAAGATCGAAAAATAAGATTTGCAAGCTTGCAAAATGTAAAAAAAATAAAAATATCTCTGCAAACATGATCACCACTTACAAGGTTTCAAACCTGGAAAACAAACTAATACAGTGGGAGAACACTGACAAATTTGAAACTCTGAAAAATTGTTTGCGCAACATTGTAAAAAAATGTTGCAATTCTGAAGAAGGAAATCTGAAAAACAACATAATGTTTGCAGAGATATATATTTTTTTTTTACATTTTGCAAGCTTGCAAATCTTATTTTTCGATCTTGCAAAACTTTTTTTTTGTACGATTTTGAGTTTTCGAACACTTAATTTCAACCTTTCAGAACTTTATTTTCAGTTTTGAATCATGGCAGGATATTAATCCCATACTTATCCACAGTACAGCTTAAACAATATTTTTCAAATTTAAAACACTGCCACAGTACGTCGGGCAAAACCACACTGCTTCGGGTTCTTATTTTAAATTCCACAGAGCCACGGTGTCAGACTCACTACACTATAAAACACAATCGTTGTGAAATAATTCTGTGACCACACTGCGTCGGGTCTTATTCAATTACTTTAGAATTTCTTCAGAATTATTACAACTTCACAATCAGTTTCAAGTACACTTTTGTTTCGGTTAGCCTACTTTAGAAACAACTGATCTAATATAGTTCTGCCACCACACTACTTCGGGTTGATTCAATTACTTTAGAATCTTAACAGAATTATAAGAGACCAACACAAAGTTTCAGTTACTTTAGAAACGTTACACTTAAGCACTTTGTTTCAATTACTTTAGAACCAACAATTCCAATACAACTCTGCCACCACACTACTTCGGGCTGATACAGTTCCGTTAGAATCTTAAACAAAATCGTATGGAATAGGTTTAACAACTATTCCTATAACACAGTTGTGAAATAATTCTGTGACCACACTGCCTCGGGTCTATTCAATTACTTTAGAATTTCCTCAGAATTATAACAACTTCACAATTAATTTCAAGTAGCCTACGTTAGAAACATACACATTTGTTTCAGTTACTTTAGAAACAACCAATCTAATATAATTCTGCCACCACACTACTTCGGGTTGATTCAATTACTTTAGAATCTTAATAGAATTATAAGAGACCAACACAAAGTTTCAGTTACTTTAGAAACTTTACACTTAAGCACTTTGTTTCAATTACTTTAGAAACAACAATTCCAATACAATTCTGCCACCACACTGCTTCGGGCTGATTCAGTTCCGTTAGAATCTTAAACAAAATCGTATAGAATAGGCTTAATATCTCCTCCTGCAATACTGAATAAACCAAATTCTCTTCTGTCCTTAATTTTCCTTTCTAGATTTTTTTTTAAACGAGGGGTTCCCTGACAAAAACAAAACAGCATAAATTAAAGAAAACAGCTTTTCTTACCTTTCCCCACTTTTTGTTGGAAATTCCTCGATGGACTGGCTCGCCAATGTAAGAAAAAATGATGTGGACGTCAAAGATCTCAAAAATGAAGTTCAACAGTGGCAAGGTAGACACGAAGCACCTTGGGTTCACCGGCGTCAGAATGAACCCAGAACATCCAAATCTCAAACATTTTATGCTGTATTTCATTCGTCTTCCCCCTCAGCATGTAAATGAAGCTCTCTCTCTCTTAAATGTAAATTGAGGAGAACAGTAAAATTGGTACCTCTGTGTCCATGTCTTTGATGTTCTTTCAAACAAGAACGGCCAAATGTTTAAGGTGATAACATCTCTTTGAAGCTCCCTAATCAAGATGGTTATTGAATACCCGCTGTCATTCCCACGCTATAGGTGACAAACGTGACTCTGTGATACTTTTAAGATTGTAAGGAATTGATTCTATGATAAATAAGCTCTTTTAAGTGAAGGAACATTTCAATATATCTATATTGGAGTGGAAGTTGGATCGGAGCAGACTATAATTTCTTACAACATTCCCCAGAAAGTCTGCAAATTCACAAAAAAATAAATTATTAAACTGTGGGGGCCGGTAAACAACTGCACATAATACTGGATTTTCCATGTTCATTAAAGACATCTGAACCTCAAAGCTCGCGTAAGCGTCTGTCGGAATGAAGCGGCCGTGAAAAGAGTTTTTAAAAACAATGGCCAAACCTCCCCCACGACCAGAGGTCGTTTATTAAAAAATGAGCAATCCACATAATTAAAAAATTATGCTCTATTAAAAAATGAGCAATTTTGGGGAACAAGTTCAGAAAAAGGGACTTGAGTCCCAGAGTTTAGTCCAGGTTTCCGTCATAAACAAGAAATCCAAATTCCGTGAGATAAAAAAGTCATGTAGAATGAAAGTCTTGTTTACCAAGGACCGCACATTAAGTAATGCCATCCTAAGCGGAGGGGGATCACTCTCTGGTTAAATACCTCTATTTAGCGGGTGCAGGTACTGAGGATGCACTCCACCTCGACGAACCCGGGGAAGTAGATATACTATAGACACATCGAGGGAGTCAGGAACAATAGGCCGAATCCAGCGGCTCCGGTGAGAAGTGTCCCGTGCAGAGCAGTAAACAGGAATATCCACTCTGATTTTAAGTCTGACAGCAACACCTCCTCGTTTGCTGCGTCTACTTCAGCGTTTTTATTTCCGAAGAGGAGTAGAGGTGTTCCGACACAGGTGCTCCGGAATATTCACCCAGGACGACGAGGAAAATGGGTGAGAACCGCTCCATAAATCCTTGAAGGTATCGATGATTGAAGTTTTCACATCTAGCAGCATTTGTCGATCGTAAATAGAGGTTGTAGGCCACGTTTTGATCTCAGAGAAACAAAGAGTATTAAAAATAGTCCACAATAGGAAGAGCGACAGACGGCCTGCCAAACACAATGGCGCCATCTTGATCAATATCTCAACCAATCCTTAAATCGTTACACTGGCTGCCAGTCCGGCAGAGAATAGATTTTAAAATCCTTTTATTTGTTTTCAAATCTTTGCATAACTTAGCTCCAGTCTATCTTTCCAAACGTATTCATCCCTATTCTCCGTCCAGAAGCCTAAGGTCACACGACCAGGCCCTGCTGGTAGTCCCTCGTGTCAGACTTAAGCGTAGAGGGGAGCGTGCTTTTACAGTGGCAGGGCCTCGTCTGTGGAACACCCAACCCGTTCTCATCTCAGAGCGTCAAATAAGGCCGTTTTGTCACGTCCTTCGGCGTTTTCTGCCCACGCATATAGCACCCTTTTGCGTACAGATGACACGCACATGGCTTTCAACCAACTTCAATGTAAAACCATCCGCGATGTTATTACACGCTCAGGGCTTCGCCAGTCATCAATTCACCTCAACATTGACCGACTGCACAGACTAAAGACGTTTTCAGCAACAACGACATGTTTGCTCTATGATTAGGATTGCCTACACATAGGAGGTCACTGTTTTCCATTATTTATCTTTCAAGAGGAGTCTATTTGCCATTTTCAACACCCTTATCGTCTGTGAGAGACGCTCGGCTTAACCACCACCTCCAATGCTTAACCCACCCGCGTTTTGGAAGCGCTTGGATTTAGCCAATCCAAGTGCGTGATATCAGACGCTTTCAGCACTAGCGTGCGTATAGGCTACAATTTCGTTTAGTTTTGAATTAGCCTGTGGTAGCCTACTCATTTTAAACGTGAATGTGTGCTAGGTATCCTAAAACCATGACAATATAGGTTCCATCATCCCTTAATTGCCCGCAGGAGTATATTGGCCGAATGCAACCCTTTATCGTGTGTCAGAGACGCTCTTTTAACCATCAATGCAACCCACAGGCGTTTTACAGGACGCGGTTGGACTTTGCTAGGCAACCCAATTGCGTGACATCAGACGCTTTCAGCAACAGCAATGTGCAGAAAATTTGCTTTTGTTTTAAACTAATCTGTAGTATAGCCTATAAAGAATATAAAGACATATTTCAATATAGTCTACTTGAAAATTTAAATTCAAAATAAAATGTATAATATGCATTGGATACTACATAGGCTATTGTGCAATTTGACGTGACGTTTTCCCGATGACAGCGAGTGATTTCCTGTTGGGTCAGGATTGAAAAGAACCCCAGCTCTCTCTCTCACCATTAGCAAGCCAAAAGGTAAGTATCGTGCCGAATTGTGAATTTAAACATGATCATCTTTAAGTTTATTAATCCATATTTGTTTGTTTATCGACACGGGTTGATAGTGTAGGCCTACCAAAGCATCCTGTTGGAAAACTGCAACGTTTCTTTCTTTATGGCCATACATAGGGGGAAAACTAGTTACTGAGGTTTTAATGCAATGGGATTAAGCTTAAAATTAACCCAGATTCGTTTATCACGTTTGTTTCAACACCTCTCCTACCTAAACACTAATTTGTTGTCTTGAAGGAATAATAAAAATGTAGTAACTAGCTACACGTAGACATTAACTGTACTCTTTTAGGCTACCAATCTGTTTTAGGTCTACTGTCATTTTAGGGAAAATCTCAAACTTCAGTAGTTCACACAGTCACTTGACTTATTACAACTAAGATTCAGCCAGGCCTACCAGTGTGACTAGTATTTCAGTTTTGTCCATTCAAGTCTACTCTACTTTGCACAAATAGGCTAAAGTAGGGTATCTCACTGTCCTGTGGCCCATCTTTTCTTTGAACTTAATTTGATGGCCTTAGAGGATGTCTTGAATTGGTTTTGTCTCTAGTCCACCCAAGAATTGTGACCGTTCAGTATTTTGGCTAATCTTCATGAAAATACAGTTTAAGTTTTCTTAAAAATTATATTTAGGCTGGGCCTGTCTTTAAACACAATAAGTGCATGTTGAGAACACATCTGTGATAGAAATTGATGGTGTGATTGCTAATTGAAACATAACTACAGTAATATGTGTCATTTTCATTTGCAGACATGACAAAGCCACAAGCTGTTAATTGCCCCACCTGCCAGGCTTCAAATCGCCTGCCGCAGAATACCTGCACAGTCTGTCTGTTCCCGTTGAAGCAAAAACGAAAGGTTACCGCCAAGTGGGCAGAATCTGTAAAGAAAAATCGAAACGTGAGCAGAATACTGAAGGCTACTCAGCTGTCTGTAAGTCATTCCCCCATGGACTATTGTTAGTATGACATAAAAGCTTGACCTTTTTGGAAAGCAGAGGGCCTATAGTTTCTGTTGTTTTTTTCTTTCTACAGGTTACAGATATCTCTGAACTAACCATATTTTAGCCATGTAGGTCACTTGAAGTGTCTTAAAAACACAATTGCATCCTGACAACAGGTCTTGTAAAGCTGTTTATAAAAGAAGATCAATAAATAAAAAAAATATATATATATTTTACACAATTATTTGTAAAAGTATGCCCATGCACTTTGCTCAAGGTCCTTATCAAGACTCCAGATAGGAACTTAGGTTACCCAAAATGCATACTGGCAATAAAAGGCTCACTGCTTAAGAAACCCTTTTTTGTGGGAAGTATAATCCTCTCAAATGATGGGTAAAACAGTTCATGTAGAGTTTTTGAATTGCATGTCAGAGGTTCTCATATAGCCTAGAATCACAAGACTAAATATGTAATAATTACATAGAAATCTCTATTTTTTGCCTTAGCATGGCTGTTTCAAATGGGTTTGTATAAAATGGACTACACATCTTCACAACATATACTGTATAATCTATTTCTATGGATTATTGTGGATATTTTAATACCCAATATGTAGCATCATATTGCTTAGGATATATGCAAGGGCTGGAGGGTATTTTTGATATAACGTAAAGCACTAAGCATATTGTATATGAAGAAGATTTGATGTATCTCTTACCAAGAGTCCAAGCTTTAAAATGGTATATAATATTAGTATGCTACATAACAATAACTCAACAACATAGCCCTACTAGTCTATGATCAGAACCATGGACAGTGGCTATCTGATTAATATTTGCTACCACTTCTGAACTACCCCAACATCTGAAGTAGCCTATTAAGCTAGCCTGGCTAACGTCAGACCCAAGTCTCATTGGAACTTGGGTCTGGGAACCACTTGTACATTTTCTCGTATTTGAGGCGTGGTTTACGAATGCCCGGCGCCGTTTATTGGGTGCTAAGAATGTCTATCAAATGCGCCTGCCAATCGTTTCAATTATATCAGATGACGTATGTGTCGCATAGACGTCAGCATCGTCTTGCTGCTCCCTCCACGTTCTGTAATTGGTTCCCTAGATGAGGCGAAAATCTGGACCATGGTATCCATACTGCCTTTCAGCGTGAATAAAATCGCGCTGCGGGAAGGCAGCATGGGGAAACCCAGACTACTATTAAGCAGCTTACACTAACAAATCAAAACAGAAACTATAGCCACAGAACTATAGCCAACGAGACAAGCTCAGCAACTAATAGGGCCTACACAGTTTATGACCACATGTTTGTGTATATAATAACACTAATGTGTAACTCGCAAGATCTGCAGATGATGCGGTTTATGAAAAATGTATCCAATTTCTAAACTTTGGATTTACTCTACTTCTACTCTCTTTTCTTTCCTCTTCTGTGCGCCACGTCTTATGCTTAACCTTGCGAAACATGGCTGATTAAAATTAGCCCTACACATCTAGTTAAAACACATATAGGCCTATGCCTATAGTCTAAGACTGTTAGATTTCCAATCACATAATCACAAAGCAGGACTTGTTCCTTTATACGTTGTTAAGGAATTGGTGTGCAGGAATGTCAGGATTTAATAAGTAGAGAGTATCACACTGGTCTGATGTCAGGAATTGTTTTATTAGGAGCAAACAATGTGTTTCGCCATTGGTTCCCCAGGTTCACCCTTCTGTTTTATTTCACCTGTGGGTGTCATCTAAAACCAGAGAGTGAACCCGAGGAACTTTAATGTCAACATTTTTGCCTCCCCAAACCTAGGGCCTTGTACAAAATCAAGGACCATACATAACATTTTCAATACTAACACTTCATTAACCAGGAAGCAAGCAGGGAAATCGATCAATACATAAATACAAAATAATAAACACAACCAATTTCAATCTCCTCCCTTCTGCCAGGAAACTTGGTGTGTCCCTTTGTGGATAGGGTCTGGGTACACTCCATTTGGAAATGTTTCCAATTGTAGCATTCTAATGAACATACAGTTTGCGTTAACTTGGATTTCATTGGTCCAGCATAAACAAACAATCACCATTAACTTTAAAATAATTGATCCAGCCTAACCAATCACATTGATCTGTGATTCATAGCATTATATAATAAGTACATTGTCTGTATATTCTCATTGTCTAGTATACAGTGACACTAACTGCATAATTGTTTATAATCCAACTATTTGTCTTGTTTTTATTGTTCTTGCAGGTATCCAAACTCAGTGTTTTGGACTATTGCCCAATTCTTTTCCTGGGACATAAGAACAGGAAAGGGGGAATGACAGCAGACATTATCCATTGCCTTCAGAACCCAGAGAATCCTGAGCTTTCTATCATTATAAAAAAAATGAAAAATCTTTATGAGCACCTTCTACGAAGTAAGTTTTCTTTGTCTTCAACATGAACACAGTAATACGTACTTATGTTCTACATAACTATCGACACTGTTAACAGTGTCAACAGATAGTTAGGTAATCTGAGCATCTATAGATAGTCTGTGGGCAAACTATCCAAGTACAGTGTGACCCTAAAAACTTTAAAGTGAGAAGATTATACATACCCTTCTCGTCACTTGCACTCAGTCAGACCCACCTTTAGCCTAAACTGTATGTTAGTATAGCTCATTGAGGTGGCAAAACCAACTAACCTATCTCCCAAAAGTGACAAAAGAACTCCAACAGTGTCCTATTTACATGTTGCGACTAGTATAATTACAATGTGTACACATTCATAAGGAAAATTAAAGATCCATCTTAGTCTATGTAGTATGTTGTGATTTTAGTTTTTTGTTATTTATTTCAAAACTTGAAACTTTATAGTCTACATTCATTAAACATACAGTAAATTCTTCCAAGCCTTTTTTGGTTTTCATCTTGATTGTTTTAATCTTGATGATTACTGTTTTATACAGTGTATATTGTATTATATTGTAATATTTTGAGGTGCTGGAATTTTTTATTTCCATGAGCTGTCAAATGTAAAATGTCAACCTGAGAAGAGCTCTAATCAGCTAATTAGGTAAAAACACTGGCAATGGTTTCTTGAGCATTTAATCATCCAATCTGGGTAGGGCAATGGATTTTTTTCACTATATTCTAATTTTCTGAGATGCACCTGTATAGGTCATATTATATATTTACAACTTTAAGCCATAGGAAAACATAGCTACTTGCAGATATGCAGCTACTTTTAATTTAACTTTTTCTTCTTAACATTCTTAATCCAGTTGTCATTAACATTTAATATTAACATTTTGCAGAATTTCTTGCTCAAAAGGATGTCCCTGAGGAGGTGGATCCTAACCCATCGCAAGAGGAGGTGGTGGAGGAAAACCAACAAGAAGTGGAGGTGGGGGATCCAATCCCATCTCAAGAGGAAGCAAACCCTCCAGAGGAGGGGGTGGTGGAGGAGCCAGTGGTAATTAATGAGGATTTTTTTTCTTACTTTTGCCTTCTGTTGACTCCTCTCTCCCTCCACCACCTGAGTCCTCCTCTCTCCCTCCACCACCTGAGTCCTCCTCTCTCCCTCCACCACCTGGCTCCTCCTCTCTCCCTCCAGCTCCTGGCTCCTCCTCTCTCCCTCCAGCTCCTGGCTCCTCCTCTCTCCCTCCACCACCTGAGTCCTCCTCTCTCCCTCCAGCTCCTGGCTCCTCCTCTCTCCCTCCAGCTCCTGGCTCCTCCTCTCTCCCTCCAGCTCCTGAGTCCTCCTCTCTCCCTCCGGCTCCTGCAAAACGCACTTCAAAGCGTAAAATTAAAGGTTAGATTTCAGATAAAACGAATTAAATGTGGTAAAAGTCTGGCTTCATGCTACTACACCAGCTGAGTGCTATTAACACCACTTCTCAAGCAGTGACAATTACTGACGGTTATATCTTTGTAATTTTGCCTTATCCTGACTCCTCTCTCCCTCCAGCTCCTGGCTCCTCCTCTCTCCCTCCAGCTCCTGAGTCCTCCTCTCTCCCTCCAGCTCCTGGCTCCTCCTCTCTCCCTCCAGCTCCTGGCTCCTCCTCTCTCCCTCCAGCTCCTGGCTCCTCCTCTCTCCCTCCACCACCTGAGTCCTCTCTCCCTCCAGCTCCTGGCTCCTCCTCTCTCCCTCCAGCTCCTGAGTCCTCCTCTCTCCCTCCAGCTCCTGGCTCCTCCTCTCTCCCTCCACCACCTGAGTCCTCTCTCCCTCCGGCTCCTGTAAAACGCACTTCAAAGCGTAAAATTAAAGGTTAGATTTTAGATAAAACGAATTAAATGTGGTAAAAGTCTGGCTTCAGTGCTACTACACCAGCTGAGTGCTATTAACACCACTTCTCAGGCAAGTAGATAAGCTAATTTGTGAAATCACCTGTGTTGTGCAATACTTGGGAGGACGTTCAGTTTCTGAAGCCAGACTTTTTCAACTCTGCTTAATTTCTGACCTTATGAACAACATAGACTTTGTCTAACCTTTTTTTATTGTCATTTTTTAGAATGCAGAAAACATGCTAAACAGACGATCTACAATTATTCAGACATTGTGGATAAGCGTGTTGTTGGTGTAAGTATTTTTTGATAGACCAAAGTTACTCTCGGTTACAGTTGAGAAGCACAAGAATAACTGAACTAAAGTCTTTTGCAACAAAGTATGAACATAACTCCAATATAATATTGAGGGAATGCACCGACAGCAATCTATAGAAAAATATATTCCTGTAGCATAGCATCTTTTTTTGCGTTTTGATTTTGGCCGCTCAGAAAATGGCAGAAGTGCTGTTCGTCATTTCATCGTCAGGTTATGTGCCATTGAAATGATTCTGGAAACGTTATGTTAAGGTCTAAAAACGGTTATGGGTGCCTTTAAAGGAGAAATCCGGCGAATTTTCACATAGAGCTCCGTTTCTTGTGGTCACCGAGTACTGTCGGTACGAAAAAAGGGAAACTTGTGACGAAGGGATAATTGCTCGAGTTACTAACACCAGCAGCTACCAGGCATCTACAGCGCTACACTCTAGGCCAGTGGTTCCCAAACCTGCCCTGAAGGACCTCAAACACTGCACGTTTTCTTTGTCTCCCTAATCAAACACACCTGATTCAACTCATCAGCTCATTATCATTAGAGCTGATGAGTTGAATCAGGTGTGTTTGATTAGGGAGACAAAGAAAACGTGCAGTGTTGGGGGTCCTTCAGGGCAGATTTGGGAACCACTGCTCTAGGGGAATGTCCATGAGCCCCCATGTACATGCTCACAGAATGTAGTGCTGTAGCTGCTGGATGTAGCAACTCGAGCTAGGCAAAACCGATTGTTTCCGTTTTTTCGTACCAACAGTACTCGGTGACCTCGAGAAACGGAGATCTGTGTAAAAACTTTTCGGATTTCTCATTTAAGTTCAGAGAATAAAGTAACATACTGTTCATAAAACATGTAGGGTGCAAGTTTGAGAGCATATTTTGACGACAGTGCATGTGAACTGTGGCCAGAGCGAAGTAAGACGCACAAATTTGGCAGAGTCAGGCTGAGGTTAATTAATTAAAGATTGGTTAAAGCCGACCAACAGTGGTGTTGAGCAAATGGAATGCATCAGACGATATTACAGTAGCATTTACAATCTTAATATTGTTCCACATCTGATCTGAATACTTTTTCAAGGACTAATTGTAAGGGTCTTGTTTTGCCGTGGTTTTGGTTTCCCTGCCTAGTGTTGTGTATCATCATGTCTGCACCTCTTGTTACTTGTTACCTTTGTTTACTTACTGTGTCCTATTCCATGTGTTCCTTCATTTATCCTTGCCATGTGCTTCTGTTAATTATCCCTATCGCCACCCCTCACCTGTGTCCTTCACTAGTAATATATCCTTGCATAAGTGTATAATATACAGGGTGATAACACACAAAAAGCTACTACCAGTGCAATGCTATCACTTATTTTCTTACTATAGGGTGGTATACCTTGCCAAAAATGATTATGAGACTAGACTTATTCCCCTCAGATGGTACCGACCGACTAACCCCTCCTTCTCAAAGAATACTACTCAAGGATTTTGAGCAAAACAGATGTAATATTACATATGAAATTATATTAGTCATCGCTGAATCACGTTTAATCTAGAATGGTTTCCAAATGGGCTATAGCCTTCTGTGACGATGCCAAAAATGACCTTGATTTAATATCTGATAACTATGATAGGCCTGCTATTGTAATATTCTATCCTCGTCTGGTGTTAGTATTAATTAGAAAGACATGCAAAAAGAGATAAATGAACTCAACTGAATAAATTAACTGACAACACCGCAAACATTATTTATGTATGGGTTTTGTACCCTATGTTTTAGAATAAAGTGACCACTTTTGAGCGCACTCCACTTGCATGTTCTGCTCTTGCAAATATGTTTAAAGTTATGGTTTCCTTGTTTCATCTATTTTCAGGGAAAAGAAGAAGTCAAGGTGAAATGGACATCTTGCACAAAATGGTAGGTCCTACCCTGGAAACAGATGTACATACAGACTACATGACCGTCAATGAGGTCATTTTGAATTTGTTTATTATTTGTCTATTTGGACATTCACTCTCAAAAATATTTTCATCAGTTCTAAAGAACCAATACATAGTTTTGTATTTGTTTGCAATGTAAGAGTTTCAGTTGTCCTATTAATAACCTTTTTCCCTTTCCTTTTTGGACAGTGGGAAAGAATGGCCTGACTCGTGGGAGCCAGCAGAACAATACTTACTATAGGGTGGTATACCTTGCCAAAATTGGTTGGCAGATATTGATTAAATATTTTATTTTTTTATGTTTCTTCTTCTCAAAAATTAATAAAAAAGTTTTGTGGTATTTTTATATTGTAATTGTAATTGATCCGAAATACAATGTATTCATGTCAACTTTTGTTCATTGATTTGGCTATGTTCTTTTATACTTAGAATTTTTCAATACATTTGCTTTTTGGGGTTCTTCACTTTGCCACACCGGCGGAACCGTCTGAAGATCCTCTCTAGGCACCCTTTAAAAAGGGGCAGTTTCCTTAGGAACTCTTATAAGGCTCTGTGGAACCGCTTTGGGTGCCTTCAGGAACCAAATAAAAAAAATTTTATATTTAATTTCATGTTGTTACTATGGTTACCATTAACTTCTATTATAATAAACCAACTGAACCAAATACAAAATAAGAATGGTTTATTACATATTTTAGATCCATTGTAATACATACACTTCCATGCACTTGGGAAAAAAATCTATAGTAATATATTAATATCAATGAATACACACAAAAAACAGTATGAGACATAAGCAACATGAATAATCAACCATATATAAACAATAGGCTATACAAGAAAAGACATCTTAACAAAATGCATGGAAACACATATGTTCCATGTAATAAATGAATGTAATTTTTTTTAATTTTGACTAATTAAGGCGAGACACTGCAGGTGAATAGGGTAAAAAATTTAACTTACAGATATCACCATGAAACTTTACCAGTTGATTACTCACATGAATAGGAGAAACAAATGTATTGCAAGTTTTCTGTAATTTTATGTTTAAATATGCTAATCAGGCTTAAAGGTGCATTGCGCAGGTTTCTGAGTTTTTGCAGAACTACGCCCCCTCTGGCGACAAGCGAAACTGCAACCAGAGGTGAACTACAAGCCGGTCTCTTTGAATACATCTTCTACTTTTGTCGAAAGTTGACTAAAGTTTTGTCGCTCGAGTATTCTTCGCTGATACGGAGAATGGCGGCGAACAGAGTCCTGCATGGGTTCGGGTACCCGCGGGTACCCGACGGGTAACCCGCAAATTTTGCTCAAACGGGTGAAAAATATCCAACTGTGTCGGATACGGATGCGGGTCAGGTCGGACACGGGGAAATGCGGGTCTAAACACGGGTTCAAAACAGTCACGTGCAAATGTAAAAATAAATGCATATTTTTAGGAACACATCTACAAACCTATGCCTGCCCTGTATTTCAAGTTGATAAAATATTTGTTTTTAGGTTATTTCAGCCCGCGCCGTGAGTCTAGGCCTAACGTTACATTCACTTTTAAAAAATCACAACCACTCGAACTGCTGCATGAGTCGTCTAGATGGATAGCGAGTAGGCCTATGTCAAATATAGCCAGGAGACA
The DNA here is from genome assembly GCA_031834385.1 of Semotilus atromaculatus. Taxonomy (NCBI): domain Eukaryota; kingdom Metazoa; phylum Chordata; class Actinopteri; order Cypriniformes; family Leuciscidae; genus Semotilus; species Semotilus atromaculatus. The sequence continues at coordinate 16,326,191 of JAULUF010000040.1, forward strand.
GAAGAGTCTGTTTTCTTTCGTTTTGAATTGTTTTGTTTAAAAGTACACATTTCAAGCTTTCTATATATTTATCAGGTCTATGATGCATGTAGCTTATACGCTGAGTTTCGTTAATTTCCAGTTCATGCGCCGTTGCCTCCGCTCCGTGTCCTGATGTCTGCTATTATTTCTTAATTATTAAATTCAGACAATTGGTTATAAAACATTGATTAAAATTAAGATAAAATTAATACAAAACGAAATTCACTTTAAAGAAATGCTTTATACAATAAGAAACTTAAAGAAGTGTTCAATAACATCTGCCCACTCTGTCTCCCGACATATAGGCTATCGGCTTTTTGACAGCTTCGGCTGTTGTCCTTGTCTTAATTCAAGTCGCCAAAGGCAATACAAATTTGAAAAAAGTGTGTCTATAATGTGATTGGCTAAACTGATTTTATTTCGGGTGCGGGTCGGGTCTCGGTTCTATTTTAAGCGGGTCGGGTCGGGTTGCGGATTTTAATTAGTGCTGCTGTCAGAAAACGGGTCGGATGCGGTTTTAAGCACTGCGGGTACGGGCGGGTGCGGATTTACAAAATCGGACCCGTGCAGCTCTCTGGCGGCGAATACAGAAATGGCTATGTCTGGCAGGTTTGTGTATTCGCCGCCATTCTCCGTGAACGCGCATGACGTCACGCCCAGTCTCAGATTCGAGCCCGAATCCCTCTTATATATTTTACTGTACAGGATTATAGAGGCAATCTCAGTGCGCAGAGAAGGGCTCATTCAGCACATCAGGCAGTTCTTTAAGCATGTATAGGATAGAAAAAAAGGTATTTTTAACATGAAAAGTTGCGGGTGCAGGTCTCTGTGTTTTTGCAGAACTATGCCCCCTCTGGCGACAAGCGAAACTGCATTTGGAATTAACTACAAGCCGGTCTCTTTGAATACATCTTCTACTTTAGTCGAAAGTTGACTAAAGTTTTGTCGCTCGAGTTGTCTTCCCTGATACGGAGAATGACGGAGAATGGCGGCGAATACACAAACCTGCCAGACATAGACAGGTGAGCATGAACGCGCATGACGTCACGGCACGCCCAGTCTCAGTTCCGTCCCGAATCCCTCTTATTTATTTTACTGTGCAGGATTATAGAGGCAATCGCAGTGATCAGAGAAGGGCTCATTCAGCCCATCAGGCAATTGTTTAAGCATGTATGGGTTAGAAAACAGGTATTTTTAACATGAAATGTTGCGCAATGCACCTTTAAGCTACCCACTAAGAATTGCTATCATGCATTTTTGTGGTTCAGGGACATCCCTCTGTTGATTAAAAAAAAAGAGTAGCATTGGTGCCCTCTTATGATACTAATTTCTGAAATTTGGGGGTCTGCCTCACAGACTATATGTCACAACAAGCAGAAAACATTTTCCATTTTAACAGAGTTAAGGTGTAGTAAAGTTATCCGTTGCTCTGTGAATCTTCACTGGTGAATCCCAGTAATTTCAATAAGAATCCACACGATCAGCAATTTCGTGTGTGGTCAAAAATTTCACTATGGGACCAAGTTGGTCACTGGAATTTGCTGGATTTGACCAACAGAAAGCTGCTTGAAAGTGACTCCTGTGTGAGCTGTGCTTCATACACTACGTCGCTACACTGCTGTCAATGGACTATTTTGCCTGTGTAATTTAAAAAAATTCACAAATGTGACCGCACCTTTACTCGCTGCAACATAAAATGCAATCAGTAATAAAATCTTCACAAGGGACATGTGAGGTACTTAGAAAAGTGAAAAGATGCAGCAGCTTAATTTTCCGTTTGTTTTTCCTCTTTTCTGGTGGATGGTCCAGGCACTTCAGGTCTACAGGAGGGTTTTTATTCTTGGAAACTTGTATTTCAGCTTACTGAGGTCCCTGCAAAGGACAAAAAATACGGTTAGTAATGTTATTAAAGTGATAGTTGTGAACTTAAAATTATTTCTTCAGCCTTGTGACATTCCAAACCTGTTTGACTTTGTCTGTGGAACCCAAAAGTAGATCTCGGGCATAATGCAATCCCAGTCACCGTTCACTTTCACTGCATGTGTTCATGACAAGCAGATTTTTTTGTTCTGTAAATCATTCATGAAACCATTCTTATGTACACTTGTCTAGTTCAGTTCAGTTCAATGCAACAATTTAAGTAAAAATGGATATTCTGTTGAGCTCCAAAAATGTCACAGAAAAGATCCTAAAAATATGGAGAGAGAAAAAAAAGAGGCCACAACTCCGGTGTTATGAGTTGTGTTGTAAGTTTTCTGAAGCCATAATAGCTTTTTTGTCTAAAAAGACTAAACTTGAAGTTATAATTCTGAGGTCAAATGTTGTATATTCAAATGAAAATGATTAAGGTATAAGAAAAAATGCATCATTATTGGCACCAAACCTGTGATATTATTGTTCTGAGTAACAAAAATGAGATTTGAGAGCATGAGGGAAGATTTTCAAAGAATAACTGATTAAATAACACAAGTAGGCTACACAGTCAAACAATACAATTTCACACAGAAAAGTTCATAATAAAGTAGGCTACTTGCATGTGGTGCAGGTAACTTACTGTAATTCAATGTTGCCTCTGAAATTTTCTGATTATTTTAGAAATGTGCTGGTTGTTCTGGGGAAACAAAATAACAAAGCTGATTATATCCATTTACAACATAATATTTATTGGCCCGTAAATGGCTTTAAAATAGTATTTGAGAGAATGAGAGCACCTGTAGTAAGTTAAGTAACGTTAACAAACAAAAACAGACCAAACTATATTAACCACTTGTGTTATTCATAACAAACGCCAATGACGACAGCAGGAATCAGCTATTAATTAGTTATATCAGCAATTTGAAGACACAGTTGTACAGAATACGTTGAATTGAATGACTTAAAACAATCTAAGACAATTGAGTCAATGATTTCCATGTGTTCAATAGATTAACGTTAAGTTAGTTAGCATCGCGGCTAAAACCTTCATACCACATAACGTTAACTGTGGTAAACACTGTAAAAACGTAGTAATGTATAATAAATTTAGTATGTATGTGTTTGAATATATAGTGAGTAACGTTAGACTCTGTATTTATATTTCTTTGGCGAGTTTACAAACCTTGTAATGGATAGCCGAACAAAAGGCGGAAGCTGCAGCAGGCTTTGATGAGGGGAGCCGTTACTTTCAAATCCGATGATGATCAGCTGAGCTTTGTTGCGCGCAAGGATCACTGAATGATGACAGCAGAGCAAATAACAGCATATTTATTGTTGTTGTTGAAGGTTTAAATTAATCAATAAAATAGGCATATACTAAATCAATGTAAGCCTACGTATACTGAATCAAACTTAAGTATAATAATAATAGGATAATAATAATATTATTCTGGCCTCACAGAACCATTGGGTTACTACAGATGCTGGCTTTAACATAAGAGATCTTCCAGGAACCACTTAAATGTTAAAAGATCTTACAATAACCCTTTTATAGCATTCAAGTTCCTCTAATTTCCCCCAAAGCACTTCGATGTCTCAGGTAATGAAAAGGTGACTCCAGAACCTCTGAACTGAATACAAAGTGCTTAAAGGATCCCATAAGTTCCAGCAAGAACCACAAAGATGGTCAATGCTCCACCAGTAACCATAGGAGAAAGAGCTTTGAGGCACTTAAATTACATTCTAAAGTTCCTTGAGTATCCGACAGGATATTTGAGGCACCTTTTGTTTTTACAGTGTACACCGAATTTTGCCTTCCCAACCGTCAAAAATACACCATAAAAACAAAACAGACCTCGAAGAAAATTAATATACACAACTATCTGTAACCACTCATACACACAAGTCATCAAGTCATCAAGTCATACAAGTCATCATACACAACCACAATGAAAATAGACACATAAGTCAATAAAGAAAGACAAACAGCCAAAACCAAGGAGGATGATCCTGATGACACCATACAAGGTGCTGAAGCACACAGAAACTATTAATTACTCACCACATTGACAATACAGAGGAGTATTCGTCTATCAACATTCATTAAACTACCTATCATTTTAAACCTATCTGTCTATCAACATCAATTAAACCATTTCAACCTAGCAATCACCATAGCAACCAACATGATTAAGCATAAGGCAAGCCTGTGGAGGTAGTGTGATGCTTTGGCCAATGTTTTGCTGCTAAACCTTGGGTCCTCCCATTCATGTGGATGTTACTTTGACATGTACCACCTCCCTAAGCATTGTTTCAGACCATGTACACCCTTTCATGGAAACAGCATTCCCTAATGGCAGTGGCCTCTTTCAGCAGGATAATGCCACAAAGAAAATGGTTTAGGAATGGTTTGAGGAAACAACGAGTTCAAGGTGTTGACTTGGCCTCAAATTTCCCCAGAAATAAATCAATCCAATTGAACATCTGTGGGATGTGCTGGACACACAAGTCCAATCTATGGAGGTCCCCCCTCACAATTTACAGGAGTTAAAGGATCTACTGCTAATGTCTTGGTGATACCACAACACACCTTGAGAGGTCTTGTTGAGTCCATGGCACGATAGATCAGGGCTGTTTTGGCAGCCAAAGGGTAAACTACACTACAATATCAGACAGGTGGTCATAATGTTGTGGCTGATTGATGTACATGTGTGCTGTGCTGAAATAAACCCATTTTCACTGATCTCACCTGCTGTGGCAACTCTGAGAAGCCAGACATCATCAGAAACTACCATTCTGTCACCCATATAGGCCAGACGGGCCTCAATAAGCAACACTTTTTTTTATGAAACATCAGCTTGTGGCACATATTAGAATACAGCAGATAATAACAAATAATCCAAAGATTTTTTTCTGTCATACTTTTGTGTTAGATTTTAAACCTAGGTTATCAAAGGTATCAAAACTAATACCAACACCCACCTAACATTGATAGGTATATAAATAAAATGATTTTTCAGATTTGAGGAGAGGGGGGAGGGGTTGAGGGACACTACAGGATCTCCGAATGTATGGTCATTTCACTTCAAAATTTGCTAAACTTTGGTTAATAGGTGACAAAAGCCTTCTATAGGGGCCATGTCAGTTATTTCATACCATCAGCACAGAGGCCTACATATGGGATGAATGGATTCTGTTAGTTAATTTGGAGAACATAAAGAACCAACCATGGTTAATGACACTTGTCTATTCTCCAGAAATTATCTGCATATAAAGAAATCAGTGAGATCAAAGATGCTTCATTGCTTGCCCGCCTAGCCCCACCTCCCCCTTTTATGAAACTCAATAAACAGAAGAATAAAAGAAAAAAGATACTTTATTGTCATTCCAGAAGATCGTGAATGTTACAAAAAAGGAAAGAAAATGAAGTAGTTACAGGTCATACAAAGAAAAGTTCAGAAGGAAGGATCAAAATGACATATCATACATAACAAATATATAAATACAAAAAAGAATTGATAATCAGTCTTCATCAACACCATCAGTGTGGTACAACAATTACAAGGTAGTACTAATTGCTAAATTACATGTGTGTGTGGGGGTGTACTGGTGTGTGTGTGTGTGTCAGGGGGGGACATACCTGTATGTGGGGGGGAGGGGGCAATGTCAAGTTTTTTAAAAAATAATGAAAGAAACACACCTAAGATAAGACTGGAAACATGTAAAGCTGTCTGACACCCATAGCCTGCAATTTGTAAATGCACAAAATTTGACTGTCTGTATTATGGACACAATCTTTTATGGACAGATGAGGATTTAGCTATGTTTGAGGTTTTACATCTCGATTATTTAACACATTAACACACATTGATTATTGATTTTTTATGACAATTTGATCCAAAGCCATAGAAACCCTTTCAACATTGTAAACAACAAAACCCCAGGCAAAGTTGCAGAACCCAAGGGCACAAGTACCATCATACAACAACAAACTCAACCACAACCATCAACACGTCAACAACCACAACAACAACACACCACACCCGCCACCACAACAACAACAGTAATTGAAGCATGTTTGATGGCAGATGACATTCAGGCACAGTCCTCATCAGAACAGCTGAAATCAGAGTATATATTATCAAGTTCTATGTCGTCTTCTTCCAACTCCATCTCCATCTCCAGGTGTGATTGATCATTCAGGATAGCTTTGTAATGGCCCTTGACTAAAAGCATTTCTGCTTTCAGTTTGCTGAGCCTCTGATGAACCAGACACTGCAGTCCTTTTTGTGCATCCTCAGAGAGGTCAACAAGAGAGGCTGCAAAAACATAAGAACAAATCAATAATGAAGTCAATAACATTTGTTAGTGTGCACATGCATTATAGACTGCCTAGTTAATTGCTGTAATCACAGAAATGGGGATCTACACCAAACATAATCAACTCCTGCAAAACTGTATTTAAGGTGAAAGTGTATATTGCAGATATTGCAGACACTTCTATCCAAATAAACAGTGAGACAGACTTAGATGTGCTTACAGTTTGAAGAAAGGGCTCCCAGTGTCAAGGATTGTGCCTTTAGTGCTGTCCAGTGTTGCAGCATTTCCTTGCAGAGAATTACTTCTTCCTCCTTCAGGCGTTGCACAGCCATAAACTTGTCAAAGACCTTCCTTTTGGTGTGAAGGTCTGCAAAAGGTGAAAGTGGAGTTTTTATGTGTAGAACATGTATTTATTTATCATTTATTTTTCCAGGTGAGTCCCATTGAGATATTACATCTACTTTTCAAGGGACCCCTGTGCAATGTGATTGATGTCTAGATAGACAATATCAAGATTGGATTTTGACATATCTGCGACATAGGTCTAAGGTTTACATGAGAATGGAAACCCTGATAGAAACCATTATTGCATAATGAGGCAGAACGTAAATGTTTTTCTATTTAAATAAAAACAAAAACAAAAAAGAGAACTTACTTTCACTTTGCCAAGGCCACGTGTCCGTCTGGATAATGGCATCAGTGGACACAATTTGTCCAGACGGTTCAGCCAGATGATTGTACTCGGCAACAGCTGCTGCCAGGCGTTTTTTGTCATTTAAAATGACTCCTCGTATTTTATGTCGCCTCTTGTTGCTATCTGAAAAAAAAAAGTGTCACAGAGTAATTGTTTCTTAAAGTTGATTCAGATTTCATGCGTATTGCTATAGATAAACTGTCGGGACAAGGCTCCATTAGCTGCATAGGTACAATGAACATTTTCTAAAGGGTCACAGTGTGTATGGTTAGGAACTGAAACATTAAAATTGAGTAGAATTAATAAGAAAGAACCTAAATATAGGTGTATGTAACTGTGAAATACCTGTTTGTTTGTAAAGGTTTAGGCTGCGTACTTTGACGAGGACAGCCAGCTCCTCTATCCGTGCCTGTAGTGCACCAAGGCTACCATCACTTTGATCAGTTTCTAAATTAGAATTATATTACTCAGTATATGCATGAAATGACAATCACTCAAATACAAATTAGCAAGTAATTTAAAGGAGAAATCTGGCCAATTTCTACATGGATCTTGATCGCTAGACATCGCCAAGTACCGTTGATAGGAAATACACGACCAAAATCGGTGCTACTGAACTTGAGAAGCTGTAGCTAATGGCCAGTGCTCCCAGAAAAGCTACAATGCTAGGTAAGAATCGGCCATATTTCTCCTTTAATTTATCAAGTAGCAAGTAATTTAAGTAATGTTCAGCACACATTGCCCACTTTAGAAGGTGAGCAATAATCAATGAAATAATACAACAAACACATTGTTGCAGTTGGCTCAGCAATGCAAATCCAGGAATGTTGATAAGCACATTGATATACAGTGTGTGCCACAATGCTGAAATTTAGCATAATAAGTTGTCAATGTGCAGGATACTATGATGAAAGTTTTTAAATATCCAAACTTACCCTCTGCCCACTTCTGCACATCAGCCACCCACAGCTGCACCGTGTCATCATCAATGCCAAGCTCATTTTTTGCAGCATTCAGGCTGTCCAGATGTTCTTTGTGTATCCTTACAGTCTAATATTAGTAACAACAACAACCACAAAAACAATCAATCAATCCCATTTGTATGAATGTTGTTTGAGTTCATTATGACAATTACATTGTTGAAAAATTAACCTTTAAGTATCTCTGGCTTAAAGTGTGACTCAGGTTTTCCAACTTCCTTTCATTCCACCCTAAAGCCAAGAGGGTAAGCATGTCTTTTCGTCCTAAATTTAAGAAAAGCAGATTACAGATCATCTTCGAGCATTTTTTTCTGAAAAGAAACTATTCCATTGTACTTACGAACAGTACACAGACACACACATATCTAGCCACTCCCACATACCTGCTTTAGACATGTACTTAGTGGTGATGGCTGCCCTGGACAGGAAACTGTTTACCTGTTCAACCTCTTCTCCGATAGTTGAACCCGCACCTTCCTGGAACGCGCCTCCCCATTTGATCTAATAAGTTGATACACTAGAAGTTGTTTATAAATGAACTATTGTACACCTACTAAATTAGTCAGTAAAGCTGAAATGTACCTCGCATTTCCCAGAGTGTGCCTTCGCATGCATAACTGAAAGAAAGGGGCGCATGGACAGCAGATTCCTGAGCTCAGGACACTGCTGAACCACCTTAGCCAAATAAGGAAAAAATTTACAGGCTACATCTGAACACAGGAATGAGATTGTTCCTGGGGCACTTTCGGCTAACTTCCTCTGGAGGAAGAGAGGGTATGCAAAAATCTCTCCTCTGAACATATTCAGTGCCCCAAGGAGGACCCCATGGCGGCAGACAGCTATTTCCAGTCCCTCCTCATCCAGTTTTCCGGAGTTTTTTCTGGAGGACTCCTTAGCTGCTGTCCATGTTGAAGAACCACACGAGCCCTTTCCAGAGGCCTATACAAGGATTGTAATAGCATGACATGATTTATGAAGCCCTTTAAGGCATATGACTGTCAACAACTGCGGCACAGTTGTATTATTTACAGCCTTTGATATAATAGAGCAAAGCAAGGAAAGGCATGGGTGTAAATTGGGGAAGTTAAAGCCTTCTTCCTCTCAATACTGCCAGTGATGTTAAAGTGTTAGTTAACAGCAAAAATGAATGAACAATGTAATGCCGGCAATGAAACAAAAAACAAAAGTAGTTATTACCGGGCAGCTTATGTCAAAATGATTGATGGTGACCTTTGACCTTGCCCCTCCCCCTCCCCCCCCTCCTGCCCTTCCTGTTTCCGGGGTCATGTATTAACCTTTGACCTCCCCCTCCCCGTTTCCGGGGTTGATGGATTAACCTTTGACCTAGCCCTTCCCGTTTCCGGGATTGATGGATTAACCTTTGCCCTAATGAGCGATCGATCATTTGGTTGACAGAAAGTTTTGACAGGTAGATTTGATGGATGATTTGCCCCATTGACCGAGGGGTATAAATATGTCATTGTTTTGGCTTTGATGGTGGCAGATGTTTTTTGAAATCCGGGGTTCCCTCCCACCGACTCTCACAATGCTAAAAAAGATCACAGATCGTGTGACACGATCCCTCCCACAAATATCTCTTAAAAGTGTATAAAATAAATAATAAAATATCTTTTAACTAAAAAGATCTCAGAGTGTGTCACATGAGCCCTCCCACTCCTGAGCATTACCTATAAATGGGTCAGTGTGTCGGGTCCAGACCAGAAAGACGAAATATGAGCTACATGAGCATGAGCAGTTTATCCTCCCCAAATTCCCCCGAGGAGGGGTTGAGCAACAGGATGATGGAAAGTCTGACTATGGCTCCGAGAAAACCTTTCGGCCATATCCGTTTGACCAATTTTCTCCATGAAATTTCGGAATGGACTAAAGGTGAATTCATGCTGTCTGGCAACTGTGTATTCGGGTACAAATTTCATAAGCCATCTCGGGTTGTTATGCTCTACACTACTGATGGTCCCGGGGAGTTTCAGCCGGGGGAAGACGCGTGCGTTGTTTTTCCCGAAAAAGACTGGTCTCTATTTTACAAATTTGTCTGGAAGGATCTGAACGACGCCGGAGAAGAGCCTTTGTACACGGCTGAGTGGGATGGTGTAACTCCGAATGTCCGGTACCGTGTGGTAGGTGACCATACTAATAAGAAGCCGAATGATGCTGTTTACATATTCTGCTGTAAAGACAAGACAAAGCTCAACAGCGCCCGGTCAGCGGTCATCCTGCCTAACGAGCATCACGATCTGTATGAAATGCAATTTTTGTTCAAGTGGGGGGATCTGGATCTGATGAGGAGTGTTTTTTCAACCATCAACAAATTGTTCAAATGGTGCGACATGCATGACGGATACAACAAAATCAAAGTGCAGCTGTTCCACCCTGAGAGATGTGTGCGCAGCAGAGCATTTGCTGCGCAGTCCGCCCCTATTCACTACAGCCATCCAAAAGCTCGTCTGGCAGACCCTCCCAAGCGTCGTTTTTAAGCGACGCCCCCTCTACTACACCTCCATAAATTCTGGCGAACCGACCCTTACAAGCAGCATATATAAACCATGGCTGAAGACGGCGGTACAGAACCAGCTCACGTGTGCAGCTGCGGAATCTCTTTCGACAGCATTCTCGACCCTGTCGACGTCAACCCACCCCTTCATATACAGACCAACGCCAACGGCCCATCGGACATTCATGCAGACTGGGCTCCGGCTAAAACTATCAATCGCCGCATAGACTTGGAACCGTGCTTTGAAAACGATTGGGCTCCCGGTAACATTATCAATCGGGGGTTAGACTGGGATCCGCTCATCGAATGTGACTGCGGTCGCCCAAAACATTCAGCATCACCACCGTCATCTCCCGAAAACCCCTCATCTCCCGAAAACCCTGGATCTCCCGAAAACCCTGGATCTCCACCCGTGACTTATACCCCTCTAGATCAACCCCGTTACGACGCTACAGACGGATGTTTCAACGACGTTGGATTCAAAATCATAAAAGCAGCGACCGTGGTTTTGCTGGAGCACATCATCGGCAAGAAACTGAAGGACGACTGCGAGGGATGTGCCATTGATCACCCAAGCCAGCTGCAACATTCCTGCCTGTTTGACCCTCCTAACTACTTCTTCGCCACACACTTTGATGAACTTTCAGTCACGCTGTTTAGACCCTATTTTCATACCATCATCTCTATCCTCCTGAGCCGTTTCGGGCTAAAATCTGAACCCAAGCGTATTGAAGGAACAGTCGGTACTATTCTGCACGAATTAAAAGACGAACCATTCATCGGCGCTAAGCTAAAAGACATCAGGACAGTACTCTTGGACGAGTCCTACGAGGAAACAGTCTACGGCATTGTTGATCTCTGGGAAGGGCTCGCATTCTTAGTCGAGCTGTGACAACGCTAACTACATGGCTTATGACGACGCTAACTACATGGGTGTCGAGTGCAGTATGATGTACTTTACGAAATTCATGTTTAAAGATCATTACAAAGACCAGATGACCTGTCTGATGAAAAAGATTATTGAGGACGCATCACAATCTCCGTCCGAAATTCCGCGTGATGACGACACTACACGCGTAGCAAATCTCAAGAAAATGATGAAACATGTAAGAGGACTGAGTAATAATTCATGGTGCTCTTTGACCAGCATATGTCTTGATCCCGATGAACCAGCGTGGGTCCTGCTAAAAGAGGTTCTCAACATGATATACGAATCACCGCGTGAAATCCGTAACACCGATATGTTGTGCATGGTCACTTATGTAGTCGATGTATGTACCGAATTGATCAAGAAGTCAAACAGATGTGACAGTGACGATGAGGAGGAGTTGGCCGAACGTCGTCAATTGGTTAACAACGCTGACAAAATTGTCGGAATGTTTGCAGATTATATCCTAGACAGAAGCATGATGTCATGGCAGGCATGCCGCGATTTTCTCTTTTGGATGGATTCAGCAAATGTTATGTAACCCAAATATATAATTTTTATTTACCCTCTGCATGCAACATCGTTTTACTTTGATGTATTACTAACCATTATATCAAATTTACCTCATTTTTATTACTAATAAATTTTTTACTTTTGTTCTATTAATACCATTATATCTATTCTTCACTATGTATATATTTGTAAAGTTTTTTAATAAAAGATTGCTTCAAATCACTCGTTTGAGTTATTCTTTCACAGCGGTTGAAACAGCAACAACATGGCTGAGCTCATGAAAGAGGCTTATTATACACCTTCCAATCCCGGTTCTTTAGGCGGTAAAAAACGATTAAAAGATGCCGTCTTAAAAGATACCGGAGTCCGTCTAAGCGATAATCAAGTTTCACAATGGTTGGCCGGCGAGGACGCTTACACGCTACACAAAACAGCCCCTGTAAATTATAAGCGAAACAGGGTGGTTGTCTACGGAGTCGACACCCAGTTTCAGGCCGATTTAGTGGACATGAGCGCCTATGCTAAACAGAATCATGGTCATAAATTTCTTTTGACTGTTATAGATGTATTTTCCAAGTATGCCTGGAGTCGCATATTGAAGAATAAGAGCGGCCCCGAGGTTACTAGGGCGTTCGAATCTATACTCGACGAGGGTCGTGTGCCACAGAAATTGCAGACGGATCAGGGCAAGGAATTTTTCAATAAACATTTTCAGGATGTCATGAAAAAGCACGACATTAATCATTTCGCTACCGCTACCGATTTGAAAGCCAGCGTCGTGGAACGATTTAATAGAACGTTAAAAAGTCGTATGTGGCGATTTTTAACGGCCACAAATTCCCAACGATACATCGATGTCTTACCGGACATAATGGAGGGGTACAACACCAGTTATCACCGAAGTATCAAAATGAGACCCGTGGACGTCAGCAGAGACAATGAGGGTCAAGTGTTTCAAAACCTGTACGGCGATATAAAGAAGATGGAGAAACCCATATTTAATTTCAAAGTCGGCGATATCGTGAGGATTTCTAAAGTGAGAGGTACGTTCGCCAAAGGTTATGAACAGAACTACACTGAAGAATTTTTCACCGTGTCCTCGTGTATTCCGCGACACCCCCCAGTCTACAGACTCACGGATTATGACGGAGAAGTCATCGAGGGGGTATTTTATGAAAAAGAGCTGCAAAAAATAATTGTTAGTAAAAACAAATCGTTTAAAGTGGAAAAGATTTTAGGCCAGAAAAAACAAGGGAAATCTACGCTTGTTTTAGTGAAATGGTTAGGATGGCCTTCAAAATTCAATAGTTATATAGATAAAAAAACTCTGGTGGACTTAAAACACTCCGACGTTAACGGATGAGATCACACGAGGCAGGGATCGTCATGGAGGAGCACGGGTTCTACGTCACGTTACCGTGTAATGCATCGTCGGCGGTTTATCCGGGAAACATCATATCCAGCTATACAACGCGGCTAGCAAAAGCTATAGACTTAAAAGGACATTGGGAAGTCGGACTAGCCGAGATCGAATATCCTAGAAGCTGGTATAGCTTTAACGACAAAGAGAGCTACTTCACCGTGAACATTGAGCCGGACGGTGATGCGTTTAAAATAAACAAAACGATCCAATTAAACATAACCTGCGGGTACTACCCGAATATACGAGCCATCATCCGAGTTATAAATCAACTTATCCCAAATTATGGGGTATTGACTCACGAAGAAATAAAAAACAAAGTGTTTCTGACTGCAAAACCCAACATTTCACTCTACTTCCGAGGGAGGCTCGGCATTATTTTAGGAGTAACGAAGGGGATCTATCTCGGACGATCGATCGACCATAAAGTAGCAGATTTTACCCAGAACATCATAACATACGCTCCTCATCAAGCCGATATCAACGGAGGGTTCTACACATTATACGTTTACACGGACATTATCCAATATCAAGTGGTCGGCCATTCTCACGTACCTCTTTTGAGATGCGTACATATATCGGGTAAAACCAACGACACGGTCATTGCTAGATACGACAAGCCGCATTACGCATCGATCAGCAAGGACCACATCACAGACATCACCATAGAAGTTAAGGACGATCAAAACCATAAAGTACCTTTCACTTACGGGAAAGTCGTCGTAAAACTGCACTTTAAACCAAAAAATAATTATATTCTTTAAATATGAGTTATTATAGACCCAGAGAGACCTCGGACTATGTCAGCTACTACCAAAATCAGGCCGGAGGGGGGTTACCTGGCTATGCCGGGGGAGGGGTTATGTATGGGGCGGGGCTAGGGGGTCTTTTCAGAGGTCTGTTCAGGATGGCCATTCCTCTGCTAAAAAGAGGCTTTAGCATCGCAAAACCCCATCTAAAATCAGCCGCTAAAAATATAGTATCCGACGTCGTCTCCAACGTATTGACCCGTTCGCACAATGATAAAGCTCAAGACGGCTCCGGTCTGATGGTCATGGCTCGTAAGATGATGTCTAAACCGCCGGGGGCGAGGAGGCGTGGTCATCGAGTAGCTAAGACGAAGAAGAAAACAACACACGGTGGAAAGAAGCACTCAGTCGTACGTAGAAAGCGTAAGAAGTCTGTTAGTCGAAGAGTGTCGGTCAAGAGATCCGCAAAAACCATATTCTAACATGGCGTTACTGCATCGTATGTCGGGAGAATGCATCAAGTCCGAGTTGGACTTATTTACCGTACCGATGACGCAGACAGTGATTGAGAAAAGCAGCTATTTAGAAGTTACCCCATTATCGGCTCTTTCACAATCTGCGCCGATTGAGTTTTTTATCGCGGGCAACGGCGATGATTATGTGGATCTCAATAACACGATGCTCTATCTACGGGTGAAAATCACGAAACCTGACGGCGGAAACATAGATGCGGATGCTAAGGTGGGGTTGATTAATTACCCGGGAGCTACAATATTTTCGCAAGTGGACGTGACACTCGGTGATCGGCTGATATCTCAAAGTTCAAGCACTTACCCTTACCGTTGCATCATGGAGAGTCTGCTCAACTACAGTAAAGATACGTTGGAAACTATTTTCAACGCGGGTCTGTTTCACAAAGACAAAGCAGGCTTTATGGATGCGGCTGACCCCGCAGGGGGTAATACTGGATTGACAAAGAGATCGGGGTACACCGGCGAAAGCAAGGAACTGGAACTGCTTGCCCCCATACACAGCGATATATTCTTCCAGGAGAAATTGATGATAAATGGGGTCGATATTAAGATACGTCTTATTCGAGCAAAAGATGAATTCTGTCTGATGAGGGCCGACGACGTGGATTACAAATTAAATATACTGTCGGCATCCCTATTTGTCAAGAAAGTTTCTGTATCACCACCGGTCAGACTGGCTCACGCCCATGCGTTACTTTCGACCACGGCCAAGTACGCCGTCGATAGGGTCAGTCTAAAAACCTTCTCAATACCGGCAGGGTCACGCATTTTGAATCAAGAAAATCTGTTTTTAGGAAGTCTGCCAAAGGCTATCGTCATTGCTATGGTCGACAATGACGCATTCACCGGTTCCTACAGAAAAAATCCATTCGCTTTCAAACATTACAATCTGGAATTCTTAGCCGTCTACGTTGACTCCCAACAATACCCCGCTAAGCCTCTACAGCCTAATTTCGACGATGGTCTGGCCGTACGTGAATTTTATCAGCTAGCGATGACGACCGGAAGACACCTTAAAGACCAGTCGCTCTCTATCGACAGAAATGATTTCATGAACGGATACACACTTTACGCATTTAACCTCACCCCTGATGAAGAGTGTGGTCAGCACATCTCCCTCGTCAAGTCCGGGACCATCAGAGTCGAAGCTCGTTTCAGACGACCGCTAGGCAGTACGGTAAATTTAATAGTCTACGCTGTGTTTGATAGTATCATTGAGGTGTCTAACCGCAGACAGGTACTGATCGACTACTATTGAGATGAACACCCTACAACTCACCGCTATCATGGATAAAATTACATGCGGGACTCATTTTCTCGGGGTTCTACCGAGCGACCAGCTGCCCAAAAAACCCCTGAGGCTCTTGCCGTCATTATCGATCATTAATACCGATCCTGCCCACCTACCCGGTGAGCATTGGGTTGCCGTTTATTTGCCCGAAGACGGGCAGACATGTTTTTTCGACAGTTTTGGTAACCCCCCAAACAGTACCCGTTTTCCAATCAGCATCGATAACTTTCTAGCAACCAACGGCGTGTCCGTATTATATTCAGGCAGACGAGTCCAGGATTATTCGTCGGATACCTGTGGACAGCACTGCGTGTTTTTTCTATATCATTTAGCCAAAGGTTACGACTACACCCATGTGATGAAACTATACACGGATGACTATATTAAAAATGACAAAATGGTGTCTCTGTTTGTGAAGAGATTAAGACCGTATGTTTGTAATGATAAAATGTTATCCTGTATCGACTGTGTGCAAACGTGTTTGATGTATAAATAAAAAAAATCTTAAAACCATTATATTTTCATCGTCTTTTATTTATTCATAAGATACATATTAATGTACACACATTAATAATCCATCCATCGTTTTCGACGGATAGTCGGTGATTTAGACACTGAATCGTCGCTCTCTGGAACCACGGACCGTGAATATCTCTGCGCTTTTTTAGAACGTCTACCAGAGGCTGGGGTGTCGGGTTTATTCTTTAGAGAATTAATCATGCTCCTGACCTGCTGATTCGGCACCGTAGAAAAAGGAATGTTTAATTCGGCAAAAGCCTGTAGAAACTCAGTCCATCCTAGAGGTCTCCGGTCATTGCGCACCTTTTGTGGGGCCGTCACATTTTTTAACAAATCGAGCATGTGTGAACCTTGTATGGGTTTCCCCCTGAACACAAACTCCCCCGATTCGTTCCAAGCGCTGAGTCCTTTAGCTTTAGACATCTTGTCTAATATGTATCTACTGTTTTTCACACTTCTCGAAGGCACATTCTTCAGAACTTCCTCCACCACATTAGTCTCACCAACGTCTTCAACGCTGCTAGCAGCCGATTGTTCATATTTAAGCTTGGGATCACTAGGGGGTAACGAAAGTGTTAAAACACTGTTCTCACGATCGCCTTGTCTAACGATGGTCAAAAACCTGGTTAGGGTATTTGAGTAAAGTTTGGCTTTGTCGTAGGGATTCAAATCAGACCGTTGTAAAATATTTCTTATGCTCCCGTCCAAATCGTTTTCCACACTCTGCTGAATGTTCTCGCGAACATTTTCAGTTTTCAACTTATCCAGTTGATGCTGCGGTACTAAATACATCTTCTCGGCATAGTCCATCCTATCGATTGGTTATCAGGTTCGAAAGAAATGGAAGTGCTATACTTAGCAGAGGTAGAAGGAACCCTCCCTTCTGGTTGAAGACTCGTTTCTTGGCCGCTATGCCAATTTTTTTATCGGCTACAAATTTGATTTCCGCTTTTCTCCTTTTCAGTTTTTGGTACTGTTGTCGATTGACCGGAATCGTGCCATAGAGGATGTTAAGCGCCAGTTCACACAGTGATAAAATGAAATCGTCGGAGGCCGATTGTAGAATAAGGCGTCGTTGTTTAGGAGACGCTTTATGTAGCAGTTTCAACACCGGGAGATGTTTACAAAGTCTAGCGGACATGACGATTGATCACGTTCTTCTTTTTTTCGGGATATAAACCACCTGACGATCGGAAAGCAACCCTGTTCTGAGTCGGTACTGCTCCGGAGTTTTTGCTTTATAGTCTATCATTAGGTATCCGAAAGATCGGTTGACTGCGTCATGATAACACTCCATAAAGTATTTTGCATTTCCCGGGTACATTTGTCGTCCTAGCAGAGCTACTTGATTGACGTCCCGGGGGTTTTTAAACAAAATAATATAATTGGCGTTTAAGCTGATGGTTCGACTGGACTTGCCCTGTACAAATAAATTTTGCACTATATAGATTGCACTGAGATTGCGGTGATGGACATACTGTGTAAAGACGCGCTGGAGTTCCAGGTTGGCGCTAGCTTGTTGCATCAAATCATCCACGATGAGCAGATTTGCTTTGTGAACGGGGAGTAAATCATCATCATTCAGACTCTCGGGTATTCCTTGTACAAATTTAATGTTATACAATTTCAGTAAATCGTCATACAATGTCTGCCAGCAATCATACAACCATACAATGTTTTCAATTTTCTTGGAGATTATAGTCAAACCTTTTTCCAACAAAAGTTTTACAAAATAAGACTTTCCAGAATTGGACGGTCCGCTTACAACGCAACTAAATGGGTGTTGAAGTCTGAAATCAAAATCGGAAACATCCAACAACCCTCTGTGCATCATCTGATCAGTAGCCATAAGGGAGTGTGGTGAAATCGGGCATAAGCCTGCGTTTATTGTACACCACCTTAAACCTTTTAACGACTGATTTGTTGTGCAATGTGAGAGACTTTTTATTCCTCACAATGTTTTCAGTGTGAGCCAGGATGTATTTGGTACCATCGTGCGACGTCACATAGCCGTCAACCAGACCAATTAGGGATTCCAGACAGATGGCTCGGGAATTCTTTGCATTCAAAGTGACACCCTTGGCCTTCATAGACACTTGACCTTTGGCGGTGCGAAAACCATAAGATTTAGGGCCGCTAGAGCAAAACTGAGTAATATAGTCGCCCGCGTCTATTTCGCTCGTCAGATCCCCCAAATAATCCCCTAGAGGCGGCTCCCAGTCTCCGTCCCTAGACACAAAGATGACTGAATCCGTATCTGAGTATAGAAGTCGGTCGCCGAGCCTGTCCATCAATTCGTACAATTCTAGTCTGGCATGAGCCGTTGTAAACGCCCCTATAAACACATTAACGTCGCGGGCCTTGCAAACATCGTCTTTGTCCGGTTTATGTTGAACTAGAGCTACGTCGTCTGAGACGAATGTGAAATAGGACAACCTGTCGGTATTGCCAAAAACGATACTGGTGAAATCTTCGGGCTCGCTCACCAGAGACGTTTGAGGTAGGTTCTGTCTTAAAGAGAAGCGTCCCCAAAGCGAATTCAGAATTAATTTAGTGATGGCCCTCTGGGCGGCGTTGTACTTG
This sequence comes from Semotilus atromaculatus, assembly GCA_031834385.1. Lineage (NCBI taxonomy): Eukaryota > Metazoa > Chordata > Actinopteri > Cypriniformes > Leuciscidae > Semotilus > Semotilus atromaculatus. The sequence goes on from JAULUF010000040.1 coordinate 16,345,168, forward strand.
ATTTTTTCGGGGTCGAGTTGAATCCCCTCTTTCTCAAAATAGTCGCGAATGTAAGTCGCTTTCTCAGCGTCCGTGACAACGTTCGACGGGTACCCGGAGGCTTGTTGCTTCAAACGCAGAAACGTTTTTACATAATCGACAAACAATGTGTCTGACCGTTGTGGAAAATGCCAAACCTCGTCTATTTTGACCACCGCATAACCCTTTTCGACGGCTTTTAAAAGCTCGATGCTAACCCAGGTCCCCGAGAGAGATCTTTCCTGATCTGTGTGACTACAGCTCGTGGTCTGGTTTTCCTCGCGAGCGCACGTACTACATAATGGGAACATGAGTTTTCCTCCACATCGGTAAGGGAGAACCGGGTGGAGTAATTTGCGGGGAGGGAGCACAGTCGCTTTGATAAGTCCGTAATAATTTTCGATCGGTTCAAAATCTTTGAAAATTATTTGTGGATGCTCAATCGGATAGGCTTTCGTAGCCTGGCAAAAGGGGTAGAGACTGGTGAAATCGAGGTACTTTATTTTCTCACCTTCAACCACCTGGTGATAGAGTTTATAAGCGTTGGTTCGACCTCCAAACAGCGCGTCTCTCGGTTTCAATCTCTCTGGGGCCGAATAATCGCTCATAAATTCTATCACGCAGGGATCGGTCTTTTTCATTTTGTTCCATTCGCATTCCCATAGAACCTCGATTTGCAGTCCGTACGCGTTCTGCAGAATTTCAACCTTATCGTTAAACTGTCTCCTGAGAACCCCATAGGGGACAGCCGACAAGGGGTGTCTCTGATGGGGTTCGAAGCGACAACAGTGACCATGGTGAACACAGCCGTTATATTCTAACCCGTGCTTCACTCCCTCGTGTTCATAGTAACCATCTAGAAAGTACTTACCGAACGATACTTCGCCGTGGTTGACGGCGTGGTGTAAGTCCACGTTTCGAGTCTTTTTGACATACTCGAGCCATTCAATCGAACCGGATGAATAGGTCTTGCTCTGTTGGACGTACGCATTGCTGTGAGTGAGAGCCAGCGTATTTTTCTTGAGATACTGTGTTTTGAACACCCCCATTGCGCAACTTGCTAAAGTTACGAAGGAAAAGGGATCTAATTTTGCGCATTCGATGAACGACTTTCGATATTTCATACAGCCTTCGCGTAATAAGACCACGTCGTTAACGCCGTACTCGTACAGCTGTTTCCTGAAGTCAAACCACTTACCCTTAACCGTGGCGTACCAAGCATCGAACTTTTCCTGCTCTTTGTCCGACATGTTATCGTAGTTGTAAAACTTTTTGTCAGGGTAAGGGCCTAAATAGTTCTTATTTTCGACCGTGTTGAACAGATGGGGAAAATAGCCTTTTTCACGCGCCGTTAAGTCTAACGCCGCTGGCATTTTCGCTAATGCCATAGGGAAGAATGAGAAACTATCGATATATCGTTGCTCAAACGAATCGTCGTACATGTACATTAATTTACATCCCTGCATAATAAGTTCAAGAGGAACGCCTATTTTGCAAAAATACTCCAGAATTAGAAAGGCGTCAAATCCGGAGGAGTAATGTGCAATGAAGCAGTAACCTTCATATCGTGGCTGTCTGAAGCGTTTGATTAGTCTAGCAATACATTTAGTACCGCGCGCGACAAATTTCTCTCCTCGGAACGTGATCGCGCAAACAAAATTAGCCACGTGTCTACCATTTTCATAGCGCGTTTCAAAATCGTAGAAGATGTATTTCTCGCATAATTCCTTAGGTGCTAAGGGCTGTATGAAGCATTGATGCGACCCTTCATCCGGCAAAATTTCACGGCAATGCCTGCATTTGTCCGGAGCGCATATGTGCGGGTTTTTCTTATTTCCCGGTTTAACTATGTATCGTCGGTTACATAGCTGGCAGTATTTTATAACACTGCAGGCGGGGGCTTCATGGCCGGGAGGCGGATTTTTTTTATGCATTTCGAAGCAATAGCGCGATTTACAATAATAATAATAATAATTCATTACATTTATATAGCGCTTTTCTAGACACTCAAAGCGCTTTACATAGATGGGGGGAATCTCCTCAACCACCACCAATGTGCAGCATCCACCTGGATGATGCGACGGCAGCCATAGTGCGCCAGTACGCTCACCACACACCAGCTTACTAGTGGAGAGGAGACAGAGTGATGAAGCCAATTAGTGTATATATATGTATATATATAGGGGTGATTAGGAGGCCATGATAGACAGAGGCCACTAGGGGCAAATTTGGCCAGGATGCCGGGGTTACACCCCTACTCTTTCGAAAGACATCCTGGGATTTTTAATGACCACAGAGAGTCAGGACCTCGGTTTAACGTCTCATCCGAAGGACGGTGCTCTTTGACGGTATAGTGTCCCAATCACTATACTGGGGCGTTAGGACCCACACAGACCACAGGGTGAGCACCCCCTGGTGGCCTCACTAACACCTCTTCCAGCAGCAACCTGGTTTTCTCATGAGGTCTCCCATCCAGGTACTAACCAGGCTCAGCCCTGCTTAGCTTCAGTGGGCAACCAGTCTTGGGCTACAGGGTGATATGGCTGCTGCAGTAGCGGAAGCACTCTGAACAGTGAATTAGTCTTTTAGGGAAGCTGTAACATTCGGCCCCGAAACATATGTTACATACGTGCTTACATTGATGGTCTCTGCGACAGTTGTAACTTTTATAGCAAAATTCACACACGTATGACGAACCGATGAACGCGGGGAGATTCAAGATCATGTAGTAATGCTCGTTATCGAGATAGAGGTGCACCGTTTTGGGGTGGGGTTCGTCGTTATTTTTGTACGTTTCTAAGACCGAGGCATTTGATCTGTGAAATACGACAATTTTAATGTCTAGCGCACGTTCAAACGAGGCTATATCGCTAAAAGAGATTGAATCTTGGAATGAGAAGCCTGCGCTGTTTTGGATGGCATCTGCCAGTTTTTCTAACTCGCTCTCGGGGCGTTGGGGGTTAAGAAAACGGGCGAGGCAAATGGAGAAACACAAATTATTTGAAATATTTGCGGGGGAAAATAAACTCGTTTTTTTTCGTTTAACGACCTCGTCAACAGCCAGATCCGTCAGTTTACGACGTTTGCCGCTGCCGTGGCGGTTCAAAACAACAGACGCGTCAATTTCTACAGCGGAATCCGATAATAACTGATCTTGGCTCTGTAAAACTTTTTCAATTTGATCGTAAAGTAAATCGGCGTCGTAATTATTGCCCTGTGTTAAAACAGCGCTGATGGGTATTTGTAGACTGGGAGCCGAGACGGTCATATTAATGATGGGTCGAATTCCCCCAATATCTCTAGCGAAGGTCACAAGCTCGCTCAGCGTATCGTGCAAGTAGCGGTGATAAACGGCTAAATCTGTAGAGTTAATTCGTCGCAGGTTCATGGATCTTCTCAATGACACGCTATTGAAACGAGGTCTTGGTATTACGTGATATCCGTTAACGTACCCACCTTCGCGAATAAGCGCATCAATGGCGGGCGGACTTAATCGCTCATCGCGTGGACTATCGACGCTAGCTATAAAGGGTACATCATTGGCGGTAGGATGTTCTGCGCTGTCAGGATCTTTAGGTCTATCAGCGTCGGAGACGAGATTATTTAAAACACCGCCGTATTGCACAAACGAATCATAGAGATTAATATTTGGATTTACGGCTAGTTCAAAAAGATCCAAATTAGTAGAGGTTGATGGTGGTTCTACATCGAGATAGTGTTCTAAAGAATCGGGGAGCAAACTTACCATTTCAGCCTCGTCATGTGATAGGTCCGATTGGTCTGATTGACAAACATCTGTAAAGAAGCATTTCGAACCATCCATTTTGAATTTCAGACACAAACACAGAATATAAAAAACCACAAGTATAAAAATCAGCAAGTATAACAAATATATGAAATATTACAATCATACCGTATAGATGCAATATAAAAGACATGGGATATAAAAATCAGAGTATAACAAACAGATGAAATATTACAAATCAGAGTATAACAAAACAGATGAAATATTACAAATCATAGCGTATAGATGACATAAAAGGCATGAGATATAAAAATCAGAGTATAACACATAAATGAAATATTACAAATCATAGCGTATAGATGCAATACAAAAGACATGAGATATAAAAATCAGAGTATAACAAACAGATGAAATATTACAAATCAGAGTATAACAAAACAGATGAAATATTACAAATCATAGCGTATAGATGACATATAAAAGGCATGAGATATAAAAATCAGAGTATAACGCATAAATGAAATATTACAAATCATAGCGTATAGATGCAATACAAAAGACATGAGATATAAAAATCAGAGTATAACAAACAGATGAAATATTACAAATCAGAGTATAACAAAACAGATGAAATATTACAAATCATAGCGTATAGATGACATATAAAAGGCATGAGATATAAAAATCAGAGTATAGCGCATAAATGAAATATTACAAATCATAGCGTATAGATGCAATACAAAAGACATGAGATATAAAAATCAGAGTATAACAAACAGATGAAATATTACAAATCAGAGTATAACAAAACAGATGAAATATTACAAATCATAGCGTATAGATGACATATAAAAGGCATGAGATATAAAAATCAGAGTATAACGCATAAATGAAATATTACAAATCATAGCGTATAGATGCAATACAAAAGACATGAGATATAAAAATCAGAGTATAACACTTGAGATATAAAAACATGCATGCAATATTACACAACAGAATAACGTATAAAAATCAATACATGATGTAATGGAATAAACAATGGGTTATAATCTGCGCATTCATCGAAGATGAGGAAAAGCGCGTATTATCTCACGCTGGTATAGGATAAACATTTGCTCATTTCTATCAGAATCATCATCGATGGCTATTTGCATATTGTGGATGTGAAAAAACATTTCATTCGCCAAACCATGAAAAAAGCGATCCTGGACATCTAATCTGCTATGTGTCTCTAACTGTGAGGATCTTAGCTCGTTGTGAAATGCAACTAATCTGTTAGTGTTTTCGATTTGAGCTTCATGTATAGAATTCAAATTGTTGTTTACATCACGAAACTGTTGCCCCACTGTATCTAATGAATTAATGAGTCTACTGATCAGTGCGCTGTCGACGGGTGCTGCATCGACGGGGTGAGGCGTTGCCGCAACTTCTTCAACATCGATCTCTTCCTCCGACGACGACGACGATTGCGGAGAAGAATATGGCGTTTGACCAGCGCTTGCGGCAGTCACCTGTCCGGGTTCACTCGTCCATGAACTCTGCTCCCATGCGTTGAGTCTTTGGGTGTCCCAGCTAGCTACATCGCTCGCTGCATCATCGTCGTGTCCACCGTCCTCTGCTGTGTAGAGATATAATACATATAAATGATATGACATAATCTCAGTTTTAATACTAATAATGTTGATAGACTTACCATGAAACAGCTCGGTCTCAGTGCTGGTCGGGGGGCTGCGGAACTCAGTTTTTCTAATCTTTCTCGGTGGTTCGTCGCATGGCTCAGGACCGGAGTCTAAAGCCAAAACTCTAGGGCCTGTTTGATTGCTGGCCTCTCCCAATGTAGAATCTGGTACAATGGTCGGGGGTGGTGATTGTTCGTCCTCGCTGTCAGTGTCTTGAGTGAGGTCGACAAAACCAGGCGGAGTGACAAATCTTATGAAATCTAAAAATAAAAAATAATCATAATTAGTTCATTTTCCCATAAGTATTAATACAACATTATGACGAAGATGTTTACCAACAGCTGAGCTGTCTGAATCGCGCATAGACGTGGCTACTGTGAAATACAAAAAGACAAAATTAAAAATAGATTCATTTTAATTTATAACATATATTAAAAATTGTATAAAGACAAATTTATTTTAATTTATTTTAATTTATAAGATATGATCTTACACGAATTAATGACTTCGAAAGCGTTCAGCTCGACGCTTGTGTCTGTGGAGAGAAATGCCTGTTATGGTTAAAAGACAGATGTGAGCTGTTTTATAGGTGTCTGGTTGATGACGCCACAAAAACACACACACACACACACACACACACACACACACACACACACACACACACACACACACACACACACACACACACACACACACACCCAAAGATGCATAACCGATTAAAATTTTTTATTAATCATAAATAAAAATCTATAACATTGAATCCTAAAATTAATTGTTTAAACATATATATATATATATATATATATATATATATATAAATCATAACAACATTTAACCTTTAACATTAGGATGAGTAAAATGGTCAATACTGAGTTCTGTCCCCCTTTTCACTGTAAAAATCGCATGCTATGTCATCTCCAGATCGCTAGGGGCAATATTTTCCCGTGTGTATATAACATTCCCATTCCGCCCCACTAGAGGTGCTATTTACCGGAAAAGAAGCAGTTGGACCTCCGGCCCGCTAGAGACGCTATTTAACGGCCAATTGAATGCAGTTTGACCTCCAGATCGATAGAGGGACAATGACGCTTTTTGACATTGCTTAAACATAACCGTTACGGGAAAAAAGCGAGATTAAATCATTAGTATTGCATTATCTGAAAGATATAAATACAAAACTAGAAAAAGTTCGTCGAGACAAACTTTAAGTTGGCTTGTGAAAGTTTGGACCAATAAGTTTGAAGAAGTTTAAAGAAGTTTAAAGTTTAATTAGTTTATAGTTTAGTAAGAAAGAAAGAAAGATAGATTAGTTCAAAAGAAAGAAAGAAAAAAAGATTAGTAAGAAAGAAAGAAAGATAGATTAGTTAGAAAGAAAGAAAGAAAGAAAGAAAGATAGATAGATTAGTTAGAAAGAAAGATAGATTAGTAAGAAAGAAAGAAAGAAATATAGATAAGTTAGAAAGAAAGAAAGATATATTAGTTAGAAAAAAGGAAAGAAAAAAAGATTAGTAAGAAAGAAAGAAAGATAGATTAGTAAGAAAGAAAGAAAGATAGATTAGTTAGAAAGAAAAAAGGAAAGAAAGATAGATTAGTAAGAAAGAAAGAAAGAAAGATAAATTAGTAAGAAAGAAAGAAAGATTGATTAGTAAGAAAGATAGAAAGATAGATAGATTAGTTAGAAAGAAAGAAAGAAAAAAAGATTAGTGAGAAAGAAAGACAGATTAGTTATAAAGAAAGAAAGAAAGAGATTAGTTAGAAAGAAAAAGAAAGATAGATTAGTTAGAAAGAAAGAAAGATAGATTAGTTATAAAGAAAGAAAGAAAGAAAGAAAGTTAATTAAAAAGAAAGAAAGATAGATTAGGTAGAAAGAAAGATAGAAAGATAGATAGATTAGTTATAAAGAAAGAAAGAAAGTTAATTAAAAAGAAAGAAAGAAAGATTAGTTAGAAAGATAGATTAGTTAGAAAGAAAGAAAGAAAAAAAGATTAGTAAGAAAGAAAGATAGATTAGTTAGAAAGAAAGAAAGAAAGAAAGAAAGAAAGAAAGAAAGAAATATAGATAAGTTAGAAAGAAAGAAAGATAGATTAGTTAGAAAGAAAGAAAAAAAGATTAGTTAGAAAGAAAGAAAGAAAGATAGATTAGTTAGAAAAAAAGAAAGAAAAAAAGATTAGTAAGAAAGAAAGAAAGATAGATTAGTTAGAAAGAAAAAAGGAAAGAAAGATAGATTAGTAAGAAAGAAAGAAAGAAAGATAGATTAGTGAGAAAGATAGATTAGTTAGAAAGAAAGAAAGAAAAAAAGATTAGTGAGAAAGAAAGATAGATTAGTTAGAAAGAAAGAAAGAAAGAGATTAGTTAGAAAGAAAAAGAAAGATAGATTAGTTAGAAAGAAAGAAAGATAGATAGTTTAGTTAGAAAGAAAGAAAAATAGATTTGTTAGAATAAAAGATAGATTAGTTAAAAAGAAAGAAAGATAGATAGATTAGTTAGAAAGAAAAAAGATAGATTAGTTAGAAAGAAAGAAAGAGCTTCGTTAGAATGAAGGAAAGATAGATTAGTTGGAAAGAAAGAAAGATAGATAGATTAGTTAGAAAGAAAGATAGATTAGTCAAAACGAAAAGATGGATTAGTTAGAAAGAAAGAAAAATAGATTTGTTAGCATAAAAGATAGATTAGTTAAAAAGAAAGAAAGATAGATAGATTAGTTAGAAAGAAAGTTAGATTAGTTAGAAAGAAAGAAAGATAGATTAGAAAGAAAGATAGATAGATAGATTAGTTAGAAAGAAAGATAAATAGATTAGTTAGAAAGAAAGAAAGAAAGATAGATTAGTTAGTTAGAAAGAAAGTTAGATTAGTTAGAAAGAAAGATAGATTAGTTAGAATGAAAGAAAGATATAGTTAGAAAGAAAGAAAGATAGATTAGTTAGAAAGAAAGATAGATTAGTTAGAAAGAAAGATAGATAGATTAGTTAGAAAGAAAGATAGATTAGTTAGAAAGAAAGATAGATTAGTTAGAATGAAAGAAAGATAGAGTAGTTAGAAAGAAAGAAAGATAGATTAGTTAGAAAGAAAGATAGATTAGTTAGAATGAAAGAAAGATAGAGTAGTTAAAATGAAAGAAAGAGATTAGTTAGCAAGAAAGATAGATTAGTTAGAATGAAAGAAAGATAGAGTAGTTAGAAAGAAAGAAAGATTAGTTAGAAAGAAAGATAGATTAGTTAGAAAGAAAGATAGATAGATTAGTTAGAAAGAAAGATAGATTAGTTAGAATGAAAGAAAGATAGAGTAGTTAGAAAGAAAGAAAGATAGATTAGTTAGAAAGTTCGATTAGTTAGAAAGAAAGAAAGATAGATTAGAAAGAAAGATAGATAGATAGATAGATTAGTTAGAAAGAAAGATAAATAGATTTGTTAGAAAGAAAGAAAGAAAGATAGATTAGTTAGTTAGAAAGAAAGTTAGATTAGTTAGAAAGAAAGGTAGATTAGTTAGAATGAAAGAAAGATTGAGTAGTTAGAAAGAAAGAAAGATAGATTAGTTAGAAAGAAAGATAGATAAGTTAGAAAGAAAGATATATAGATTAGTTAGAAAGAAAGATAGATTAGTTAGAAAGAAAGATAGATTAGTTAGAAAGAAAGATAGATTAGTTAGAAAGAAAGATAGATTAGTTAGAAAGAAAGATAGATTAGTTAGAAAGAAAGAAAGATAGAGTAGTTAGAAAGAAAGAAAGATAGATTAGTTAGAAAGAAAGATAGATTAGTTAGAATGAAAGAAAGATAGAGTAGTTAGAAAGAAAAAAGATAGATCAGTTAGAAAGAAAGATAGATTAGTTAGAAAGAAAAAAGATAGATTAGTTAGAAAGAAACATTAGTAAGAAAGAAAGAAAGATGGATTAGTTAGAAAGAAAAAAATAAAGATGGATTAGTTAGATAGAAAGAAAGATAGATTAGTTAGAAAGAAAGAATGATGGATTAGTTAGAAAGAAATATAGATAGATTAGTTAGAAAGAAAGGAAGATAGATTAGTAAGAAAGAAAGAAATAAAGATAGATTAGTTAGAAGGAAAGAAAGACATATTAGTTAGAAAGAAAGATAGATTAGTAAGAAAGATAGATTAGTAAGAAAGAAAGAAAGAAAAAAAGATGGTTTAGTTAGAAAGAAATATAGATTAGTGAGAAAGAAAGAAAGATGGATTTGTTAGAAAGAAAGAAAGATGGATTAGTTCGAAAAAATGAAAGAATGATGGATTAGTTAGAAAGAAAGAAAGAAAGATGGATTAGTTTGAAAGAAAGAAAGAAAGAAGGATTAGTTAGAAAGAAAGAAAGATGGATTTGTTAGAAAGAAAGAGAAAGAAAGAAAGATATATTAGTTAGAAAGAAAGAAAGATAGATTAGTTAGAAAGAAAGAAAGAAAGATATATTAGTTAGAAAGAAAGAAAGATAGATTAGTTAGAAAGAAAGAAAGAAAGATAGATTAGTTAGAAAGAAAGATTAGTTAGAAAGAAAGATCTGTTAGTTAGAAAGAAAGAAATATTAGTTAGAAAGAAAGAAAGATTAGTTAGAAAAAAGAAAGAAAGAAAGATTAGTTAGAAAGAAAGAAAGAAAGATTAGTTAGAAAGAAAGAAAAAAGATTAGTTAGAAAGAAAAAAGATTATTTAGAAAGAAAGATTAGTTAGAAAGAAAGAAAGATTAGTTAGAAAAAAAGAAAAAAGAAAGAAAGAAAGGAAGATTAGTTTGAAAAAAGAAAGAAAGATAGGTAGAAAGAAAGAAAGAAGAAAGATTAGTTGGAAAGAAAGAAAGATTAGTAAGAAAGAAAGAAAGATTAGTTAGAGAGAAAGAAAGAAAGAAAGAAAGAAAGAAAGAAAGAAAGAAAGAAAGAAAGAAAGAAAAAAGATTAGTTAGAAAGAAAGAAAGAAAAAAGATTAGTTAGAAAGAAAGAAAGAGAAAAGAAAAAAGATTAGTTAGAAAGAAAGAAAGAAAGATAGATTAGTTAGAAAGAAAGATTAGTTAGAAAGAAAGATCTGTTAGTTAGAAAGAAAGAAATATTAGTTAGAAAGAAAGAAAGATTAGTTAGAAAAAAGAAAGAAAGAAAGATTAGTTAGAAAGAAAGAAAGAAAGATTAGTTAGAAAGAAAGAAAAAAGATTAGTTAGAAAGAAAAAAGATTATTTAGAAAGAAAGATTAGTTAGAAAGAAAGAAAGATTAGTTAGAAAAAAAGAAAAAAGAAAGAAAGAAAGGAAGATTAGTTTGAAAAAAGAAAGAAAGATAGGTAGAAAGAAAGAAAGAAGAAAGAAAGATTAGTTGGAAAGAAAGAAAGATTAGTAAGAAAGAAAGAAAGATTAGTTAGAGAGAAAGAAAGAAAGAAAGAAAGAAAGAAAGAAAAAAGATTAGTTAGAAAGAAAGAAAGAAAAAAGATTAGTTAGAAAGAAAGAAAGAAAAAAGAAAGAAAAGAAAAAAGATTAATTAGAAAGAAAGGTAAGAAAGAAAGAAAGAAAGATTAGTTGGAAAGAAATAAAGATTAGTAAGAAAGAAAGAAAGATTAGTTAGAAAGAAAGAAAGAAAGAAAGAAAGAAAGAAAGAAAGAAAGAAAGAAAGAAAGAAAAAAGATTAGTTTGAAAAAAAGAAAGAAAAAAGAAAGAAAAGAAAAAAGATTAATTAGAAAGAAAGGTAAGAAAGAAAGAAAGAAAGATTAGTTGGAAAGAAATAAAGATTAGTAAGAAAGAAAGAAAGATTAGTTAGAAAGAAAGAAAGAAAGAAAGAAAGAAAAAAGATTAGTTAGAAAGAAAGAAAGAAAAAAGATTAGTTAGAAAGAAAGAAAGAAAGAAAGAAAAAAGATTAGTTAGAAAGAAAGAAAAAAGAAAGAAAAGAAAAAAGATTAGTTTGAAAGAAAAAAGAGTAGTTAGAAAGAAAGAAAGATTAGTTAGAAAAAAGAAAGAAAGAAAGAAAGATTAGTTAGAAAGAAAATTTGTTAGAAAGAAAGAAAGAAAAAAGATTAGTTAGAAAGAAATTAAGAAAAAAAGATTAGTTAGAAAGAAAGAAAGATTAGTTAGAAAAAAGAAAGAAAGATTCGTTTGAAAAAAGAAAGATAGATAGATTAGTTAGAAAGAAAGAAAGATAGATTAGTTAGAAAGAAAGATAGATAGATTAGTTAGAAAGAAAGATAGATTAGTTAGAAAGAAAGAAAGATAGATTAGTTAGAAAGAAAGATAGATAGATTAGTTAGAAAGAAAGATAGATTAGTTAGAAAGAAAGAAAGATAGCTTAGTTAGAATGAAAGATGGATCAGTTAGAAAGAAAGATTAGTAAGAAAGACAGAAAGATTAGTAAGAAAGAAAGAAGGAAAGAAAGATGGATTATTTAGAATTAAAGATGGATCAGTTAGAAAGAAAGAAAGACAGAAAGAAAGATGGATTAGTTAGAAAGAAAGAAATATGGATTAGTTAGAAAGAAGAAAGAATGAAAGAAAGAAAGAAAGAAAGAAAGGAGGAGAGAAAGAAAGATGGATTAGTTAGAATGAAAGATGGATCAGTTAGAAAGAAAGATTAGTAAGAAAGATAGAAAGAAAGATGGATTAGTTAGAAAGACAGAAATATGGATTAGTTAGAAAGAAGAAAGAATGAAAGAAAGAAAGAAAGAAAGAACAAAAGAAAAAAGAAAGAAAGATGGATCAGTTAGAAAAAAAGATTAGTAAGAAAGAAAGGAAGAAATATGGATTAGTTGGAAAGAAACATTAGTAAGAAAGAAAGAAAGATGGATTAGTTAGAAAGAAAAAAATAAAGATGGATTAGTTAGAAAGAAAGATAGATTAGTTAGAAAGAAAGAATGATGGATTAGTTAGAAAGAAAGGAAGATAGATTAGTAAGAAAGAAAGAAAGAAAGATAGATTAGTTAGAAGAA